>JAOTOM010004117.1:22500-224686 GCA_034440615.1 Ashinkailepas kermadecensis
AAAAAGCGGGAAATGGGACAAACCCCAAAAGCCGCAAAGGGAGGGAAAAAGGGGACCCAACAGAGGGGAAAAAAAAGGCATAAAATTCCCGTAAAGGCAAAAAAGACAGGAAACACCACACCCCCTTGAGGGGCGAAAGAGGGGAAGCCGCAAAACCCCCCTAGACCGGGGAGATGGGGGCGGCTGCAAAAGGGCCCAAAACGACCTAGGAAAAAACCCCCCCCCAACCACAACACCAGTAAGAAAAAAAAACTTTAAAAAATTTTTACTTAAAATAATTACTTTTAAATTAAAATCTAATTCACAAAAAATCTTCACATTAACCCTAATACCAAAAAAATATCCACAAAAAAAAAAAACCAAAAAAAAAAAAAAAAAAAAAAAAAAAAAACAAAAAAAAAAACAAAACAAAAAAACAAAACACAAAAAAAAAAATAAAAAACAAAACAAAACACCAACCCAAACCAAAAAACACAAACAAAACAACACCCCAACCCCCAAACAACAAAAAACATAAAACACAACCAAACAACAACAAAAAAAAACCCCCCAAAAAAACGAAAACTAAAAAAAACTTAAACAATCCCAGTGGAAACAACACAACGCCCCCACAACTCCAACCCCCAAATTTGAAAACCCAGATTTTAAGGAAACCCTATGTTTTAGAAACCGTTTTTTTTAAAAAAAAAACTTGTAGAAAAAAAAAATGCCACAACATAAAAGGAAAATTGCCAAATAACAAATTTTTTTTAAATTTTTAGTGTTAAAAAAATATTTTTTGGAATAAATGTATAAATTAAATAAATTTAATATAATAAAAATTTTTAAATTTTAAAAATTAAATTTTTTTTTAAAAAATTTTATTTTTAATAAACCTTTTAAATTTTTAAACCCCCACAAAAATTTTTAAAGCCCCACCTTTTTTTTTAAGACCCCAAAACAAAATTTTTAGGGCCCCAGCCTAAATTTCAGGGACCCAACCTCAATATTTTGAGGGAAAAGATTTTCAGGAGCCCTGCCTGATCTTTTGGGCCCCACATCGTGATATTCATGAACCCGGCACGACTTTTTGGCTCCCAGCGTGATTTTCAGGGGCCCAGGTACGAACTTTTGAGGCTCCCAGTATGATGTTCAGGAGCCCCGGTCCAACGTTTTTGGGCCCCAATGCGATTTTCAGGGACCTGGCCCGATCTATTGGACCCTAGCGTGATGTTCAGGGGCCCAATCCGTCTATTTGGAGGCCCCGGCGTCATTTTCCGGGCCTAGGCAAGACTTCTTGGGCCCCAGCGCGCTTTCCAGGGACCCCGGTGCGACCTTTCGAGGGTCCCGGCACGACTTTTTAGTGGCCTCGGCCCCACTTTTTGGAGCCCCCCATAGTCATTTTTAGGGACCCTAGAACAATCTTTTGGACCCAATGTGGTTTTCATTGGCCTTTGTGCGATTTTGGGGGATCCAGCGTCATTTACATGGGCTCCTGCGCGATTTTTGGGGCTCCCATTGTGATTTTTAAGGGCCAGATGCGATTTTTTTGTCCCCAATGTGCCTATTCTGGACTCGGCGCGATTCTTTGGGGGTCCCACGACCCCCATGACCTCTCAGGGGGGAGGGTGTAGCAACTTCCCCCAATGCCACCCCATTCGGTACGCCACTGGCGCGGCAGCGCGGTCTTGGCACGTTGTCGTCGGAATTTCCGATGGCTGAGCTCGAGTGTGGTGTGTGTGTATGTGGATGTGTGTGTGTGTGTGTGTGTGTATGTGTATGTGTATGTGTGTGTGTGTGTGTGTGTGTGTGTGTGTGTATGTGTGTGTGTGTGTGTGTGTGTGTGTGTGTGTGTGTGTGTGTGTGTGTGTGTTTGTGTGTGTGTGTTTGTGGTCTGGACTCTTGATGGTATGAAAACCTGTCTTTGGCGGATGTTGTCTTGTGTTTGTTTTTAGTGATATTTGTGTTCCTTCTACATCTTTGTGTCGGTGTACATGTAAAGCGCAACCTGTTCAGTATGAACCAGGAGAGCAATACAGTTTTGAGAGATGAAATATCTGAAGAAGTGCTTTAATTCCCGCCCTGGGGAACATTGATGAACTAAGGGGCCAAATAAATTATTGAGGGGACCAGTGACCCCTTACTGGATACAAAGTGACATCCCTGCTTTACACGTTGACCATAATGGCGCCGTACCTTCGCTTCAATTTGTTCTCTATTGATACCGAATTCGGGCTGACCGGACAACCACGCCTGATTACGCCGCAATTGGCTCTTAATGTACAAGGCTGAGAGGTGTGTCATGGAGGCTTAGGTAAAACCATAGCAGCCTAAGGCGGAGCACCCAGTCTAAGCTATGGATGATATATTCACCATCATGTCATGTGTGTCCTAATATGACAGACACTTCTTAATCACCCCATATTACCGGCTTCAGTTTCACACTCACCTTAATGTGACTCACAACACTGAGTTAGTTAGCTAACTACTCACAACAGAACAATTACTCACCCCATATTATCGACGTCCACCTCCAGCCTCACCTCATGAGGCGTCGACTGGCGTCTCTTACCCCTTGCCGACGATACCGACGCGCCACTCACCCCATGTCGTCCACGTCGGCCGCGACACTGGTCGTTCCGCGCGAACACGCCATCACCAGCGGCCGTGACGTCATTGCCTGTCGGCGGTGTCTGTTGACTGGCGTCGGCGGTGTGGGTGCGGCCGTGTCCCTCATATGTCCGACGGCGGCGGGCCGGCCGGTGGCGTCCCCAGACTGGTGTCGGACCCGACGGCGACGGCGGTCGGCCGGCGGCCGGCTGGTGTCCAGCCAGGCGTCGCAGTCACTCAAGGCCGGCCGCCATTGGCGCACACAGCAGAGGGGCGTGGCCTCCAGTCGGGCTGCGGCTTTCGGACCGTCTCCGGATCTACCGTTTCTTTCTCTGGCTTTGGTTTTCTACAGCAGCATGGGTGTAGCCACGGGTTGGAAATTGGGGGGGGGGGGACAAACCAGGGACACGGTAAGTTTGAACAAGATAGAGGGGCCTAGCCCCGCCTCCCCTCCCCCGAAAAAATCCTTGGATTTCAACCACTTCTTTTTCAATGTCACTTTCAGCCACTTCAATTCAATGTTCAGTGTATTTTAATTTTTCAGATTTACCATTGTTAAAAATGATATTTTGGGCACTAAAAGTTCCGCCAAAATTAGCAAGTTCCACTACTTATCACTGCCTATGAACATCTAGCTTTATGTCGTATGTGCTGGACCAGATTTCACGATCACCATAGAGCAATGCTGTAAGCATGTTAAACGTTGCCGTCTTGTAGCAGGAAAAACATGAAATATTGGATGCAGAGGTGAAAAAAGCGTCCAGCCTGTCACCTACAGAATATCGAACACCACTAGGCTGTCACATGTTGATGGCTCACAGTAAGACCCCGTACGCATGTGTGCGAACGCGAAATATCGACGATGATGCTGAAGTGGAGCAAAGAAGAATGATTTAGTCTATATATGATCTTCAATTTCAATTCAATTGCATCAAGCACGTCTGGTGTAAGGAACAATCAGACCATTGAGACAATGCAAAAAAACTGATCATCATGCTAAAAAATTGAGGTCAGTACACTTTGCAGTTTCATCGTGTGCACATGTTGACTTGCTTTGTCTTCTGCACTGGAACATGCATACAAAACAAATTCAAATAATTAATTAATATGTGAAATTACAACATACCCTATAAGCTAGTCTTGCTTCTTTTGGGTGTATCCATAAATATATTGGTATTGTGGTGTAATGTGCTCACAATATCTTTTACAAATATTTAACTCAGCAAAGCAAAACAACAGGTTAGGCTAGCTTTTATTGTGCAAATGTGCTCATTTTATTTCAGACAAAAATGAGCTACTTTTTCTCTGAAAAAAGGTAAGGCCAGGTTATGTTTCTTAACATTGTTATATTATTGAACACACAAATTGTGACTACATTGAAGAAACAATTTAAAAGGAGGTAGGGTAAACCAGGCTAGGTTATGTTAGGTATACAAAAATAATAGTACATTATTTTGCTTTCCAACTAAACATAAGCATTTCTGATGGGAATCAGTGGTCACATCATCTTCATCATGCTGATAGACATGGCATTGAAACATGCTGTTCTCCAAATCCAATGACTCCTTGAAAATTAAATTTAACAATACAAATTGAATTCCCTTGTACTATAGCTCCCATATCAAGGACAGAGTGTCATAGGTCATATTTTGTATTGGTTTCAAGTAATTTATAACACTTTTGGTCAATGCAACAAGTCATGCTTATGACAAAATTTGGGCCCGGATCCAAATAAATAAAACCCAAGGAAGTGACCAGATGAAGTTATTAAAATACAAAAGGCTCATATTGGAAGAACCAAAACACTTGTTTCATGATAAGGATCCCACAAGTCTGCGTGTGGCAAAATGCCTGAAATGATATGTTGGACTGATAAATATTGTACATATAATACTGCACCAAACAGTTTTATATCGCTGGGTACTTGCACAAGGTGTCATAGTATTTTTGCTTGCACATGAACAAAACACCCTCAAGATTGCCATATTTTGCAGACATGATGTTGGTTGGTAGAAATACATTCACTCTTACCTGCACTTCCTGCAGCAATGTGCCATGATTGCCACCGGCCTCCTCCAAAGTCAGTGTTTTTCAGCCGGATAGGTAAACCGGCATGCATTGCCCTCATATGCCTATTCAACGATCTTGACTGGCCATTCAATTTGCAACCAGGATAGCCACAACGCACCTTTTCTCGTGATGGTGGTGTCATATTAGCACTGAACCCTTGGGCGCTAACACCATATTAGGTAGATAAAACATCTTTGAAACAAACTGCGCCGGAAAACGGAACTGTTGCGTCGGATTCAATCTCTGGGCGGTGACAGGACACTGTCCCGTCCCCGTCTGCCAAGATTGCCGAAAGTGACGTCTGGTAACGGTTGAGGGCATCGACGATTGCAACAAAAGTATTTGTGATGGGTAAAATCCGAAGGAACTGTGAGCATCACAAAGAGTGGGGCTATCCGCGCATGCAACTTTCTCCGCAAAATGTCATTTGACAGCGGTGTGGAGAAAGTGGAAAGCGGAGCCTTTTTCACGGACTGAAACACGTGCAGCCCGTGTCACGATGACTGCGCCCACACACTCTGCAGCCACTGATCGTCAATTGGAAAATTGTAGCCGGTACATGGGGTCATGATGTGAAAGTGACGGCAAGTCGCCAAGTTTAGCCGTTTCCGAGAACCAGACCCAATCGTGAAAAACGCTCAAAAACGTCGCTTCCGCTTTCCACACCCCCCTCGCGTGCGCGTGATGCGTGACTCGGAAACGGTTGCCACGGCGATGTTGACAATTGTTGTGGCAACACTGAGGTGTTGGTTTGGTGTCGATCGGTCCATTGGTTGTCGAGATATGGCGGTCTGAATCGGGTCGATGGGGTGCGCTAAAATTGGTGATTTTCCGAACGCAAAATCTCAGTTTTACATGCTATTCCTATGGGCGACGGGTCATTCACCGGACACCCATTCTCTCAGGACCCCAGTGACGCGCACGCGCAACACGTTGACCCGACCGCAACGAAATTGGGCCCGACGGATAGCCAACATTTGGGGCTTTCACGTGATGTCAGCCATATCTCGTTACCTGTGATGTGAGCCGTGCCACACGCCACAAACTGCGCCGGAAAACGGAACTGTTGCGTCGGGCTCAATCTCTGGACGGGGACGGGACAGTTCGTAGGTGACAAGCTTACCACGACAATGTTAAAACCTATGGACTTTACCACGAGTGGTAGAGTTTTTTCAGCCTCCCCTGTCCCCTCGATCATAGCTACTAAATTGTTTCGGTACGCTTCTGATACATTTACTGAAACAAGATGAGTACGTATATGTCTGGATGGTTAGGAAATACAAATTGACTGGGTATGTTAAGAGGCAAAACGGCCTGATGATAAATACAATCCATACTCAATGACAATACGGTACCGTAAGTTGTCACCATAACCGGAGATATATTTCAAATATCTGTCACCCACGCTCGTGGCCGAGTAGCCGGTTTTTTCACCTCTGATTGGATGATGGTTTCATGGTAGCAAATATGGACATACAATTACCTTTCCCATGCTTTCCTGCTTTACGTGGACACATTTCGATGCAATGACAACCAGGGCCGATAAAGGGTGTGGCGCTGAGGGCACGTACCCCCATCACGTGGAAGGTGGTGTTCCTCAGGCCGGGAAATGCGTCCCTCTGAAAAGGTTCCAGTGTACCCGCTCAAATTTTTCAGCCAGAGGCGCCCCTATGACATATAAATGCACCTCCTTGAAAGGAAATGCGCCCCTTCAGGAAGGGCCGAGTGCAACCCGCCCCGTCGAATTTTGCAGCCAGCGACACCCCTCCAGGTGCTTTTGCAGTGACGCCGCTCCAAAGAAATGGCGCCCCTCCAGACAAGTACCCCCGTGACAATTCCTGGATCTACCCCTGATTACAACATTGCTTTCTCGTGGTTATGAACTCTGGCTAGTTATAAAATTTTGCGCATTCACGTGTGGCTTCTCTTGAAAATTTGACAACTTCCGTTGAACCATTAAGAGGTATGCGGACAATTTGAAACACAAAGTTATATCTTATATATGTCCGGAACAGCAATGTGGCAGTGTAAATGAAAAACCAGCGATGATAGCACCGTCCGAGCAGGTCATGACGGATTTCTTCGGGGGAGCCTCTAGTCCTATAGGATACGAGTCCTTGCTATCACAACGACTGCAAACAAAAACAGATTTGACCCTCCTATTCCTATTACACTCAATCATTGTACACACGCCGGACCTTCGACACCTTTGAAATTATTTCGATATATCAACATTCTGATACCGTACGGCAAGCCACGTCGAATGACTCCCACATAATGCAAATTGAAGCCATAGCCACGAAACGCGAGGATTTCGAAAAAAATCAAAACTAGCCTTTGACCTTGAAGTTTGACCTTGGCATATCCCGGTTTAAAAATGTTACTCGAGGGTTCACCATGGGCTGTCGCTTGATAGTGGATCTCGGCAGGCTTGGGCGAAAACCACAAAAAAGGTGAGGCGACCGATGAAATCAGCTTTAATTTTGACCCTTTGAGATTATTTAGAAATAACAACTTTCTGATACTGCACAACAAGACAACACGAATGACATCCATTTTCTGCAAATTGAAGCCATAGCGACGAAACGCGAGGACATCGAAGAACTCAATCAAACCTTTGACCTTGACATGTCCCAGCTTGAAATGTTACTCGAGTATTCACCACTGGTTATTGCTTGATACCAAATTTGGATAGGTTTGAGAGAAAACGAAAAATATTAGGCGACCGAAGGATCAGCTTGGCCTTTGTTCTTGAACAATAATTCGATTCCTTAGCTTTCTGATACTGCATAGCAAGCCACGTCGAATGACGCCCATTTGACGGAAATTGAAGCGATAGCAACCGAATCTCGCGTTCGGTCGATATCGCTTCAATATCGCCATCCAATAAATCAAGCTAACCTTTGGCCTACAAGTTTGACCTTGACATGCACGGATTTGAAATGTTGCACGATGGTTCATCAGATGCAGATGATGCACGATGCAGATGCACGATGCAGGCTATTGCTTGATACCAGATTTTGGCAGGTTTGGGTGAAAACGAAAAAAAAATGGGAAGCGACCGAAGAAACCGGCTTGCGTTGAACCTTGACCGTTAGGTGGTAATGTGAGACCTATATAGTTCCTTCCAGCGTGTTCAGTACAAGCAGAAGCATTTGTGGTAATTGATTCGAAGGATCATAAACCTGTCGCTGAATGCCGATGCCAATACAAATACGCCTTTGGCGAACCCGTCGCTAAATACGAATACGAATACGACGTTAACTTGACGTACGTGCTTAAAGCTCCCCATGACTTCCCTCAATGGTTTTGAAGATACCCACGGACACCCAGAGTCGCATTTGTTCAAGATATATCAATATATGAGCAGGGGAATGCAGCCTAAGACGTATGTATCCTTGCGATAATGCAAATTTGTTGCCTAGCAGAGCACAATTTTCCACCCAAGCGAAAACAGAAGATGGTCAAGGTTCATGTTGTTCAAGAATGGCCTGGAAGCAGAAATTTCTAACGTTTGCTGATTTACCATTCGGAGATTTTGTGACGACAGATAGCCTGTGAAGCCCGTTGATTGGCTAGATCGGCTTTTAGCATTTTTGGTGATTATCATGCATATATATTTTCACTTTATAAATGATTAAGTATAATTTTGCGGCGATGATACTCAGGTAGCTGAGGCTTGGTGGGATGGGGGACACGGAAAAAAATTGAGAGGGACAAATCGCCACTTTTCAGAAATTTGGGGGGATGCCCCCCCCAACCATTGCACCCAATGGTTGATCTGACCCCTTCATTCTACTAGATTGAACCTGGAACCATACGCAGTTGGGCTCCTCAATG
Organism: Ashinkailepas kermadecensis; assembly: GCA_034440615.1. Taxonomy (NCBI): domain Eukaryota; kingdom Metazoa; phylum Arthropoda; class Thecostraca; family Neolepadidae; genus Ashinkailepas; species Ashinkailepas kermadecensis. The sequence continues at coordinate 31,000 of JAOTOM010004117.1, forward strand.
CTGAGAAGCCTCATATATAGCACATTCATTACCCTCCCCTTCAATTCAACTAAAGCATGGCCCGTTTTCGACGCCAATGAGATATGACATGACGCTGGACAGTGCAGCCAGCATCTCACCTGAATTTGAGTTAACTGTAGTGATTGGCGGGTCCAGAAGCTCGGTGTTTGGCACAGGCGCGCCCCAGTGGCGGTCGGGACACACGTCCCTCTCCCCAAACGTTCGTGAAATTTAATATTACGTCGAGTGCGTTGCATAAAAATAGTCGAACTGAAAGCCCTCTCATCCTCCTTACCAAAAAAGCGTTGCGATACCCTTGGTGGCTTGTGGTAGATGACATGAAGAGTTACTATATCTTGTGGAATATTTGTGCTGATTAAAACAAGATCAGTTGTTGGAAAATGACGTTCATGCAATTCACATTGGAGAATATATTGAACGATGTGGATGTGTTCGATTCGAAATTTCGATATCAACTAATCCCCGGCTGAAGGTTCGTTCAAGACGACCCAGACCGCGAGGGTGTGCGGGATGCGAAGTAGGGTCGTAAGCACCTCCTCGCCGTTTCGACCCTAATTGAGACGTGGAACAAAGCGAGTGCGTTGATTTCCACAAACTCAAACTAATGACACCCAACATGGTCCCATGATGTCAGGGCTAACCTTGCATGGGCAGGTTAAAAGTCAACACTTCGGAATGAGGTCAGCACGTCAGGTCAATCGAGATTCGAGATTCGAGAATCTAGAATAATCGAATCGAATTGAATCGAGGTACTGTCTTGTTCCCTTTCGCCACCATGTAACTATCATATACTTCGGCGAACGCTTGCAGATCACCTGACGAACTTTTGCAGATCACCTAGCCAATGACATAATTTCCAAAAACAAATACAAGGGATAAGAGTATTCATGCCAGAATATACGCAAATGTGCCACTATCTGGTCTGGGTGTCATTGCTGGAACTACAAACTTCCGAAAGAAAACTTTCAGGGAAGGTGGCAACCACCTCTAACTCCTTCCCCCTCGACCGTGGAGTAATAAATATCTTCGTTGCGAGTGGGAGCCAGCTGGACCTCCTCCAAAGATCCCGTGTAGACATATGGCACCGCTCGCCCTTCTCCACACATTGGATGCTTCATTGTTACTCCAGCCAGTGTAGCGGACCAGTTCGCGGACCAGTTCTCACCATGTGGCGCGGAACACTTGGTGTAGAGCACCAGTTCTCACCATGTGGCGCGGAACACTTGGTGTAGAGCACCAGTTCTCACCATGTGGCGCGGGACACTTGGTGTAGAGCACCAGTTCTCACCATGTGGCGCGGGACACTTGGTGTAGAGCACCAGTTCTCACCATGTGGCGCGGGACATTTGCTGTCGACGGTGCGAACTAGGAGATGACCAGTGTGATGTTGCATTCATTGTCATTCATCCCTTCAAGAAATCGCCGAAAATAAATCAGCATCGGAAACACGGCCGGATACAAAATCGCTATTCTGCGCAAATGACCGGGTTCACGATGCTACAGGCCACTTTGCTCAAATCCGCTCGAAGTTCTTGTCAAGCTGTAAACTTTTCTGTGAAAGACGACGATTTCCACAGGATACCACCACGTCTTCGAGAAAAGCAAAATACAGATTTTCGCTCTAAAATGAAACCTGGAAATGAGGCTCCTCCACCTTATTTATGCGAAGTCGTAAGTGATCGAATTTACGTCGACATAGCCATCCGTTATGAATTAATTGCGAGACCATACACCATTATTTCCGAGACATCATATCCACCATCGCACCCAGCCTGATTACACCTGAGTAGTGTGGATCTCGCCGATGCTCAATTTGCATGTCAAGCCATGCAAGGGCCAATTCAGTCCTCGTCCCTCCAACGCATAGCCGGGTTCTCGATCGTCAATAAGAGCAGCCTGTGTAGTGTTCAGTTTCATATATAAAAAAGTTCCCCTGGTCGCGCGGCGCTCGTTGTCTCCGTTCCTGTTGATCTGCTTACAGAACACCGTCGGCTCCTGTCGCCGCTCACACCCGGCGGGAAAGTGAACAAACAGCACGCCTTCCCGCTGCGCCACCTTTGTTCGGGTGACAGTCGCGGTGCGGTCGTGACGTAGTTCGGCGCCGTGCCTGAATTGAGCGATGGCCCTGCTAAGCCGGTAATTGGAGTAACGGCCCTGCAGGTCTCCCAGAATGCCCACCCCTCCGGTTAGCATTAGGCGCCGAAAGATGGACACGTCCTGGACCTTGAACTACCTAGCTGAACCGCACGAACAGCCTGCAACTTCATGTTGGTTGATATTGAATCAGAATCGATAGGCCGTGTGCTCTGAAGGGCGAATTTATTGAAACAAAACCATCGGAATATCATACAGTGCAGCGCAACGACCTCACGCCTAACTCGCCATCTGCTGGGGTATGTATGATGCCGAACGCGCTCTGCTGGAGTGGGTGGGGAGAATATTGCCCTCTGGTTAACCAAAAAAATTAAACACATCGCTGAGAAGCTGAGCAAGGAACATCTGAAACATTTTCCTCTGAGCTCTATGTCCTATATTCCAGGTCGAAGCTGATCATACTGCTTGCAGTGCAGGGGCCCGGCACATTTTTTAGACACCGGCTGTTTTTTTAAAGAGTTTTCTTACTTTGTTCGTGCACCGACAATATTTTGAGTTACCGGCGCATTTTCCAAGACCCCGATGTGCTTATTTAGTGCCCGGTGTTTTTGTTCCTTTTTACCACCGCTTTTCGAGGACCCCAGCCGGTTTTCGAGGCTCCCATGCGATATCTATGTCCCCGGTGTGCTTTGAGGGTCTTCGTTATGGTACTTTTCAGATCTCCCGGTGTGCTTATTTAGAGTTACAGCGCATGTTTTAAGACCCTGTTACTTTTTGTGAGACGTGGTACGCGTTGGACGGCTCGGTGCATTTTCGTTCTCCCGTTGTGCTCTTAATGTCCTGCTGTGTATATTTGTGCCTCCTGACACACATTTGTGGGGCCCCAGCACGATTTTGATGGCTCCGGTATAATTTAGCAAGGCCCCTACGCGACCTTTCGGGCCCAGACGCGTGATTCCGAGGGGACCCGACGCCACTTTTCTGGGCTCGACGCAATTTTTGAGTTCGCGGGACGCGTTGCACTTAGCTGTGTTCCAGAGCGATTTGGGCTGGCCCCGGCGCAAGTTTTCGGGCCCATCGCGAGGTTTTTAGGTGCCCGTTGTGTTTATTTAGAGCCCCTACGCTAATGCTGGGCCCCGATGCGAATTTATGTGGCCCCAGAGCGTTTTTTGTTGTGGGGGGGGGGTATCCCCACGCTATTCTTGGGAGCCCACCCTTTCAGGAGGGGGCGGAGGTCATTTTCCACTTCGATTCGCCACTGCGGCTGCTCAACGAGTCTTTTTTCCAGCCGATGGCACCCTTCAGAGTAGAAAGGCCCTTCGGAGAACTTTCTTTCGGGACCTGTTCTGAGATTTCCGGTGTTCGGGTCGATTCGATGGAGTACCTTCGTGATGTTTGGGGTCGAGTTCCATTTTTTTAAGTCCCCTGCGCGATATCTTTGGGCCCAGTACGATTCATCAGGCTCTGGATGCCTTTTTTCGGTGCCCCAACACGCTTCTTTTCCGGGACCCGACATCTTTTTGTTTTGTATTTTTAACGCTATGTTCGTGTCCACAGAGTGAGATTTCGAGTAGGTATCGATTTTTTGGGAAGCCAACTACGACTTGTAGGGTTCCGGTGCGACTTTTTGGGTCCTCAGTGTGATTTGCAAGGGCAGTGATGCGACATTTTTGGTCTAAGTCAGATTTTTGGGCCCCGTCGTCATTTGTTGGGATCCCTAGCGCGAGTTTTAGTGGCCTCGACACGTTTTTTGGGGAACACGTTTTTGGGTCTTTTGGAGGGACTGTTGGGACCACGGAGTGATTTTCCATGTCTGGAATGTTTTTTTTTCTTGCTCCGGTTTCACTTTTTGGTGGTCCGAATGAGATTTCTGGGGCCCCGTAGAACCTGTCAAGCCCCTAACCTGATTGCCATGGGCCCGGGCGCGACTTTTTGGTTCCCGAGGTTCAGCGTGATTTTCAGGGACTCCGGCCCGACTTTTTAGGGTTCTCGTCATGATTTCCAAGTACTCCAGCATTATTTTGGGCCTCAGCATGATTTTCAGGGCCCAGGTGCGAACTTTTGAGGGCCCCAGCGTGATTTTCAGCGACCACGGTCCAACTTTTTAAAACACACAGCGCGATTTTCGGGTTCCCGGCCTGATCTTTTGGGCCCTAGAATGATTTTCAGTGACCAAACCCGTCTTTTGGGGCCCATTGTGATTTTCAGGGTCCCGACATTACTTTTTGGGCCTCAAGCGTGATTTTCAGGGACGCAGGTGCGAACTTTTGAGGCTCCCAGCATAATTTTCAGGGGCACTGGTCCGACTTTTTGGGGATCCAGCGCGATTTTTAGGGGCGCCCGCCCGACCTTTTGAGCACCAGCGTCATTTTCAGAGATCCCTGCGAGACTACTTGGCCCCCAGCGTGATTTCAATGGGCCCCGGTGCGACTTTTTGGGGGCCCAGCGGCATTGTCAGGGGCCCCGGTCCCACTATTTGGAGTCCCAGCGGAATTTCAATTTAGGGACCCCGGAACGAGTTTTGGGCCCCCAGTGTGATTTGTAGGGCCATGGTTCGAGTTTCGGGGACAACGTCATTGGCAGGGCCCCTGTGCGACTTGTTGTCCCCAAATACGATTTTGAGGGAACCCGGTGTGATTTTTGGGGGCCCAGCGGGATTTTTAGGGAGCCCGGCGCAATTTTTCCGAACCACGGCGCGATTCTTTGGATCCCCACAACCTCTCAGGGGGAGAGGGTAGGCAACTTCCCCAATGTCCCCTTCGGTACGCCACTGACATACATGCATACCTGCATTGCTACGCGACAGATGTTAGGGTTCCTTTTTCAGAACGCACTGCAGTTGCACCAAATGGCAGGGAACTCACTACACAGTGAACCATCTTCACATGGAACCCGTCCCTGCCGAGGAAGTAGACATCCGGCATCGCTGTCCTAACTGATGTCCTGTGCAGACTCCATCCACAACAAAGCTGGGTACCTCTCTCGCACGGCCAGATGCTGACGACGTGGACGATTGGCAATTCACCACGCAAGGAGCCGTCAGCTGATGGGTGAGGCAGTCGGCGACACTTGTAACCCTTCCGCCAGTCTAGCCGACCCCGGCCAGCCCCTCCCCTCCCCACACCAAAGGGGTGACGTCCAGATGGGCCATGTGTGCAGTGGACAGCAGGTGCGATGCACATTGTAACCTCCTGTTCCAGACGAACAAGACGAACATGGAGCGCAGTGTTCCAGCTCAAGTCTCGGCTAGACGGGAGTGGAAGATGAAACATAGGGGAGACCGGGGCTATATAATACACGGGATGGTTGATACAACAGCATTTTCTCCAAACGTATGAAGCCGGTTTCCATGGCTACTACACATGCTGCTATTGACATCCTCTTCTCGCGACAAGAACAGGTTGAAATCATTTCTACCCGCGGCTGCGGAATGGTGACGATATGGCACATTTTTGGGGCGAAAATATCAGTTCAATTTCTGTGCTTCTCACTTAATTTCTCATTATACGCTCACTTGCTAGCTTTTCAGGTGACTGTTGTCATTAACATGTTCTCTTAGCTTTGCAACGGTGAAATGTTTTATCGTTTGCTGTTACGCTGTACTCGCAATGTTGCATAACGTGTTGCAGCCTGCACCAGATAGTCCGCGGGTAAATTGATACAGCCTGCATCAACTTAATCAGCCTGTATGAACATCAGCCTGTTTCAACGTTTTGTGGACTGGTAATGGAATAAAATAACCACATCAAATGCCTATCTGTATTCAGGCGTTTACCAAATCTGTTAACAAAGTAATGATCTTATTCAATATTTCTACGGGAATTTATCACCTGACGGAAAAGACTGAACAGAAGAAAAGGTGCAGCTACGGAATGAACGTTTGCGCATTCCATAAATGGCATAAACCATGAGCTATGGTCAGCGAGGACTCAAAACACTATTTTTTTACTGCAAAGGTGAAGCACGGACCCTTCAAATGGCGTAAAGTGATGTCACCAATTAATAATATATTTTATTTAGCTTCCATTTTATCAACTTACCCCATCGTCAGCAAGAACTTACCCTATTGTGGGGTACGTTGATGAACCGGTAGTCGCGCGATGTTTGGCTCCCTGTTGGAAAACCCGGATGATGTCGCGAAAAATAATAATTATTGGGGATGATACCAGAAGGTTTCGATTTGACATAGGTGTGGCCATCTCCTCGTTATCCTTCCAAAGTGATGGGTTATTTTGGGTTTCGCTAAAAGTGCATCAACTAGACCCGGTCTCTCCTATTCATTGAGTTACCGGTCTTGTGGATGGTGATTGAAGGATGGTTGGCAGACGGTTGGTGGAATGTAGACAGTTGGCCCGAAATAGAATGCTGAGGATTGTTGAAATGAGGACGGTTGTTGGAATGTGGATTCTTGAGGATGATGGAATGCGTTGTGGACGGCTAGCGAAATGCGAACGGTAGTTGTAATATGGACGATCGGTGGACGGTGAACATTTGACAGCTGGTGGACCGTCGGTGGGCGGTCTGGTAGACGGTCGGTGGGTCTGGTGGACGGTCGGTGGGTCTGGTGGACGGTCGGTGGACGGTTGGCGGCTGACGGAAGGTTGACGATCGTTGGACGGCTGGCCGTTGGGGGACGGTTGCTGGTCGCCGGACGATTGGCCGCTGGTGGACGGTTGGCCGTTGGTGGATGGTTGACGGTTGGTGGACGGTTGCTAGTCGCCGAACGGCTGGCCGTTGGTGGACGGTTGCTGGTCGCCGGACGGCTGGCCGTTGGTGGACGGTTGACAGCTGGTGGACGGTTGACAGCTGGTTGACCGTCGGTGGGCGGTCTGGTAGACGGTCGGTGGGTCTGGTGGACGGTCGGTGGGTCTGGTGGACGGTCGGTGGACGGTTGGCGGCTGACGGAAGGTTGACGATCGTTGGACGGCTGGCCGTTGGGGGACGGTTGCTGGTCGCCGGACGGTTGACCGTTGGTGGACGGTTGGCAGCTGGTGGACGGTTGACAGCTGGTGGACTGTTGACAGCTGGTTGACGTTTGGTGGACGGTGGACGGTTGACAGCTGGTAGACAGTTAGCAGTCGGTGGACGGTTGACAGTCGGTGGACGGTTGGCCGTTGGTGGATGGTTGACGGTTGGCGGACGGTTGACTGTTGTTGGACGGTGAACAGTCGGTGGACGGTGGACGGTCGGTGCACGGTTGGCCGTTGGTGGATGGGTGACGGTTGGTGGACGGTTGACTGTTGTTGGACGGTGAACAGTCGGTGGACGGTTGACGGTCGGTGGACGGTTGGCCGTTGGTGGATGGTTGACGGTTGGCGGACGGTTGACTGTTGTTGGACGGTGAACAGTCGGTGGACGGTGGGCGGTTGACAGCTGGTGGACGGTTGACAGCTGGTGGACTGTTGACAGCTGGTTGACGTTTGGTGGACGGTGGACGGTTGACAGCTGGTAGACAGTTAGCAGTCGGTGGACGGTTGACAGTCGGTGGACGGTTGGCCGTTGGTGGATGGTTGACGGTTGGCGGACGGTTGACTGTTGTTGGACGGTGAACAGTCGGTGGACGGTGGGCGGTTGACAGCTGGTGGATGGTTGCTGGTCGCCGGACGGTTGACGGTGGTGGACGGTTGACGGTGGTGTCTCCGGCGCCGCCGTCAGTTGCCAGCTGACTTCACTGACACGTGAGCCGGCTGTTGCGGCGACGCCGCAGAACAATGCCTCGTAAAGAGCTGGCTGCCACACGGTGTTAGGTTCGCTGGCAATCTCATCCAGGGGAGACGTGCGACCGCCCTCGCCTTAGCCCTGTGTCGGGCTCGGCGTCTTCTCAGCAGCAGCGCGCCGACTCCCCCCCCCCCTCCCGCGGTGGATGGGGGAACCAAGACTGAGAGGTGGCAGCAGACAATGGCTTGCGGCATACATTCTATTGCCGTTACCTACGCCACTCTCAAACATGACCAAAGAGGACTAAAGTATGTTGTGATATAAATGTAGCGTGTTGGCGAGTTATGTTGCCGGTAATCTGTGGCAAAGTATCAAGCTGCGAGGGTGGTGGGTTAGTGTAGGTGTAACGAAGGGATGGGAGGATTTTCTTGGGCTTCTAGGGGCTTGCCCCATCCAATATGTTCATTGTCTGGGCTTGTTCCCAAATAGTGTACCGAAGGATGCGTTTTCCACTTGACTTCACTAAAATTCTGCCCATGTGGCCAAACATTTCCCCTCCAGGTTCCATTTCTTCCATTATTTTAGAAACAGTGCAACATTATCCCCACCTAATAATCACTCTTATTTGGCGACCCTTCGGAGTCAAGACCTGATGAGAAAAAACTTCCTCGTCGTCCGGTGTAGAACTTTGATCTTTGTGATCACTGATCCCTTCACTTGCCAATGGCTTCCTCTCACAAGTGTCACTCCCGATCACAGCTTTTGGATCATCCACTGCTAGGGGACAAATTGACAATTGACATCGTTCATGTGTGCGAGTTTACGTTAACCTGCCCTGCACTCGGCTACCTAGCTGGCAGGTGATCAGCAAGATGCTGTGCCGCACGACTCACGCGTCATACCGCCACACCCTCCCTTCAGGCATGGTATGAGATAAACTTGTATCGCCTTGTCTGCGAGCCACTCGGTGTATGCGAGTGTATGCGAGCCCACATACACCGACTTGTCTGGGGACATTCACCACCGTATCTGGGGACATGCACCGCCTGGTCTGGAGACATACGTGTACACCACCGTATCTGGCGACATACACCGCCTAGTCCGGGGACATGTCACATATACCACCTTTCCGTTTGTGTGGCTTTATGATCATGAAGGGTTTCGTTGATATCTCAGCGCACTCTGGCCGGATTTTGATCAACGGGCTATCCGACTGGATGGCCTGTTGATTTTGACATCATCTGGATGACTTGGTATTTTTCACCTGCGATACAACACAGACCCTAGTCTTACATAGATACTCGTGCGCTAGCGACACACGATTGTCGAAATGGCGATGACCATCGAGGACCAAGTGACATGCCGTCCACCCACCCGACGTCCTCTGCCGACCGATCGATCGGTCATGTAGCCAGCTTCCCGGCCCGGACGAGCGGTTACCGCCGGATCCACTGGTGAACTGACAAACCGGGCGGTTACCGCCGGAGCCACTGGTCAACTAACAAACCGGGCGGTTACCGCCGGATCCACTGGTCAACTGGCAAACCCGGCGGTTACCGCCGGATCCACTGGTCAATTGACAAACCCGGCGGTTACCGCCGGATCCACTGGTCAACTAACAAACCGGGCGGTTACCGCTAGAGCCACTGGTCAATTGACAAACCCGGCGGTTACCGCCGGATCCACTGGTCAACTAACAAACCGGGCGGTTACCGCCGGATCCACTGGTCAACTAACAAACCGGGCGGTTACCGCCGGATCCACTGGTGAACTGACAAACCGGGCGGTTACCGCCGGAGCCACTGGTCAACTAACAAACCGGGCGGTTACCGCCGGATCCACTGGTCAACTAACAAACCGGGCGGTTACCGCCGGATCCACTGGTCAACTAACAAACCGGGCGGTTACCGCCGGATCCACTGGTCAACTAACAAACCGGGCGGTTACCGCCGGATCCATTGGTCAACTGGCAAACCCGGCGGTTATGACCCAGAATATGATGTACTGTCAGGGACGAGTTGCACCGTGGGCACACTGGTTTGGCCTCATTTCTGAGCAGGTGACAGTGTGTTGCATACGTGTGTCCTATTCGCAGTCGTGCTAATGCAACCTCCTCAGCTCGTACCTTCCCGGAGGACGACGGCCCATTGGCCGTCGTCCTCCGGGCTTGATATATGTGGCTTGATTTGTTTGAGTTTGTTTGTACCCAGAGCGTCCCAACTGCGTTGCCACTTCTCATGAATGTATGTAGAAATCGTGGGGTAAAAATCCTGTGCCGGGAGAGGAAGGGCACGCGTGTAGGGTCTCCGTGCAGCTCGTCTCGCTGCCTCATCAGCGAGCTCGTTCCCCCGGATGCCGACATGACTTGGGCTCCAGCAAAATGATACACGTCTTCCCTCTCGTCTCAGTAAAGTAAGGCGGGTTAAGATGTCCTGTAAAATGTGTTCTTGGTGGTTAAAACCTCCCAGTGCCAAGAGGCTGCTGAATGAGTCAGATAAGATAACGCAGGAGTTGTATCCACTGACTTCGTTGGTTGGTTGGTTATTGGTTTTACGACACGTCGACCGTTGAGTCATGTAGCGTCGTCAATCTCTCACGCCGATTGGTCGCGGGCGAAGAGTAGTGACAGGTGGGACTCGAACCCACAACCTTTCGATTGTGAGACGAGTATCTTACCCCTAGACCACTCGTCCCCTATTCACTAACTTCGATGAAACAGAGCGCTTTGAGGATCGCCACGAGCTCTGAGGTGTATACAGACGCTCTCCACCGCTGGAATGCCCTTGAGATTAGGGATAAACAGGACTACCGAGGACAGTGATGGGACCCTAAAAGCAGGACAGGGTCCTCCATCTTCCTGAGGTTTGAAGATGGCCCCTGCGAGCCATCTGGACTGAGATACCCCTGAAGTTGGGAGGGGCCTCTGAGGGATGGACAGCCCCCCCCCCCCTCCGAGAGCCAATGAGAGTCCCTATGGCTGGTGATTGTTGTGAAGGATATTAAGGGTCCGCCTCAAAGCCACACTTTCCTTGAAATGAAAAATTATATATACATACATGTAGTAGGCCCTATTCAAAACAACGTACCTGAATTCCCAGGAACTGTGGAAAAGCTGGGAAAGGAACCGAAGTAGAGGCCCTCTTCATATAAACCCATACCCCCTCCTGGACCAAGATCTGGCTACGCCACTGGGATGAGGAGAATGCCTCCAATAAATGACGAGTCGAGAGAGATTTACTGTTGATGCAAGATCTTTGCACACAAGAACAACACAGGTACCAGAACAGTTTGAGATTGTGTATTTATTACCATCCATTCTGGGACAAAAAACAACAACACAGTTATTCAATGTGACGAGCGAATGTCTTGACTTGAACTCGCAGTCCTCTGTGGCTCGGGATAGCTATCACATTGCAAACGCTCACTGAGTTGATGCCAATCGCAGTGCCGCACAAATCGCCGTCTGGTGATCGGTTGTTTGATTTGTTGTTTTGGTTTCGGTGCGCGTACATAGTGTTCAAGTTAGGTGAAGAACATGGATAAATAAATAAATAATAATTGAACTGATGAGGTGCTCGGGTATCCAGTTTCTGACAGCTGGGCTGCGCCGGCTCTGCGAGCCAACGAAGGCTTGCGCTATCACCTGACTTCTCACAAACCTACTTTGTATGTACAGGTCTGCAAACCCAATGCCCTCATATTCGGCTGAATTCATCTACAAATCACGCATTTTTCGCTCAGGACATCTTGGATAGACACTCCGACAAGACCCGTGTACACATATTGCCCATGCCGCACGCTCGTTAACTTGGCGCTACCAACGCCGGCAGCATGCATCTGCAGTACGAGCTTCTAATACACGGGCTCTTCCTTGGTCGTCGCATAGCCCTAATATAACGCCAGCTGTGCAAATCATGGCTCGGGAATGCCTCTTATTGCGACACAATGACGTCATCACATTGACATCCGATGGGACATCGTGCTGCATGACCACATGACGAAAACACGTGAACAAGGCCCACATCAAGACCAGAACAGCGTGCGACGCCACAGCCGGTTAGCACATCATGTGGTGCGGTACTGCGCGGCCAACCTTGAGCAATGCCATCCCACCGCGCCGCTACGCTACGCCAAAGTCGAGCCGTTGTTGCCAGCAGCTGTCGGCCTAACTCCGGGGAGGTCAGACCAGCCGTCAGAGTCAGGTCAGCCGGGTCAGCATCACTGCCGCTCACACAGCTTAACCCAGATCAGCCCAGGACACCAATTCACACGTCCAAGCGACGACCGCCGGGCATCCAGCAGCCTATCCAGCAGGCGAACTTCAGGCGTCCAGCAGGCGAACCATAGGCGTCCAGTATGCGAAACTCAGCTAATCAATGGGCGAACCTCAGGTGCCCAGCAGGCGAGTATCAGCTAACCAACAGGAGAACCTCAGGCGTCAGCTTCAGGCGTCCAGCGGTGGGTTGAGGCTGCCGTGCGGTCCGACACGAGGGTAGTGGACAGTTTGAACCTCGGCGGCGCTCATGCTACGGTGGGGAGGCGGGTACAGCCACGGCACGAAGGTGTGGGGCGTGCTAGCAGACTCGGCGACTCTTCTCTCCAGCGCACCCAACAGGCTGACAGCATCGCTGAAATCAGACCGTGGCACGGGTCAGTCACGTGGTGTGATGCAGGGCCGCATCCAGACGGTTTTATGAGAGGGCACGTTTCCTCGGAGGGGCACTTTCGGCGAAAATAGCTGAGTGTGGGTGGGAGGGGGGGGTGAGGTGCACTCGAGCCTTCCTCAAGGACGGCCTTTCCCGGTCAAAGTGGCGCTACATTTATATGGGGGACTCGTGTCCCCAATCCCATACTCGGTATCCGTCCCTGGTGTGATGGACTCGCATTGACAGGGTCAGATCGATCAGTCTTGTAGAATCATGTACTCTCACCGATGAGCAGTAGCCTACGCTGGAAGTGAAGTCATAAGACGGTGACGTTCGTCATGTAGAGAGCCTAGTATTCCCAATGCCGGGCAGATGTATAAGTGATTAATCATATCGTAAGCAGTTAATATTTGGCAATTTGCTGGTCAAACCACATGATCACGCTTGGTGTGTTCCTGCTGTCACCTTGACGTGTTTCTGCTGTCACCTTGACGTGTTCCTGCTGTCACCTTGACGTGTTCCTGCTGTCACCCTGGCGTATTCCTGCTGTCACCTTGGCGTGTTCCTGCTGTCACCTTGACGTGTTCCTGCGGTCACCTTGGCGTGTTCCTGCTGTCACCTTGGCGTGTTCCTGCTGTCACCTTGACGTGTTCCTGCTGTCACCTTGACGTGTTCCTGCTGTCACCTTGACGTGTTCCTGCTGTCATCTTGGCGTGTTCTTGCTGTTATCTTGGCGTGTTCCTGCTGTCACCTTGGCGTGTTTCTGCTGTCACCTTGGCGTGCTCCTGCTGTCACCTTGGCGTGTTCCTGCTGTCACCTAGCACTGCAGGTCGCATTCTGACCTGCCACTACAATGGTGACGCCTGACCACACACTGGCCGGTAACAGTGACGCAAGGTGCCTATTGTGACCTACCATTACAACGGTGACACCTGTGACTCGTTTCCATTCTCTAATCACTAATTCCGCCGCTGATTGTCCACCATAAGTACAATCAAGACATCTACAATTGACGTGTAACCAAACATGTTATCGGGAAATGTGTTTGATTCTCGTGCAATCTGGCGAAGTCCACAGTCAGAACTGCGGCGTCATTTCTGTCCAATTTCGACAAAACATGGGAAAAGATTATATGTTTTCGGCCTAGGTTGTATATGATGTCACAAAGACTCCACCTCGTCCCGGTCGCTGGGGACACCAAAACGGGCAGAATAGTTCGGGTATGACGCAGTCTGTGACGTCCGGGTCCCGGGAAAATATCCCATGTCTGCCACCTACACGACTGCCACGGGCACCCTTGTGACGTTGCGTTGGCTGCTCTGACGTCACCAGAGATAAGGTCAGAGCTGCGCGGCGCACTGCGACCCAATTCGCCACTGGCCTCTGCCCGAAATGGAGCCGCCTGGTAACGAGCTGCTTCATTTATCACCCCGCGCTCTTCCTCGTTTCTCCGCCTAATGAGTCGGTGGGTATTGGGTGTCGCCTCACCAGCAGATAGGTCTGACAAGGGGCCCGAGGCCCGAGAGTGGCGGTGGGGCTTGGGTGTCGCCTCACCAGCAGATAGGTCTGACAAGGGGCCCGAGGCCCGAGAGTGGCGGTGGGGCTTGGGCGACCGGCCGCATGTCGATGAGGTGTGGAGTACACATGTCGACGCCGAGGCATACGTGTCAGAGGGTGCCGCTCAACAACCTTCCGGCCACCAGTGCATTTGCGGCCAGTTTGAGTCGACACCAGGCTCGTGTTGCACAATGTGCCCTCCATGCCATTGAGCCTCGTGACATGTAGCGTATAAGGTCACAGTCATATATGACACCAGGGGTGGCGGAGCAGGGGTAGGCAGCTGCCCCTCCACCAAGCCAATAAGGTCACAGTCACCAGTCATATATGACACCAGGGGTGGCGGAGCAGGGGTAGGGAGCTGCCCCTCCACCAAGCCAATAAGGTCACAGTCACAGTCATATATGACACCAGGGGTGGCGGAGCAGGGGTAGGCAGCTGCCCCTCCACCAAGACAATAAGGTCACAGTCACCAGTCATATATGACACCAGGGGTGGCGGAGCAGGGGTAGGCAGCTGCCCCTCCACCAAGACAATAAGGTCACAGTCACCAGTCATATATGACACCAGGGGTGGCGGAGCAGGGGTAGGCAGCTGCCCCTCCACCAAGCCAATAAGGTCACAGTCACCAGTCATATATGACACCAGGGGTGGCGGAGCAGGGGTAGGCAGCTGCCCCTCCACCAAGCCAATAAGGTCACAGTCACCAGTCATATATGACACCAGGGGTGGCGGAGCAGGGGTAGGCAGCTGCCCCTCCACCAAGCCAATAAGGTCACAGTCACCAGTCATATATGACACCAGGGGTGGCGGAGCAGGGGTAGGCAGCTGCCCCTCCACCAAGCCAATAAGGTCACAGTCACCAGTCATATATGACACCAGGGGTGGCGGAGCAGGGGTAGGCAGCTGCCCCTCCACCAAGCCAATAAGGTCACAGTCACCAGTCATATATGACACCAGGGGTGGCGGAGCAGGGGTAGGCAGCTGCCCCTCCACCAAGCCAATAAGGTCACAGTCACCAGTCATATATGACACCAGGGGTGGCGGAGCAGGGGTAGGCAGCTGCCCCTCCACCAAGCCAATAAGGTCACAGTCACCAGTCATATATGACACCAGGGGTGGCGGAGCAGGGGTAGGCAGCTGCCCCTCCACCAAGCCAATAAGGTCACAGTCACCAGTCATATATGACACCAGGGGTGGCGGAGCAGGGGTAGGCAGCTGCCCCTCCACCAAGCCAATAAGGTCACAGTCACCAGTCATATATGACACCAGGGGTGGCGGAGCAGGGGTAGGGAGCTGCCCCTCCACCAAGCCAATAAGGTCACAGTCACCAGTCATATATGACACCAGGGGTGGCGGAGCAGGGGTAGGCAGCTGCCCCTCCACCAAGACAATAAGGTCACAGTCACCAGTCATATATGACACCAGGGGTGGCGGAGCAGGGGTAGGCAGCTGCCCCTCCACCAAGCCAATAAGGTCACAGTCACCAGTCATATATGACACCAGGGGTGGCGGAGCAGGGGTAGGCAGCTGCCCCTCCACCAAGACAATAAGGTCACAGTCACCAGTCATATATGACACCAGGGGTGGCGGAGCTGCCCCTCCACCAAGACAATCTTAGCATTCAACCTATGGCGCTGCATGGTAGATAATGCGTCTACAATGAGTGTTTGCGCCTCACTCTGACCAAGCGTGATAGCGCTCCCTGAATGTCGCCCTAAGTTGACGGCACAATCTAGCACAAGGTACTAACTTGTAATAGCATGTCCGGAAGTCATAGCCTGTGCTATCAGGCCGAATAAGAGGAGAGGTACAGTGGCAGCATTTGGTAAAAGGTCAACATGTCAAACTTAAATCGGCCACAACTGTGCTAACTTGGTATCGCACGGGACAGCTGGTGAACAGCGTCATGAAGCGTGCCCGCTCAAGGGTCTTAACCCAGGCCTCGTGCGCATTTTTCATCGGTATGTTAGCGGTATTTGCAGATGCGTAGCTAGCTCAGACAATTAACACAAGCTGAAAGCCATTCAGTGGTAACAAACAAAACAGAACAGGAATCACCGCCATGCTGATGCGATAAATATGCCGGTGGTGACTGCTTTGTCCTGTGCAGGTCCTCTCGGCAGCTCCACGCGTAAAGCCAGCGGACCAAGTAACCATCAACACGACAGTGGAATCGAACGCATAATCCCGTAATACGTCGTCAGCTGACGGTTAGCTCCGTAACGACTTGATCGGAGGGACAATTTGTGAGAGAATGCGGCGGCTTGGTCTGTGTGGCCGGCTGACGACACCAATTTCAGACAATCGTCTGCTATTGATATCGCTGCGCACTGGTCGTCATACCAGGCAACATCATGATGTTCCCTGCGCTCCCTGCGCTTTCGCCTTCGCAGACGGTTTATTGATTTCTCCAATAGTTTTGATTATCGCTGATTCAGCCGAGTTATTACCTGACCAAGCGCACCACCATGATACCATCGAAAACGCAAACCGAGCAGAACATGCATCCACGTAATCCAGCTCCCACTGATGAAACCTGCATGGCGGGGTGGTCAAGCCATAGCAGAGAAACACAAGGTAAACCAGGCCTACATATACTGACTGATTCAAAGCCGGGCTTATGCGCCGGAAATGGTACAGACGCACGGCAGCGGCGCCACTGGCTGGTTCACCGGGGTAGGTGGGGAACGAAGAAGAAGAACGTAAGGTAGCGCACGAGGTAACAACTTATAAGTAGCATATAATCATATAAATCACATAAATCGGGTAGCATAACATGTGCTACCGGGTCAGGTAAAAAGCCTTATGCTCCAACCTGAAATCGGTCAAAGCGGATGCATATATATATATATATATCTGCTACCGGGTCAGGTAAAAAGCCTTATGCGCCAACCTGAAATCGGTCAAAGCGGATGCATATATATATATATATATATATATATATATATATATATATATATATATATATATATATATATATATATATATATATATATATATATATATATATATATATATATATATATATATATATATATATATATATATATATATATATATATATATATATATATATATATATATATATATATATATATATATATATATATATATATATATATGTATATATATATATATATACATATTTATATATATATATATATCTATATATATTGGTATATTTAAGTAGACTCGCTGGGGTGCCCTCGTTCGCAGTCGAACGTCATCAACATTACTGGCATTTGCTGCTCACACCCACAATTTTCAAAACCCTGGTATCCCCTATGGTCATGGCTCAGCATCCTCCCCGCACATTGGTTTCATAAAAAGTCGGCGAGTTGGATCATTTCAAGAAACCAAAAGCCGACAAGCATCTAGCTTCCCGATTCCCACGTCTAGTTTCACGAATAATTGGTAGTGGAGATGAGATTAATCCAAAATGTGTTCAACTTCCATGAACAGTTCATACATCATTAGTCGAGGTTGCCTCCCGAAGTTTTCCGACACATCCCTCCGGCGTCTTTGAATACGTGGTGCTTCGGAGCTGGTGCTTTTTGTATAATTTAAAATATCCAACGGTGCTCAAATAAATCGAGGTGGTGTTCACGCACCACCTGCTAGCACGCAAATTCACACATGGGTGCCATGTCATGCAGGATGGCCCAACATGGCAAGGATGTAGCCGAACGCCGTTCGTCAGAACCCCTTCACAAATTGTCGGCGCCGGGTGGTGTACCAGCAGTTGCGGCAGCCGCCCCGACACTACGTCGTCGTCGACGGGCGAGGGGGAGATGGAGGGAGTGAGGGAGGGTGCGTGGTGCCACCTGCACTGGCGGACCAGTCAAATGCGGCATTTTTCTCGCGCCACGAGGCGCGGCGCCTCAGAAATACGAGCCGATGGCGTGGCGGCTGAGCGTGATTGATCGGGGCGCGATGGGCCGTGACCTGGCCCCCTGGTGGTGACCTGACGGTGACGGCGGCGCACACACTGGCCGCCCTGTCCGCTGATGTATCGGTTACAGGCCACGGCAGATAGGGGCAAACATATCGGCTTACCGACGCAGCTGAAGTGAAATGTCGTCACCGGGCAAAGGACGTGGTGAGCGACAAATGGAACGGGAACGTCGCCCACCCACTATTTAGCGGGCTCTCAAATCTATTGCTTATTGTGCCCACTGTTGATAGACCAAAGACCATTTCCACACTGATCGCAATTATAGCTATCAAACGGTTGCCTGACAAAAGGCGATACAACATGATGAAACATGATGATTGTCTGCCGTATGCAATGATTGCCGGCACATTTTTCTTTGAGCTTCCATCAAGGCGGCTAGGAGGGTTTCGACCAAGGCGGCTAGGAGGACTTCCATCAAGGCAGGAGGACGAGGAAGAGCCATAAGACATGCGTCGCGGAGTGTGGGTTCGGTCCCACAAGGCCTCCATTCCAGTTGGGCATCTCGTTAACACGCGCCCTGGGGGGGCCTCTGAAAATTACGCGCACTGGAGGGGGGGGGGGGCGGATTCCGCACCCCTAAGATCTCGGCTCCTATTAAAGCTGGGGTAACTGGAGTAACTGCACTCTATTGTGTGCAAATTTCATGACCTTAGGTCAATGTCTTCGAGGTCAAATGAGATCACATATGTCGAAAGTTTCTGGTTTCGCTTGTCATTGTTATTGATCGCTGTGATTGTGTTTAAATGCTCAAAAATGGGCATTAATGATGTTTTGCACATTACTAATGATGCAATACAGATGCTTGACCCGGCATTTGACCTCAGGCCACAGGTCATATACCAGTACTTTATCAGGTCAGTTACCTGTTCCAGTTACCGGAACCGGGTAGCCGGCCCGACTGCTCCGTCGGGCGGCTCTGCGCAATCGGCTTCGCGAAGAAAGGACTGAAGTACATGAATAAAGTATGGAAACGCTTAGGTACACAATGACAAACAGTAGTTTTCAGGATGTGTAGGGAGTAGCATGCAAAGTGGCATCAATCGCATGACAGTCATTTGCATTTATGACAACATTCAGTTAACCAAGTTTGGTTCCATTAACCTGTCATGAACTTGACTTGACTTGACCTCGGTGACCTAACATGACCCTGAAACTATGTAGCATAACAATATACATCAAACAAGTCGCTAGTGTTGCCAAGAACATTTCCATTTTGCCAATATACGGGAAGCGCATCAGCGCCGATTTTTGTGATCTGGCGCTACGAAACGTTTTGATTTTAACGCCGTCTAACTCGAAAAAAAAACTCGGCCGATTTTCGTTTTTCTTACTTTAAACGACGCGCCGGACATTTCTCAGCAGGTACGCAAAAATTGCATATATCGACCGGTACAATCTGGAGTTATATACGAAAAACCGGAGGGGTGGGCGGATTTCGCCCCCCCCCCCCTCTCCAGTGCGGGTGTTAAGTTAAGCCAGCAGCCGAACAAGGCAGGATCTCACCTACCTGGGCTATACCGGCGCATTGACTACACGACACACTTCCGATAAACATATTGCCGTTGAATTGGACTTCCCTGATCAGATCGTCCATTCGCCTGAGGACAAGTCCAGTACATGCTATGGTTAATTTAACTTAAAAAGTCGTCAGTGATTATATTGGTGAACTGGAATACCTAAGCGAAGGAGGATAAATACTAGAGGAACAGCATAACGTTCCCGAAAGTATATACTCGATCAGTACCAATACATCCCAAGTATGGACATGACAGTTAATGGCGACTTAACGCATAAAATTGATGCCACATAGTCGCCGCATAATGGATCAAACCTACTTATAATGAGCATTTTATTGGAAGTACGAAGTTCCTGCTTTCCAAGTTCTAGACATCGCCCAAGATACACAACATTATGGCACATTCAAATAGAGGAATTCGATTTGTACTCGAGGAAATATTATTGGTGACCGATGCTGCAACGTGCCGTGGATGTAGAAATCGACAGATTACGCAGTGATTAGAAACGACCTTTATTTCGCGTTCAAAGTTGATTGAGCTTCATGATGCTTAAGTGGAAGTTTTGTCACAGTGGGAAAAACACGCAAACACCAAATTGCTCGTTTATCTACTCATCTTATCAAGTACAATTCCGTCGAACATCTTAGTTTCTTTCGCATGTTCTTGTTTCGCTTCAGTTTGAGAGACAGTCAGTTATTCATGCATTGATACCCGGAATCTTACTTGCAGTCATTAGCGCTTCAGCTCGGCCAAATCGCCATCGTCGGCTAAATACTGCAGCCAGCGCGTCCTGGGCCTCCACCAGGACTGGCTGCATCTGGGCCAGCCCGCTCTGAGAATCTGTACGAACAATGCCTCCACCCACGTCTGCCGCCTGCCCGTACAGGGGCCCAACTGCCGCCTTGGTGCTGGACGGCAACATCCAATATTCCAGGTATCGACATATTGGAGAATGCTTGAGACTCGGCTGTAGTGCTGGTCTGGTGTAGCCGACAGCGCTGACCGAGTCGGGCAGAGCCACAGGCAGGCAGGCCAATGTATCGCCTGTGGCTGCCACGGTGGGTGGAAGCTATCACTAAGCTGTTGCATCAGCAGTTCTTCTCCGAACGGATTCATTGAACCAGCCAACCGGATTGAAGTCCCGGCAGGTCTCGCGGTTTTACGAGTACCGGGTGGCGAACTCCTTTCTGTTTTTATGCTTTCATATTAATATTCGTTTACAGTTAGGTAGCGTCTGGGCTGGGCAGGACTGAATTGGATTTGACTCGACTAAACTGAGATGGGCTAGAGTATGCTGTAGTGGGCTGGACTAGGCTCTTGTGGGCTGGGCTGACCTGGACTGAACTGAACTGAACTTGGATGGGCTGGGCTGGACTTGGCTGTGTTGGGCTGAACTGGACTGAGATGGGCTGGGTTGGACTAGGCTGTGGTGGGCTAAACTGGATTGGACTGGACTGGACTGGACTGAATTGGGATGGGCTGTGCTGGACTAGGCTGTGGTGGACTGAACTGGACCGGGATGGGCTGGGTTGGACTAGGCTGTGGTGGGCTATACTGGATTGTACTGAACTGGAATGAACTGCACTGGGATGTGCTGGAGTAGGCTGACGGTGCTGAGATGAGCTGGGCGGCCCACCGGAGGCCATCACGAGCCGCCATCAAATACCTGAGCCCTGTGACTCGGACAGCATCCGTTGTCTATCAGCGCATCAGAAGACACAGTGACCTATCACGCCTTCCCCTCCATCGCGGCAGGTGGCAGGTGGCAGGTGGCAGGTGGCATTTGTGACACCACTTGCGATCCTACTTTAGTCGCGGCTCGCCGGACACGTTTCGCAAACACAGTTGCATCACGGTTCTCACCTCTTGACCTGCGTCATATTTGGCGGCAGCTCCCTGTTCTGAGTTTTATCTCGTTGTCGTCTGTTCTTGAACCAGTTGGAAACCTGAGTCGTGCTGAGCTTGGTCTGCTGTGCCAGCTCGCCTTTCTCCGTCGGTGTCGGATAGCGATTCACCTGCGGGTAACAACAATACAACTGATGTGTGAATAGCCCCATATCGGAAACCCTCAGTCACGAAGCGAACTGCTACTGTGCGAACTGCTACTGTGCGAACTGCTACTGTGCGAACTGCTACTGCGCGAACTGCTACTGCTACCCGAACCGCACAACTTGGGCTGAGCCCATGCGGGGTTTCACTTCCTCCCATGTATGGCTGCCACAGACAGCATGGGCTCAGCCACCGCTGGCATGGCGGTGCTTGAGGTCCGACCGTGTCTGCCCGAGCGGAGTCCGGTATGTTTTGTATGGATTGTGCCAACATGGAACCTCAGGTTGGCGTTCCATTTTCTACGCCAACCAAAACCCAATCAATGCTCTGTCCAAGTTTTATACTTGAGCAGAACCAATGTCAGTCCGATTGAATCTCAATCAGAATTGCTGGCTGGGAGGTCATCAGTGGCATCTTCAGGGCAAGCATATTAGGTAATTAAGTCTGTTGAAATGATTGCGTGATCGATAAGTTTGTATTGCATTCCAAAATATGAGATATTGGTGAGCGTTCAACAAGTAGATTACAAGTGAGGAAGCTTATGCTAATATAATTGAAGTCAATTTATCAAGGGTAATCAAAATATCTTCTTTTTTTACTTCCTTCCGGTCGGTGATGTCAGACATGACCCACGAGGGCAACCTTTACAACTGAGGAGACCACATTGTCGATTACATCGACGCAGTGTATATTTTGTTACATATATTAAGCTGGTATTGGAACAACGTTCCTCAGATTTGCACATGTGCACCCGAGACATATATATAATCGACCAAGGTGATATTGCATTTCGAGTGTTGGCTGGTGTAGGGCCTATTTGTTTGGTGTTCAATACCACATTAACAGCTTCTGGTTGTTGTTGTCCTTGTTGACGAGGACGTGATGGTGGATTTCCCAGCACAAGATTGCTTGGTTTCACATGCTTGAAAGGGTTCCCGGTGACCGTCGGATGTAGACAATATATTTATATATACAGAAATCATGATTACAGTATGACTTACAAATTTCCAACATGTTCCTTTGCATCCCTAAATCAGACTTACACTAATGTCCAGTAAATAAATCCTTTTCGAAGGAAATCGTCCGAGCCAAGAATTTTCAGGTTGTTCGCAACCCATACAAATCAGTAATATATGCGTACCACCACTTTTGCATGTGCATACACACTGTACAACGGAGCGGACACTGGCGCAAGCAAGTCTCACCACATAAAAATCCTGCAACTTCTTCCTGTCCTTGTCTTTGAAGCAGTACAGCATCTCTTCTCCGTCCCAGATGGTTCGCGGCAGGGGGAACTTCTTCCTGATCCGGTACTGGTCCACCGCCACTGTCAAACACAAACTGATCCGGTAATGGTCCATCGCCACTGTCAAACACAAACTGATCCGGTAATGGTCCATCGCCACTGTCAAACACAAACTGATCCGGTACTGGTCAACCGCTACTGTCAGACACAAACTGATCCGATACTATCTGGTATCACTACCTCACTTCTAATCAACCTGTTGGACATGCACCAGACCTCATATTTCTGAATGCAATATAACCTTTATAGATCCAGAATCGCAGTCATGTCAATAGACGTAGTTATTTACTTTGCTACTTTTTCCCCGAAGTTCACACTGCTGGTGCCTTACCTAGCTTCTTGTTCCGAATGTTACGCTGTTCAGCGTATCGGGACTGGTACCAGAGCTTCTGCAGCTCGCTATGGTACTTGGAGTCGAACGATTGCGACTCGAGGATGTGGTAGACCTTCTTGAAGTCGCCTCGCTGGAACGCGTCGTGCACGGTTGCCCGACACAGCATCTGAGAGCTGAAGTCGCCGCGCTTGACAGTTGTATGTGCCAGAATCGAGCCGAGACGACGAAAGTCGCGCCGCTCCAGTAGCAAGTACAAAATGCAGTCCACCTGAGAGTGGATGATGAAGGTTACCTCATTGTCACGGATGGCATAGAGGCTCAACGGGGAAACGATTTTCAGCCCATCCAGCTGCTCACTTCCATAGGCTATTGGGGAGCCTTCTCTGTTTGCTACGATCGAGGGCGAAGCCCGAATGTATCTACAACCGTGTGTACCGAGTGACAAAGTTAATCTGGCCGCTCCAGTCAGGTACAGCCCGGCAACAGCCAGGTACAGCCCGGCAACAGCCAGGTACAGCCAGACAAAGTTAATCTGGCCGCTCCAGCCAGGTACAGCCAGACAAAGTTAATATGGCCGCTCCAGCCAGGTACAGCCCGGCAACAGCCAGGTACAGCCAGACAAAGTTAATCTGGCCGCTCCAGCCAGGTACAGTCCGGCAACAGCCAGGTACAGCCAGACAAAGTTAATCTGGCCGCTCCAGCCAGGTACAGCCCGGCAACAGCCAGGTACAGCCCGGCAACAGCCAGGTATAGCCTCTGGCCGCCCCAGCCAGGTACAGCCCGGCAACAGCCAGGTACAGCCAGGTACAGCCAGACAAAGTTAATATGGCCGCTCCAGCCAAGTACAGCCCGGCAACAGCCAGGTATAGCCTCTGGCCGCCCCAGCCAGGTACATACAGCCCGGCCTGACCGGACTTTTACACGTTAATACCCTTTGTGTTCTTGCAGCGCTTCGAGTCCTAATTCCCCAATCAGAGTTAGACCGTAGAGTCAGAGTTGGAGTAGAGTAGTTAGAGTTAGACATTTAATTTCGATTCTTCACAACTTTCATCACATAATTATTCTTGAAGTGCGAACATATTTGCGACAAAAACGGGGATTATGGAGGGGCTTAATAAATTCCGGGTATAGGAACATGGGGGCCGGAGGCGCCATGCCCCCACTTTTTATGAAAGTTTAACATTAATGCTTTAGCGATACATGGTAAGAATCAACTTCAAAAGGGATTTTGGCTCCCACATTTTTAGACGTTTCTACGCCTCTGCTGAACTGTGAACTACAACAAGGGCTGAACTGTCAACTGGAGCAAGGGCTGAACTGTCAACTGGAACAGGGGCTGAACTGTAATTAGAGTAGAGCCGAGATTTCCTCGGATTGGATTGCATGACTTGATTTCATCAGATGTGACTGGGCTGGACTGGACGCTGGGCAGTGAAGTGTATGGGCTTATCAACTACACGGCTCTCGACACGGTTCTTGACGCCGATTCTTGACACGGAATTCTGAGCTTTCCTCTGTACCTGGGTCTCGCTACGTTTCGGACTAAACCGTCTCTGGAATGGAACATGGCCTCACTGGAGAATAGCCCCAACTGCCCGGACGGAACCGGACTATTCGGGACTGACCTGGTCGGATGTGATCGGACCTGGACTGATCTCGAATTAACTGATTTTACCTGGTCTGGGTTGATTCCGTCAGACCTCGATTAACTCTTCTGGTCTTGACTAGTCTACTCTTAGACTGGACTAATGTCTGATCTGGTGTGAGCTGGATTGAAATATAATATACCAGACTGGACTGGACTATTATAGACAGGTCTAGTACGCTCTGATCTGCTATGGTCTGGTCTGTGCCAGTCTAGAATAGACTGGTTAGTTAGTTATTTGTATTTCAGGGCGCCTCAACTACTGATGTCATTTTGCGCCCACTAAAATGGACTGGACTAGACCATTCTGGACTGGACTGATCCAGACTGGTCTGCTATGATCCTGCCTAGTATGGGCCGGCCTGGGGGACTGGACTGGACTGGACTGGACTGGACTGGACTGGACTGGACTGGACTGATCTGCTATGACCCTGCCTAGTATGGATCGGCCTGGGGGACTGGACCGGACTAGACTGGACCGGACCGGACTGGACTGGGCTGAGATGTGCACACTTTGCGTGTGTCCGCGTCTGCTGTGCTGGGTCCGTGAGCCCCGGCCGACAGTGTTCTGCTGACGGCAGCGCCCACTGCTGACTCGGCCGCTTCTGCAGACTGCGCCGTGCTGCAGACTGCACCGGGCTGCACTCACCCGCAATGGAACACTCGAACTCTGCCGACGCTAGCGAAATGTGCAAACCGTGCCTACGGACGGACGGACAGATATCACATCCGTCCTGCCAGATGTCACATCCGTCCTGCCAGATGTCACATCCGTCCTGCCAGTTCAGCTTGCTCAGGTTCGGTTCAGCTTGATGCAATCCAATCAAGTTCAGTTCAGTCCACTCAAGTTAAGTTCATTTCATTCAAGTTAAGTTCATTCCTCCCGCATTAAGTTCAGCCCACTCAAGTTAAGTTCAGCCCACTCAAGTTAAGTTCAGCCTACTCCAGTTACGTTCGGTCCACTCAAGTTAAGTCCAGTCCACTCGGGTGCAGTCCAGTTCAGCACAGTCCAGTCATGTTCAGTCCAGTCGGGATTTGGTCAGGTCAGGTCGAGTTGCCGCCTCACCTGCTCCTGACAGCAGTGTACCAGGTGGTAGGACAGCTGCGCCTGCGTCTCCTCATTCTCCCGCGGATGCTCGGGGTCACGCGGCTCAGCTGACCCGGCGTCACCTTGTGACCCCACCTGACCTGGCCGGTCGGGTCGCGACTCTGTCAGTCGGGCTGAAGACGTTTCTGTCGCCGAGTTGACGCTGTAAAAATCAGTGGTGTCCATGATGGCGGCATGCTATCCAGCTCACGTAGCACAGCCTGCAGCACATATCCTTCTCCAATGTACAGTGCCATCCAGCCTGCGCTTTGCTTCAGTGTGCGCATCGTACTTAACACGCGATTTGAGATACCGTCGGCTGGGAAGTTCGCTGCTGCATGGTTGTGAGCGAAGGTCATGCCCGGGCGAATAATGTATGCGACGAACATGATTGTCGTATATACGAATATCACAAGCTTTTGGCAAGCGCTCACGAAGCGCCCGACTCACAAAGCACCCAAAGCACAAAGCTGCGGCATTACCTAGACATTCCATAATAGGTGATCTGACTCGGCCTGACCGGGCCCAACAGGCTCTTGCAACATCAAGAACTTATTTTGTTCCAGCATCACTTCGAGTCCGAGCGTTTGTACTCACAGTCACAGGCAAGAACAGGCAATCAATGCAATCAATGCAAACGGGCATTTATCAAATGATGCTTCAATTACTAATTTAAATACATGCTATCCTAGATTTGCAATCCTATAAACTGAAGGTACTGACAATTATCCACATCTCTTTAGGCAGGAAAATGTCCTTAATAATAAATATTTGTAGGAGTTTTAAAGTAGGTAAAATTAATGCTACTTGTTCATGGCGATGTCACTTTTTAGGTTGCATTTCATGAGTTCGATTCAAGAAAACGAAAAATATAATTATGAAGTATTTGTAGATAGCTCAGTTTTTAAAACAAAAATGAAAAGCAGGCCCAATGTACGAAAAGTATGTACGACAATTCTGTACTTTTGCTGCAGCTTGATTATTTATAGGGTGTGAGCATACGTGGTCAAATGAATTATGGTGATAAAATACTTTACCAAGAGGAGATCCATAAACCAAAAACACATCTTCATCCAAGCTGTGACTGGGCACATGCCTTTTACAAACAATGATCAAATTGTACATCCGTGCTTGTTGTATTGCTACACAATCCCCCAAAATGAACCTCCTGCATCCGCCCATGACGTCGTGGAATAACTCCACCCATGTTGAGCGAATGTAACTCGCGCAGGGGCTGGCTTTCATGGAGTAAGCATAATCCGCAGATATGGCTCCTGAAATATCTATCTGAAGCAAATCTGCAGGCTTCTATGCTTTTGGTATGGCCGATGAAACACACGTTAACCGAATATTAGTGTTGCAATGCAGCACCAAAATTTAATTTCAAACTTATAATTAATGATAGCAAAAGTAGAAATGATCCCAGAAAATTAGCGGAATTGACCATCGATATCTCAGTACCGACATGGTCTGACCAGGATGATGGTAGCACGTTCACTTATGATCCTGATAAGTATGCACCAGAGCAATGGGGGTGGGTGTCGGTACCCGGTATTGCCGGGATAAGAACAGGAGTGGTGTGGGAGGACACAGTACCCGTATCGCCAGATTACGAGCCGAGTAGTGCACTCATAGGTCATAGGTCATAGGTGTTGTTTTGTGAAAATGATTGAGGGAGGAGGGGCAAAGTGTTACAGGATTGATGTCGGTATAAGAGGCGCCTGTTTAACACGCGCGCCGGAGTGGGCGGAATATGCCCACCTATCCTGTCTCTTGACGTTCTCTCATAAACGGGCGGGGATATTGCAATGCAATCTTGTGACTTTGTTAAAAATCGATCAGCACATTCCATGCAACGAAAAAAAATCCGGTAGTAAATACAGGAACTGCGGGGTGCTAAATCGACCGACCGGACGGCGGCCGGCGAGCGTTCAGGGGCACACAGCCTCCGTCGGCGCGGTATAGCGGCGGAGCGGACGGCGGCCGGCGAGCGTTCAGGGGCACACAGCCTCCGTCGGCGCGGTATAGCGGCGGAGCGGACGGCGGCCGGCGATCGTTCAGGGGCACAAAGGCTCCGTCGGCGCGGTATAGCGGCGGAGCGGACGGCGGCCGGCGAGCGTTCAGGGGCACACAGCCTCCGTCGGCGCGGTATAGCGGCGGAGCGGACGGCGGCCGGCGAGCGTTCAGGGGCACACAGCCTCCGTCGGCGCGGTATAGCGGCGGAGCGGACGGCGGCCGGCGAGCGTTCAGGGGCACACAGCCTCCGTCGGCGCGGTATAGCGGCGGAGCGGACGGCGGCCGGCGATCGTTCAGGGGCACAAAGGCTCCGTCGGCGCGGTATAGCGGCGGAGCGGACGGCGGCCGGCGAGCGTTCAGGGGCACAAAGGCTCCGTCGGCGCGGTATAGCGGCGGAGCGGTGAGGCAGCCGATCACGACCTCATTTGACCCCAAAGGCCTAGGGTCGTGGAATTTGTACTGAAGCGAACTCACTATATCCGTAAGCTGCATTCAAAATTGTGTGCGTATTGCCACAGTAGTTCCAGAAATCTTAGGGGTAGGGACCGAATCCTCTCCCTCCTGTGTGCCTTTTGTGAGAGGCCCTCCGGCGCGCTTGTTAAGCGACCGTCCTCAATTATGTTTACATGCTAGATTTAGACCACTTAATCTGCTGATAGGATGAATTTGCAATTGCTCTGATGATCAAGATAACGATAAAATACAACAACACGTCTAGAAGACAAGGTTATCACTTAATGGGTAGACAATTGTTCGATTCAATTGGAAGCCCGACAAAAGGGCAGATAATGCGAATTTCGAAACACTCCGTTCTATCTGTGTGCATGCTTACCAGCCACATTTCCTCCGTTGCTCATATATCATCGAGCAAAGAAAGCTACATTACAATCTACGAGCCAACCCACACACATGCGTCCTGGCGAACTATTAATTGATTATTAAGGTTAATATTTATGGGCAAGACGCACAGAAACAAGACACACAGAAACACACTCAGGTCAGGAACCAGGGCTTCGGTCATACCAATATGCATTACACAGATTGAGACAGTATAGTTCCTATATGTGTTCGGACATTCAATATAAAAGTGGAGTTTTTATATGTAACTTTTTAAGTTCGTATAAAACTTGAATCGTTTTAAGGACCTATTTATGTGCTCTTCCTTGATGGCGAAAAGAATAACAATATTTAATCTTTATCAAGTGCAGTTGTTCATTAAATCTACCTAACTTAAACTTATCTTGCTGTTCAGCCTATTAAGTCTTCACGTCAGTTCATCTAATACCAATAACACTGGAAATAGGACGAGTTCAAGATATCCTCAAAATATAAGCAAGCAAGACCGAGTGGGTTTTTGCATTTGTATCACTGAGTTCGCTCGCAACGCTTTCTCATTTTGTCTGAACAGCCAGTGTAAACACGTAAGGTGAACGCTGCCTGGGAAACGCTTGGGGACGATTTATGCTAGGTATGGCTATATCTGGCAATCTAAATCAAATCAGGCCCTTTCACTTGTCATGAGCATATGAAGGTGTGATGGCTGTTGCAAAATTACATGATGAAGAAATCAATACAACGCATCTTCCTTCAACAATTTGAGCGCACATAACAAACAACTCAGAAATATTTAGGAGCACCGCCGTCATTTGCCATCTGCCGCGGTCTCCCACGAACAGCAAGACTACAACACCAAGATGTACAAATGCAAGTGTGTGACCATATCACATCGCTGTAACCGGTCATATTACATTCGTGTAACCTCAACCCCATCACCAGTACCAGTGACCTACTAATAAGGGTATGCATGGTGTGGAATGAAGTCGCGTCGTAAGCGATGTAAAAGGGATCTCGATCCATGTATCGTAGCGTTTCTAAACTCAAATAGCAGAACAAATGTTGTCGGTATTGAATTGGTCCCCTCGTCGCCAACGTCAAACAAAAACCTTTCAGATGCCCACTTGCTGTTTGTATTATCACATACGCACACTTGCTACGTGGACTATCAATCTTGAAGTCATAGTGAGAGTGTGAGACTGCACAACTGTCTAAGAAAATATGCCAGTACACATTGGCAAGGAAAAAGCAATGCTGGGAACAAAACATGGCCACATGCGAGCAAGCGTGTTACTGCGAACGAGAAGGCCGGAATAACAGCAGGTAAGTACAGTATAAAATTTAAAACAAAATTCTCTCTCTGATTCGCTCATACCTGACTGGTCACCGGCAGCGAATGTTCGTCTAGGGCGGTCTCGGATTAGGATGACGTCACTTCCGGTGTACCGGAAGGGAGCTTGCTGGCCGCTCTGTTATTTGCCCCGTTTGCGAGCAACCTGCCATCCAGAATTGACTCGGAATGTCTAATGTCTGCTGATGACGTCAACATTTTTAGGAGGGTAGCGTCTGTGGACGACACGACCCGCCTACAGAGGGATATTGGCTCCTTCTGCAAGTGGTCCGCAGACTGGATGCTATCCTTGAACCCTCTAAGATGCAGGTCGTTCACAGTAGCCCTTTTCACGACGGCCAATAAGCACCGGGATGCAATGTCGATGACTTCGTCTAGTATGAAGGGCATATCATGAAAATATATGTACTTTATCTGTATATATGGAATGTTCAAAAAGTTTTTAACTATGAAGTAATCAATTCAATATTAAACTTAACCAACATATTCAAATTGTGGCACTGTTTGAAAAAAGCGCTCAATTCACAGAAACAACTAACCAATCTGGCCGCATTTGGCACCATGGCCGGGAGTTAGGAGTTGTCGGATAGAACATAAATTTGCCGTTGGATTACCAGCAAACATGCAATATTAGGGAGAAAGTGGTAGTATATATCCTGCGGATGAATATTTTTCCTTTTACATTTTATTTTATGGCTGTGAAGTACCTGTATTATGAATAAATATTGAAATACATCATTTCCAGATGCTACGATTCCCTCTCGACGCTCCCGAAAATATTAAATTCTCTCCACTTTGCAAGCGGGTTGTTTACAGTTGTAATGGCATCCGCTGTACCGCACCATACGTGGCTCCGTTTTTAAATGTTGCTGTACGCCTACCTGAATAACCCATACTGTGGGGGCAGGGCAATTGATCCTTGCCTTTGAATATCATACACGCAAGAAAGAACAAAGCATGAATTGTGTACAACACCCAAAAGACCGCAACACGTCTAAAATATGCGCATCTGAGACAAACTTGTTTGTCATATTTCAGCCGTAAATGATGCAATCAGAGCACAAATAATGACGTCATATTTTGAAACGTGGATTATGATTCGTCCCAGCTATCATAAAGGGCCAATCACTTACTGCATTTGAAGTTGGCTGGCGATATTGATCAGAGCGGTCGAGTGCTCGGAAAATTTGGCATTTGAAGACCGCTGAATTTGACGAACAGCTGTTGTCATCGAGTTTACTTCCGAAGTCAGGCTCGCTTGGTCTGACTTCCAGATTTCCGACTAGATGACGTCCCAGGCGCGGATGTGGGTGTACATTTTCAGGGTTTGTGCATAAACAAGCTGTTACTAGTCCAAAAACTTGTCGTATTAGATAACTGAACCTACTCTGTTTGTTTATTGATATCATAAATTGGTCCAATCTACAGAATAAAAGCTTTCAGATCAACGTAATTATTATGCCCTGACCGCGCCATTGGGATGTCATGACGATTACTTTAGCTGTTGGGGCAGCATTATCGCTGCTGTCAGAGGAGGCTCCTCTGGGTCAACTGGCCACCGCAGCTGTCAGATTCCTGGAAGCCTCGGCTTCAGGTCTGGTGTCAGCAATGACGGCAGGATACTCAGCAGCCCAAACGATGCCAGTCGGCGCAGTGTCCCCGGACAATAGTACGCTGGCCACACTACAAGGTATAGTGGCGATGCTAACGGTGGCGGTCAGTCGCCTGGAAACCGTCCTGAGTGTCACCAAAGTGAACGCGGGGACGTCACCAGTTCCAAGGCCATCGGCGAGGCCATTGGCGGGACCATCGGCGGAACCATCGGCGGAACCATCGGTGCTCCGGCTCTAATCGCAGCCAGAAGTGTTATGCTTTTAGTTGCATGCCCATTTTCATTTCATATTGGGGGAAGGGGAAAAATCACTATTTGGAGGGGGGGAATGTAGCATTGAAGGGCTACATGCCACTCCAAAAGTATACAGAACAACACCCCTGTACCCGGTGTTGTGACGTGTGGTGTACACCAGGGTGGTGTAGGAGGACAGAGTTCCCGTATGTCCAGCTTACGAGCCCGAGTGGTGTACCCGGTGTTGTGACGTGTGGTGTACACCAGGGTGGTGTAGGAGGACAGAGTTCCCGTATGTCCAGCTTACGAGCCCGAGTGGTGTACCCGGTGTTGCGACTTTAACAACCTAGCCGGATTGGGGTAGGAGTGTGTTTATTTGTGGTCCCCTATACAGGGTTCACACGGCATATGGTTCTATGTTAAAATTTTAGATCACTGGGGGCAAGCCAACATTGAGGGGGCACTTCTCCCTCAAAAGTACATATATAAAACAACACACCTGTCACGAAGTATTCGCTACGATGGCCAAGAAAAAGCGAGATCAATTACTCAAATATATACAACCTGGTACTCTCATCCGACTGAGTACCACAATTTAATTGCATAGCATTTACTAAATATATATGCGTTATAAAACCCTCTCCTAGACCTGTGAATGGGCCGGGTTCGGAGTAGCAAGCAGCCGGCCCACGGCCACGCATATGTACCTCGGCTGGTCGCCAGTCTGAGCCCAGCCGCTCGCCACTCAGACCCCGGACGGTCGCTACTCAGACCCTGGACGGTCGCCACTCAGACCCCGGCCGGATGGCCACCACGCTTACCTGGGCCTACTATAATAACCCAAAATTTGAAAATTTGGATGAAAACGGCACCAAGAAGAAATTAATTTCCGCCCGTCCTATTTGAAGTTCAATTCTGCACTCTCATCTTGTGATATGCACCCAGTTTGTTTTCCTTTCTTACGGACAAAATAAAATGCGTATGTTTGGCGAATGGGCATTCCATTGAATTTTAAACTGTCTAAAGTCCCAACATTATCTATTGAATGTTGTGGTTTTATGTTAGATACTTATTTTTTGTCGGTTTTATGCCACCCTCCAGCAAAAAAATAATAATTTAGGGACACTGTGGCAAAGCCTCGTCTGCCATGTGCCTCCAAAGTAGGATATCTAGGTATTATTATGTTTTAAGGTATTCACGAGACATGTTTTACACATTCTGCTTCCATAAAGCATAGAAAAGGGTTACGCTTGGTTAGGTTGGGTTGTTTTGGTTAAGTTTTTAGTGGAAAACTTCTTAAAATTTTCAAAAATACCATACCGCACAAATTTACTCATATCTGTCATAGCTTGGTGGGTTATATTCATTTTCATTGCACAGGAAAGTGTCGGTGCATCAACGGCACTTTAAACTTTCGGTCAAAATTATGCCGTTGAAATGGAACTCATGGATCGGGTGGTGGGGCCAGGGTTCACGCAACAAGCTCTGCTTAGCAATAGAACCCTGGTTCATGAAGCTATCCCAGCAATAACTCGGATTGAAGTTATGAAAAAAGAAAACGACTGAAGTTAAACAAAGCATGCTATTGAGAAAGGGATTCTACTGCATAATATGATTTGTCACCAAAGGTGCATTCACCATTTAAAGTACCCTGGTGTTTGACAACACTGACACCAAATGACTAATCTTTTATGGCTGATAGGAAGTTAAAGATGCACAATCGTGCTCTGCAACAGCTGCACAAGCTTCTCTTGAAACAAGGTGAAAGTCAGTTTTGTCTTGGATATTTAAAATGTGGGCCCACTTGCTCCATATGAATGATCGTATTAGTACCAGAGGCCAGAGGCATTGCCTGATGCGAAATGTATTACTTAGATTTTGCACTGCAAGTGTGCACAACTCTATAATACATCACATAGAAAATGAACAAGCTATCCATATTTAAACAGCTTCTTTTGATGGAAATTCTGCAACCGCTCACAAAGAACAACTTTAAAACAGACAATTATTTCCTAGTGGTGTTTTGTATTCCGAACACGAAAATGTGGGTGTGCTGGATTGCGAACACTAAGTGTGCTGCTTCCCGAACACTTTAGCGAATCTAGCACATGTTCCACAGAAATGTTTTATTTCGCGACGAAAGCTTATTTTTAGATTTTGCCAATTTTCTGATCAGAAACCTTGATATATTTATCATTCAACGGCTTCATATTGGCTTGACAGAGGCGGTTATAGAATGTATATTAGACGCCTAATGCTGTTTTGTTTAGTGTTTTATTCAAGAAGGTGTACCCGATCTAACCGAATACTCAGGATGGTCGCTTAATATGTACTTGTCACTCAGGCAGTACTGGAACAGACCCCCAGCAGAAAATTCGTAGTGGGGGTAGGGGTGGATCCAGAAATTTCATCGTGTGCATTCGTCTGGAGGAGCACCATTTTTACCATGGGGTGCCGCTAATGTCTCTGAAGGGGTGTCTTCGGGGAAAATCGTGTATCCGTCCCTCATTGGGACAGAGTGACAGTCTCTGGCATTTATCATTACACATTTGGTTGGTTATTGGTTTTACGACACGTCGACCGTTGAGTCATGTAGCGTCGCCAATCTCTCACGCCGATTGGTCGCGGGCGAGGTTGGTTGTTTACTCTGGTGGTTGGTTGCTAGGGGGCGCCCCATCCCCTTCACTGCGCCTCTGGTTGCTACGTTTGTGTTTGGCCAGCGTGGCTGAATGTTGTGCGCTAAAAATATCCAGCGATGTTTTTGTTTTGCTTTAACCAGCTGAGAAATTCATCAACGTCAGCAGGTTCATGCATATGGTATCATGAAAAGCAACGATAAACGGTATTCCGAGACACGAAGATACTGTAAGAAGAGAAAGACAGGTACTGAAACACCTATCAATTATAATACAGTAATCAATAATATATTAATAATTAGTGCTATAATAAAATATAGAACTTAATTATAAAATAAAATATAGAAATTAATTATAAAATAAAATATAGAAATTAATTATAAAATACAATATAGAAATCAATGCTGTAATGAAACTACCTACCACCAGTCGCTCAATATCGCGCAACACACGCGTGATAGAATAACACGCGTGACGCTGTTTTACAACGCCTTTTTATATTTCGATGCATTTGATACTGGCTTTGAGCATGCTTGAAATCGTAAACAGGATAGTTAATGTTAATCTGAATGATGCTCTTATATTTAGAGTATTGCATAGGGGTTATCAATTCAGGTTAGAGAAGTCAATGTGTAGGACAGTTAGTGGTGGGAATCCTTACTTGAGTGTGCTTAAAAGCAAGATGGACAAATTATTTAGTTGCAGCAATCATATTTTTGACTTGCAAGATATGCAGTGGGGAAATTGGATAGGAGATGAGAAGGATGAAGTGGGATTGATATAGGTGAGACACGCGTATGTTGCGCGTGACTCACGCGTGTGCTATGATCACACATGTGTTACTCGATCACGCGTGTTATTCTATCACGCGTGTGTCGCGCGATATTGAGCGATTGGTGGTAGGTAGTTTCTTTATAGCATTGAGTTCTATATTTTATTTTATAATTAAGTTCTATATTTTATTTTAGAATTAAGTTCTATGTTTTATTATAGCATTAATTATTAATATATTATTGATTACTGTATTATAATTGATCGGTGTTTCAGTACCTGTCTTTCTCCTCTTACAGTATCTTCCCTGTGTAGGCTTCCCTGGATGGCCCCAGCGGCTCGTATTAAGCCTTAGCACTTCATGACTGTATAACTTTAGGAACAGAATCCTCTTTTACAGACCAACGCACACCGGAGACAAAGACTGCACAGCCCTTACATAGCCTTAAACAAAAAGCGCATGCCCTACCAACATGGTATCTCCCGCTGTGAATGTTGCGTTATTTCCGAATCGCTCAGGTTTACTTGCAACTAACTGGTGGCCGCCATGCCAATGAGGTGCAACTAACTGATGGACGCTCTGTCAATTAAGTGCAACTAACTGGTGCGCACTCCGCCAATTAAGTGCAACTAACTGATGGAGGCTCCGCCAATGAGGTGTAACTAACTGGTGGACACTCTGCCAACGAGGTGAACGCAACCACGACGTACCAGGTGAATTTTATTTGAAATAGTAAATTTTGCGACAGAGAAGTGAATCCGTGTCCGACGTCCTCGGGTCGTCCTTCGCCCCAGGGTCTTCCAGGATAAAATGCAAGCCATGGCAACCACTTAAAAATTTAATCTGATAGCAATGATAATTCCAGAAGATTTTTGGCTTTCTACAACAAAAATGACGCCACTACACTTGTCACTTTTACGGCCTCAAGGATTCACCTTTCTAACGATTTCGAAAAGAGAAATACTTGGAATCAGACCGAGAAGGCGCATAGAACTGCTCCTTTTAGGAAAACTGTGATAAAAATGCAGATATTTAATTTCGTAAATTTTTAACAATCTTATTTTGCAATTGGTGAATCACATCTAGAAATGGTTATCTTAGTGCAATTAGCTGCATAGATTTGTGTACGGATTTGTCGAACTTTGTGATTTTAGTCGAAAGGCTAAAAATGGTGAAAATATAGTTAACAAAAACAAAATTGAGAATGCAGTTTTGTAAGTTCTGCTGAGATAAGCAACCTATGGAGCTCCTATTTACATAAAATATATGCATTCGAGAAGATATGTCATCGTAAAGTTATTTGAAGGTCTCACTGAACAGGCTGCAGGTCAGTGACCTTGACAGATCTAATGCCGATGTGCCCGTGGAAACTTTTCCATTCAGATGTGATCGTAATGACATCGATGCAGATTGCATTTGATATATATTTTAAGATCCAAACGTATAATACTTCCAGTTGATTATAGGGATATAACCATGGGCGATAAATGATGCAACTTTCCTTTGCGCCAAAACCTCGAAAGCCCGCTTCCAGACTGCCTAACAACGCCCGTAAATATGAAGCATTTTCAGTGGCGTAGCAAGGGACGAGGATGATGAAAATGGTCACAGGCGAAAATGTCACTGATTTTCAGGATTTACTAAATGTACGTACCTTCCAGTCATGTCATGCAATGTCAGGAAAAACATAGCTTCCTTAAATTATGCACTAAGACACTAAATAAGTGCTTTACATTACATTCTAGTACTAAGCTTTCAGAGTCAAAACTGCAATGCACGTATTTTGCTGCTGCACCCAGTAACATGGAATGTGCCAGCACATCATACACCTAAAGTAGCCATGTGCACCTGTGCCGACTAATGTCATTTTGATTACTATTCGTATCTGACGAATCGGGTGCATCTAGCCGCCAGCTGCGACGACACCAGTAAGCATTTCGAGTGCAACCCAAAAATACAACCCTGAAGCCACCATTGATCGCAAAGGTTAGCGATAAAAACGGTTTGAAATATTCCCTGTTAAACGTCGGGTTATAATCGTCATTATTTTGGTACACATAGCTTTTTAAAATTCGACGGAAGTTCGACACCCGCGATGCGTCAAGGGCCTTTGGAAACACAACATGGCCGAGCACAGTTTGTCTGAGAACGAATTCAACAGCCACATTACGTACATCATCCTCCCAAATAACCAAATATCCGCGACTTGACTTCTAAAATGATAAATCTAACCAAACTTATTGTACACCCCTCCCTGTAGCCGGCTCCGGTAGGACTAGTATTAATATATTTTGGTAGGATGTATAAGAAGTCAGGAAAAAACAACTTCTGACCACTATCGCTCACAGTTCGGACAATGAGCGCGAAAAAAAACCCGGGATGGATGGAGCAGAACTTTCCCCCTCAAAGAAATAAGTTTCAGCCATCCCCCCCCAAAAAAACAAGTGGGCTTATAGTATACTGCTACCTACACTGTAAACCAAATCGATCAGTCCCTGGCTTGTACCAAGTCGACGCATATTTGCATAGGCTGTGCTTCGCTCTGCAACACGGGTAAGTCGAGAGTATCTACCAGCTGGTTGTTTTTCCTTCTGCAACTTGCTATTTAACGAGCCTTTTCCTGGTTAGTTACCTAGGATACAACTAGTCAGTGTGTAGGAAAATCAAGATTAACATGTTAGCTTACTACGGTCCTAGTCAGTAAACAAATGAGGAGCTATCCCAAAACTAGCTTGGTAGTTGATTCACTAAGCTAAATGAGGTCCCTATACTAGCATTTAATTCGTTTCTGAAGTCGGTACTTGTAGTGCAACTAGGCATACATTAGTAAATTAGCACAGGCTTAGGAACCAGAGGCGCAGCCAAGGCGGGCATGCTCCTCCCCCTCCCCCGCCCTAGCAACCAAAAATGCACGGGATGAATAAATACATCCTTAGATTTTACCACTTACAACTCAAAGTTTTCGGCGCGCCAAGCACGCCGAAAGCCTTCTCTATTCACTGTCAATTTTTGCTGGGTCTGCCCTTCAGAAAATCTTGGCTGCGCCACTGTTAGTAAGTATAGCTCGCATTTCAGAGATGCATTCAGACTTCATTGAGACTTCATGCTATATTGATGAAAAGCACGATACTATGCCCATCTGCTGGACGACGATGGCGATGATGAAGAAGCCGTCGCAGACACCGTGTGTGAGGCATGAGCCGGTACTGTGCCTGCTTAGTGTTGATTACTAGTTAGTGTTCGTGTTGTTCAGTGTTTGTGTGTCGGTGGATGACTTGAGCAGCGATGTCGGAATGCGCCCATCGCTCGCCGTAGCCGGTGCAGCCTTCGCTGATTATCGTCGCCGTGTTCTCGCGCGTAGACGGGCAGCCCCAGTGTGCCAGGGGCTTTGCGGGGCATTGCTCGCGAATATCACGGGGTGAATACAGAGGGGAGGAGCTGGATGCATGCGCCCCTCCCATGGAAAGGTGGCGCCCATCCGGCCGGGTAGGCACTTCTTGGAACGTTCGTGTGTACGTCCCCCTCCCCCAGCCGAACATATTTTTTTTCAGTAAAAGTCGCTCCTTTTAGAGGAAAATGTCCTCTTTTAAGACGAAAGAGGGATAGAGTGCTAGAGTGGACCTCCCCCCCCCCCTTGCTCAAGTAATGTTTCAGCCGAAAGCGCTCCTCGGAGGAAACGTGTCCTCCCATGATAAATCCCCGATCTGCGCCTGGAATATAGGATGTTTAATTTGGTTCTTTGCTTCAATGGCATTTAAGCTACTCGTTCGCCCGATGGGTGTGCTGAACGGAATTACACCCAACTCCAAACTTGATCTTGATCCACTTGATCAAAACAAAAATTTTGTTATTTTCACCACGCAAACCCAAAATTGTCGGCGTACTTGTCGCGCCGAAAGCGTTCTTTGTTTCATGACATTACTTTTGGTCGGCGCCCTCTTAAGAAAATCCTGATTGTGCCATTAGCAGCAACCATGGTCCAGTTAGAACCGATAGCGATCGCGCTATCCAAAAATGGCTCGAAACCTCCGGAGAGCCGGGTATGCCGACATAAAATCTGATACTAGAAGCCTTGCACTGAAGAGAGCCTCCAGTCCACTTACCTGTCCAGCAGGGGAGACGTTTTCAGCTCGGTGCAGTAGTCCAACCCTTCCAAGTCGTCATCTTCGTCAGTGTGGCCTGAGTCGGTCAGGTCCTCCAGCTGGATCTCGTCCATCCATGCGGTGATGTCGTCCGACATGGCACCGCCTTCCAACTGACCAGGACCTCGGACTGGACCACTGGACCACTTCGACACCTTCTGGCTCAGCACAGGGCTGTGGTCGCACATGGACCGACTTCGCAGCTGGACCGCCACTGGAGCATTCCGAGGACCACTGGACCGGCACGGTTTCCGGTTACAGCAGAAGCCGAACGTGCCGGCGAGGCGGCAGGCGATGGCCCGCTTCACTCGCTTTCTCACCGCTGGCTGCGCAGCCGCGGAAGGCAGCGACCGCTGTGTCCACTGCCGACTGGTGCGCGGCCAAAGAATAGACCCGGGAGTACCGACTGCGTCTCTCCCAGCAGTCGCACCGGCTAGGGGCCGCCGGTCCCCGCCACAACTGGCTGCCGCCGGCTTCCGATCGCTGATCGGAACTTCCGAATGCCGCCCTCCGACCGCCACAACCGCTGGGACGTCGAGACCGTGGGGCGCAGCACTTCCGCTGGAAGCGAATCACGTCATTTCCGGATTCGGAAGACGGTGTTTAGATTAGCACCTCGCCGGTGTGGCGCTGGTCGTTTCCGGTTCGGCCGCACGTGCGGCGTACCCCGTCCCGACGCTAATCCCCGGAATGGCTTCATTAAGCCAGGCGAGAGCTGTCATCGTGGCTGCGGCCGGAGCCTGCCCACATCGGAACAGGTCGTTACCAGTGGTCGTAGTAAAAGGCCAGCCAGTAATACGGTTTGGAGTGGTCGCGATGTGTTCGACATCGAGCGTACGTAGTTCAGAGTCCAACGTTTCGCTTCCGGTGCGCACCGGTCTGGTGCTTGAGATGCGTGACAAATGTGGGTATGGTGAGGGTGGCAATGGACTTTGGGAATATTAAGTTCATTGGTAATGCCCGTAGGTCTGCTGTGCAATTATGAAACGCGGTGCAACTTCAGCCAGTCAAACAAAGCTATATCATCACAGTGAGGCGGTCAAAAGGAGCATTTTATGACATCACAGCAATGTATGATGTCATGCAGGCATCACACATCCCTTGTGACATACCTAGGATGTTGCGTCACAAGGGTGTTTAAGTTTGTGAATAAGTTTATAATTTCCGGTCAGTCGATATCTCCTGAATCCGCCTCTGGTACCTTATGATGCATCACAAATTAGGGACGAGTTTAAATATTCGTATGGTCGAAACACTTTTGTTGTTCGCATGTATCGTCATGCTAGTCTGGCATGTCCTACCACCCTACCCTAATGGAATTAACATCAATTAAGTTAACATTGGTTGGAATCTTCCAATCTTAATTGCTATCTTCCGATGAGTACGACTGTAAGGTG
This sequence comes from Ashinkailepas kermadecensis, assembly GCA_034440615.1. Lineage (NCBI taxonomy): Eukaryota > Metazoa > Arthropoda > Thecostraca > Neolepadidae > Ashinkailepas > Ashinkailepas kermadecensis. The sequence goes on from JAOTOM010004117.1 coordinate 71,866, forward strand.
CCCGTCTTCCATCCGAAAGGTTCTGGGTTTGAGTCCCACCTGTCCCTACCCTCCGCCCGAGACCAATAGGGGCAGGGGCCGACCGCGGGCATGGAACCCAGGATATGGCTGGTGGTGCTGGCGTTATCCGCAGCTCAACAAAGGGCCAGTATGATGCGGTACGATACGATAAGGTAACATAGTTGTTCATTCCAGACGCACAAATATCAGTGTTGTTCAATGTCACAACTGCGCCTGCACAAGTGGCTTAACACGCGCACTGGAGGGAGGGGCGAAATCCGCCCACCCCTCCGGTTTTCGTACATAACTGCAGATTTTACCGGTCGATATACGCGATTTTCTGCGTACCTGCTTAGAAATGTCCGGCGCGTCGTTTAAAGCAAGAAAAATGGAAATCGGCCGAAATTGTTTGCAAGTTAGGGGCCGTTAAAGTAAAAAAAATTCCTAGCGCCAGACCACAAAAATCGGCGCTGATGCGCTTCCCGTATATTCACAAAAGGGAAGGGCTCTTGGCAACACTAGCGACTTGTTTGATGTATATTGATATGCTATATAGTTTCAAGGTCATGTTAGGTCATCGAGGTCAAGTCAGGTCAAGTTCATGACAGGTTAATGGAACCAAACTTGATTAACTGGAATGTTGTTCATAAATGCACTACTGTTTGTCATTTGTACTGTTTGTCATTGTGTTTCCATACTTTATTCATGTACTTCACTCCTTTCTTCGCGAAGCCGATTGCGCCGAGCTGCCCGACGGAGCAGTCGGGCGGGCGGCCCGGTTCCGGTAACTGGAACAGGTAACTAACCTGATAAAGTGCTGCTATATAGGTGACCTGAGGTCAAATGTCGGGTCTAGCACCTGTATTGCATCATTAGTAATTTTCAAAACCCCATTGATGCCCATTTTGGTGTATTTAAACACAATCACAGCGATCCATAACAATGACAAGCCAAGCCACGCAAAACAAGAAAATTTTGACAAATGTGACCTCATTTGACCTTGAAGATATTGATCTAAGGTCATGAAATTTGCACACAATAGAGTTCACTGCCGTATCCATCCACCCTGCGAATTTCGTTCCTCTAGCTTTGATAGGAGCTGAGATCTTATGGGGGCGGAATCCGCCCCCCCCCCCCTCCAGTGCGCGTAATTTTCAGAGGCCCTCCAGGGCGCGTGTTAAAATGCGACGTCAGTTCAGCGTTAAGGGAGGTAATGAAGTAGAAGAGTTTCATTACGATCCGTCGTTGTGAAACTGGATGTCATGCATGCATGTCATACATATAAAGTTGGGAAGCCCAATGTCTTCTTATCGGTAATAAGTACCTCACACTGGTATGCATCATGATGCCAATAATAATGTTTTGCTTTGCGCATCCAGCTAACATACAAATTTGTATGCTACTTTCGGCATCACCCCGACTCAAGTGAGTGCCCCAAATTAAGCACACATCACACTGTTATTATCATATTTGGGGATGCCTATCAATCGTTTCAATCCAGTGTGGTATGCTACACGCCGTTTGGCCATGAAGCGTATGCTGCATTGCCACCACAGTTGCATAGAAGACATCTGATACCTAAGCTTTGAAAAGTGAGCTTTGCCTCCGCAGAACATATATTGCAATGTATAACAATGAATTTCCCCAGTAATATATCCGGCCCATTCCACGACAAATCGACAAGGGCATAACACCCAATATTGTATATTTTGATGACAATATTTGTGTGGGGTTATCTAATGCGCCGAATCCAGCTGCGCCATTTTTCTTTGCAAAGATCAGGTCAACGGTCAAGGAGTCATAGCCTCGAGCATTTCTGAGATGTCACCAAACAAAGGTGCCTTTTGAGGTCCTTAATATAATGAAGAACAATCCGATTGTGTAAATGTCTATATCGGTGAACTCACAATAATCAACTGCGTCTTTTGGCTATTTCAGATTTTTCGTTTACGGACCATTTGAAACCGTGACATCGTGACCTAAGGTCACGTGACCTAATTTAACTATCGGGACAGTCACAATGCGATATGAAAAAATGCAGAAATGAAGCTCGATATCTTATCTTTCGAAGCAAAATATTTAAAAATAGGGGTTTGTCCTTAAAAATATACATATCCGTTCTAAATTGGGCATGCAGGGTTGTTTTTGCGATAGTTTGCGATAGTAGCCCTTGTTAGTCTAGCTTGTCCTCAAGATATGAAGCTGAAAGTGAAAGTGAAAGTACAACAAGATCATCCGCATTCATAATGTGATTCTCAAGATTTTATTTCCACGACGTAGCATAACAGCATCAATAACAATTAATTCATATTGGGCATTAATTAAGCCATCCATATATAAATTCACGAGTAGGACGATAATAGACCTCCTTATCGCACTCCATTCGAAACATTAAATTATATGGACATGCCATCATCCCACATAGAACACATGTTTGCACCACAAAAAATATTGACGTCTGTAATATTAGAATACTTGTAATATTATATCTGTAATTTGTTGGTTGGTAATATTCCAGCGGTTCCCAATTTCTTCGAATCAAATGAAGTGAATGGTGCAGGATGGTGTAAAGAACAGTTACGCAAATATGGAGATCCTTATGTTGCATTGGGCCACCATGACAACGCTTCTTGTTTGCTGTGAGAGAGGTGATTGGTGATTATACTGGTTTGACCTTGGGTACTCAGAGATCGTGCTCGGAAATCATGCGTAGACCTGTTGTAGATGGCCTTGGATATCAATGATTCTTCTACTTCATCAGCTTCTCACTACTTCACTTACAATTCAGCTGTTCAACTGCTCCGCCGGTTGATAGTCCTACCTACCTCATCATGCTACCCAGTGTAAGCACGTGAGCATAGGCCATCATCCATAGCAGGCATTGGTGACGAGCAGGACTACTTAAATGGTGGCTCATCTAAAGTACGCTTTCAATGAGACAGTACAGCAAGCTTGCTTGCTTGCTAACTTGCTGTGTTTTTTTGCATCGCTAAGAATTAATGTTGCTGAGCGACATTTCTGTGGCATGCTCTTCAGACTGACATCCAACAACAATATGTTTACTGACTAAGGTCGGACATTCCTTTTCACAGTTAGTCATTAGTCATGTTCACTGATTGTGAACGACAGTGCACACGACCCTAGGACGAACAGGCTGTCTTTGACTTCTGACGAACTCTCATTATCATAGAATCTCCCATAATGATGTGCAGTTTTTCTTTCTAGCAGTGGCGCAGCCAGTATTTTGCTAAGGGGGCCCAACAAATAAAAAGGTGTTGAAACTATAATCAAAACAATGAACATGGGTGATGGGTAGGGGCAAGGGAAAACCTGATACAGGAAAGACGTGGCAATATTGACCAGTTGGTTTATGCTTTTTTCCATGTTTTATCACCACCGAGTCTGACTTTGATTAATAGAGGATGGGGCGAAATGCTACATGAAAGTCCAGGATACAACCGTGGGTTATGCCAATGGCCGAAAGAGACACGGTAGCGGCCGGAGGAAGATCGCGCCCAAGCTTGCGAAAACTTAGCAATATGCCTATGACTTCGCGTTGAATGATTGCGGTAAGAACCCTTATCCGTGCCAGTAACCGTTGACCGATTTTGCATGCAGCTCTGCATTCATCATGATCGATCTACCTGTTCGTACATACCGGTATGCATGAAATACGCCTAGACTTCACAAAGTAGCTTGCGCACAGCGACGACAGATTTCGCCTTTTCTGACGATGCTAACGCGCTACTCACCCCATATTGTCGCCGTCCACCTCCAGCCTCACCTTATGAGGCGTCGACTGGCGTCTCTTACCCCGTGCCGACGATACCGGCTCGCCACTCACCCCATATTGTCGACGTCCACCACCAGCCTCACCTCATGAGGCGTCGACTGGCGTCTCTTACCCCGTGCCGACGATACCGACGCGCCACTCACCCCATATTGTCGACGTCCACCTCCAGCCTCACCTCATGAGACATCGGCTGGCGTCTCTTACCCCGTGCCGACGATACCGACGCGCCACTCACCCCATGTCGTCCACGTCGGCCGCGACACTGGTCGTTCCGCGCGAACACGCCATCACCAGCGGCCGTGACGTCATTGCCTGTCGGCGGGGTCTGTTGACTGGCGTCGGCGGTGTGGGTGCGGCCGTGTCCCTCATATGTCCGACGGCGGCGGGCCGACCGGTGGCGTCCCCAGACTGGTGTCGGACCCGACGGCGACGGCGGTCGGCCGGCGGCCGGCTGGTGTCCAGCCAGGCGTCGCAGTCACTCAAGGCCGGCCGCCATTGGCGCACACGGCAGAGGGGCGGGGCCTCAAGCCATACGGCCCTTGACACGTGAAGGACATCAATGCACAAACTGCAGCGGGAGGCATTCAAAGCGAGGGAGAAGTTTTGGTGCTGGCGGGAGATGCGTAAGCACGACGTAGCAATGGCTGAGCACCAGCTGCATTTTGATAGTGCAGCATTGGGCTTATGGCGAGAAATGGTAAGCCGAGAGCTGACTGCCCTAGATGTATGGTCAAATTTGAACTGAACACGTAGAAATCGTGTGTGTCGCTCAAATTCGCGAGTTGTGGCGTCTAGGAAAGGATGTAAATACAAATTCAGGCGAAGATAGCTTTCAAATTATAAAAAATATAGTCGTCGAAATCGGAATTTGAGCTTAATTTCATGTAAGGAATCCGTCCATTTACATTGTCTATCACAAATTATCCATGGATACTTTATTGATCTACACCCTGACGCCTTAGGGAATTTGGAAGCAGGTGTGTGACGCCCCCTCTGAGTCGCAGATCTGCGTACCGGCCTCTGATAATGAGACGCTTGTGTCATTGGTCTCAAGTTGTTATTATAAAGAATATTGTCCATTGAATTAAGAGCACGAACACTATGCAGAAGCACCAGCGGACTTTTCGAACACGGTAATCATCGAATGGTAATACGGTAATGGTAATGGTAATGTGAGGTGGGACGTCTATAAGTCATTTCTTGTCATGAAAAGGAACAGCGTGTTAGCGTGCTAGCGTGCCAACAGCGTGCTAGCGTGTTTGAATGCTGACGTGCTAGGTGTGGGCGTTCTCTTGTTGCGGTAACTCACTTGTTGCTAAGTGCCGGGACCATAATAACATATTTCAACATACTTCAGCAACAGTCTACGTCATAACATTAATTCTAACCGGCATCCGATGGAGCATAATGGAAGGACACGTCAGGGGAACGCGTAGGGAGGGCGATTGTTGTTCATCTGAGCGTCGGAAGGGCCTGAAGGGCTCTCTCGGACATCTTTTGTCCTCCAGAGTCTTGTTTCATGAAAATAAAACACCTACAATTGTACGGCGAAGCTTCCGAACATGGATTCCAGTTTCACACACGATCAAACCTGCGAATCTGTGCAAACCTGATGACGGAGTACAAGTCCGTCCACTCGTAGAAAGGAAAATATTATTGACATTTTGAAATGTACTCTTTTGCAAACAATCTTGTTTTTCGTAGAACACAAATAACTAATTCGACTAGCGTTTGCTTTCAAGTTGCCAGACCCATCTTATAAATGGCGCAAGGATGGGTGTAGCTTTCTGAAAATGATTGGGAGGACACACTACACAATACAAGCAATGGGCGGGACCAAATTAATTGGGGGGGGGGGGTACCACATAGGGTCGCATGTTCAAAGTTGAACTTATTGGGCGGAATAGCCGACACGAGGACGGGGGAGGGGGTAGAAAGTATCATAAGAAAAACATACAAAGCTACGCCCCTATGTGAAAGTTCAAGATTTTTATACCAAGAGCTCAAAATAGTCGGAGGTCTGTGATCAGAATGCATGTTTGAAAGACAGAGGCACGGGTGACATTTGATACAAACGACTGCGAAGTGTGTGTGAGGGTATCGAAAACGACATCGGTGGCCACACACACCTACTACCTGGACCAAAATAATCAATGCTACTGAACACGCTCAATGGTTTGCGAAATAGAGTGGGAAATGGAGGAAATGAACCAGTGCTACCGAACATGCTCGATGCTTTATGGAATAAATGGTAACCGGACAAATGTACGTAAAGCAAATGTAGGCATGGCAGATGTACGTACGCAAATGTACGTAAGCAAATGTACGTAAGCGCAGATGTACGTATGGCTAATGTACGTAAGCGCAAATGTACGTATGGAAAATGAACGTATGCGCAAAAGTACATATGCGCAAATGTACGTAAGCGCAAAGTTCGCAAGCGCAAATGTACGTAAGCGCAAATGTAGGTAAGCGCAAATGTACGTAAGCGCAAAAGTACGTATGCGCAAATGTACGTAAGCACAAATGTACGTAAGCGCAAATGTACGTATGCGCAAAAACACGTAAGCGCAAATGTACGTAAGCGCAAATGTACGTATGTGCAAAAGTACGTATGCGCAAATGCACGTACGTGCAGATGTATGTATGCCAAATTTACCTCACCGCAAATTTACGTATGGCAAATGTACATAAGAGCAAATGTACGTATATGCACCTAACCAAATGTGGTTAAACGCAAAGTCACGTAAGCCTAAATGTACGTACGTTGGCTCATACGTACATTTGCTCTTGCATTATTTTACGTTTATGTACTGTTGGCTTAGGTACATTTGCGCTTATGCACTTTTGCGCTTACGTACACTTGCGCTTACGTACATTTGCGCTTACGTACTTTTGCGCTTACGTACACTCGCGTATACCTACATTTACACTTACGTACATTTGTGCTTACGTACATTTGTGGATACATACATTTGCGCATACGTACATTTGCGCATACGTACATTTGCGCTTACGTACATTTAATCATACGTACTTTTGCGCTTACGTACATTTGCGCATACGTACTTTGGCGCATACGTACATTTGCGCATACATACATTTGCCATACGTACATTTGCGCTTACGTACATTAGCCATACGTACACCTGCGCTTACGTACACCTGCGCTTACGTACAATTGCTATACGTACATCTGTGCTTACGTACATTTGCTTACGTACATTTGTCCGATTACCGCAATGTGTGTGTGTGTGAGTGAATTTTGCCAGCCTGCCACCGTGTGGTGATGTCGGCTGTTTCCGTGTGTGTTTATGTCTGTGCTGGCATTAGGAGGCATGAGGGTGTGAAGAATATGGTAGGAGACTTAGTCGGAGAGTGGAGGAGGGAGCTGATTTGTTGAGCGGTGCTGAAGTAGATTTGAAGGCGTCTTCGAGCTTGAAGTGAGCTGAGTAAAACTGAGTTGAGCAGAGTTGCATGGAGTTGTGGAGGTGGAGTGGTAGAGCTGGTCGACGGCAGAAGATGATGTAGTTGAGGAGAGTTGTCAGTCCGGACGGTGCCAATTTGGGGTATGGGGTGTAGTGGGGGGTTGGGGTCGGGTCATCGCCACAGTTGAATAACATTGCAAGAACACGTTCAGTCAATTTTGGGAGTGTTTTTTTTTTGGAACGTATCTTATATATTTTTTTTATTATTTTTGTTCTTGAGTTTTGTGAATTTTTATCCTTTTTTCAACATATATTTTTACTTTTTATTGTTTTGTTTTTTCCCGATCCTTTTTCCTTTTTTTCACAGTTGTTCGAGAAGGCGTGTGATAGCGAGAAAGTGGAAGATATGTTCGTGTAGTGCTGGATGGTCGTCGTTGAGAAGAGTGGTGAGGTTTAGTCGGATGTTGTGTGTGGTGCAGTAGTTTGTGATATGTTGTCTTTGGTTGTTGTATTTGGTACAGTAGATGAGTATGTGTTTGATTGTAAGTGTTCGGTGACATGTTGTGCATTGTGTCGTTGGCGTTGTAGGAGGAGGTAAGAGTGTGTAAGTGCTGTGTGTCCAGTGCGTAGTCGTGTCAGTGTACGTTCTTTGAATCTGGTGAATTGGTTGATGGTGTGCCAGTATTCGTGTTTGGGACGTATGTCGTGAAGTTGTGTTATTGTTGTGTCCCATGTTTGTTGTATGTGTTTGTTGATGGCCTGTCGTAAGGTGGGGTAGTAGTCAGATTGTGAATAGGGGTATTGCGTGGCTTGTTGTAGTGTAGTGCTATGTTTGCTTCTGTGTCTGCGTGTTCATTACCATGTATGTTTGTGTGACTTGGGATCCAGAGGAGTAGTGGTCGTTGTTGCATGTTTAGTTGTTTTATGTATGTGCAGTATTTTGGGGATGAGGGGTATTTTAATTTGGTGTAGGGTGTTATGCTTTGTAGTGCTGATTTTGCGTCAGTGGCTATGATGTTATTTTCCATTTTTGTGTTATAGATGGTGGAGTAGGTCGAAAAGATTGCATATAATTCTGCTGTGTATGTGGATGCTATGTCGTGCAGACGGGCACGCAGGATGACTCGGGGCGGTGCTGTATTGGGGTACAGCACCACCGCTGCGCCCGTCTGCTGTGTGTGTGATTTGGATCCGTCGGTGTATATGATATTGTAATTTGCATATCGTGCTGTGAATTGTAGAAAGAGTTGTTGTATTTATGCGTCTGTGTATGCGTGTTTCGGTGTCGATGAAGAAGTGTGTCGTGGGTGTTTGGTGTTTCCACCATGCTGTGGGTGGTGGGAGTGGTTTTGACGTGGGGAGTGTGATGTGTAAACTATTTGCGTGTTGGTGTATGCGGCAGCCTATTGTGGTTTTATGTGGTGTTTTTTCATGAGTTGGTGTATGCGTTTGGTGCGAATTTTTAGTGCCTGTGTGCATGGGTGTAGTTTAATTATTGCGTGTAAAGAAAGCATACGACCTTCAATATACCAGGAGGTACTGAGTTGACATCAAAAGTAACGTTAAGGATTATACTTTATTAGGTACTCAACGTTTCGGCCAGGGGCCATCGACACGCAATGTCTAAAACCCAGGAGCATCTAAGAGCCATTCTTCGTTGTATTAAACGTAGTTTAATTAGTTGTGTTTTGTAGTGATATCTGAGTAGTGCTTCTGTGCGTTTGTGTTTTAGTTCTGGTATGTGGTTGTATGTGTGAAGAGCGAGATAGGGTGAGGTAGTGTAGGCTCCGGTAGCTATTTTAACGCATTGCTGTTGAAGTGTGTCTATAATTTTGAGATTTTATTTAGCTGCGTTTTCGAAGAGTGGAGATCCGTATTCCATGATTGGCCGAATGATTGTTTTGTACAAGGTCAGTAGTGAATTTCGATCGGATCCCCAGTGTGCCGGAAAGTGCTCGTAGTATGTTTATTCTTTTTGATGCGCGCTTTCGAATGTTTAGAATGTGGGGCCGAAAGGTGAGTCGTGGGTCTAGTGTGATGCCTAGGAATTTTGCTGTGTTTACAAATGGTATGGGTGTGATGTCTATTTTCAGTGGTTGTGGGTTTGTATGTCGATTGTAGCCGAAGACTATGCATTTTTATTGGTGTGGTGCGATGTGTAAATTTAGTAGGGCGAGTTTGTTGTGTAGTCCTGTTAATGCGTTTTGTAGTATTGCTAGTGCGTGAGTTGGTATTTCATGTGATGTCCAGAGTACAATGTCGTCTGCGTAAAGTGCAATTTTGGTCGAGAAGTTGTCGGTGATGATTGAATTTAGACCTCGAATAAAGAGAAGGGGGCTTATAACGGAACATTGCATTAAGCCGGTTGTAGGAAATTTAGTGTCTGAAGTGTGGGGCCCAGTTTTGACTTGAAATGATCGTTTTAGTATGTAGAAGTGGAGGTAGTGTAATAGTCTTCCCTGTATGTCTATATTGTATAAGTGTTGTAATTGTGTTGTTATGTTGATGGTGTCATATGCTTGTTTTAAGTCCAGGAAGACGGCGACGTGGAGCGTTTCCTTGCCGCCGCTTCCTGGATGTGTGTAATGAGGTACGTGAGATTGCCAAGACATGAGCGGTTAGGAAGAAAGCCTGATTGTATAGGGGAGATTAGTTTTTGTGTTTGAATGATGTAGAGATGTCGTTTTTTTACAAGACGTTCGAAGAGTTTGTGAAAACAGCTGATTAGCGCGATAGGACGGTAAGAATCGCATAGAGTTGAGTCAGTGTTTGGTTTAGGGATAGGTATGAGCAGAACGTGTAACCAAGATTGCGGGTATGTATATGTTGTCCAGGATTACCGCAAACGTACGTATGGCATATGTACCTAACGAAATGTACGTAAACCCAAAAGGTACGCATGCGTAAATGGACGTACATTTGCGCATACGTACAATTGCACATACGTACATTTGTGCATACGTACTTTTGCGCTTACGTACATTTGCGCTTACGTACATTTGCGCTTACGTACATTTGCGCTTATGCACATTTGCGCTTACGTGCATTTGCGCTTACGTACTTTTGCGCATACATACATTTGCGCTTACGTACTTTTGCGCGTACGTACATTTCCGCATACGTATATTTGCCATAAGTACATTTGCGCTTACGTACATTAGCCATACGTACATCTGCGCTTATGTACAATTGCCATACGTACATCTGCGCTTACGTACATTTGCTTACGTACATTTGCTTACGTACATCTGCCATACGTACATTTGTCCTTACGCACATTTGTCCTTACGTACATTTGTCTTTACGTACATTTGTCCTAGAATCGAAATAAACGGGAAAGGAGGAAATGAGCCAATGCTGCTACCACGCTTGATGATTGATAAATTAGATGGGGGAGGGAAGAAATGAACCAATGCTACATAGATTGGGGGGGGGGATGAACCAATGCTACATGATGCGGTTTCCCCATTTATCACGCCATTCTGTCGCGATAAACTAGGTTTTCGAAATATTCCAATTTATCCCGACATTTTGTCCCGATGAATTGAAACATGTGCTATAAGCCATGATGGGTCGGGAGCCAAGTCTGTAGCGACCTACATTGATGTCGCGATACATTATTTTATCCAGACATGAAAAAATAAGCAGAATTGAAACTTTCTGTAAAGCTGAGTGCACCTGTACTCATATCAGGCTTTATCAGATGGAAATATCCAAGTTGGTAACCGAAATGTCTTCAGATTCTGGCTGCCCGAATGAGACTTCCGTCACGTCCGTCAATATTGTTTTAGGATGAACGCCCGCATGGTTCAGAAGCGATGGCCCAGTTAGAATTAGTAGCTTTTCGCCAACACTGGCCATCTTAATGACGTTAGCTCGTCCTTGGTTATGATTGGCGTAGTTTGCTATTGAAGGAGCAAAACAGCTGACTGAAGAAGTTTCAACCAATCAGGAGGCGTCGAATCGTGACGTCTCGAGAGTACGCCAAGGCATTGTCAACCCAGGGGGAAACTGGGAGTGCCATCATTGTTGCCTGCGTACGGCAAGTTTGAAGTGCAATGCCATTAAAATAGGCTTTCGTGGGCTGATGCCTAGCAATTAATTGAACTGATAATGTACTTGCACGAAAACATGCTAATCTTATTAGACTTGACCTGCTGGACGAAACCGCTCGTCACTAGATGCCATGTAGGGGAAAAGTGAGGAACATTCTGTGCCTTGAAGGGCAGGAATAGGAAACTGAAGTCGAAAATCATTCCCCAAAGGCATGAAATATTTGACAAAGTAGGTAGAAGAAAGGGTGCCAAGAAGGTGTTGTGAAATAATATAAATTTGGGTTTGAGGGTGTGTCATGAATTCTTTGAACTTTAAAGTCATAAAGTCATAAAGTGTTTAGATTCAATAAGAGCCACAAGGGCCCATCCAGTTAAGTCTGTAAATGGAAGATACCATAAGCCCGGTAAAAAGACCCACCCCAACCATCACCACATCCTAAAGAAACCATTCACCAACATCCCACACACCTATCGTTTATTGTTTATTGTTTATTGTCCACAATCTCCAACAGCATATCGTGCCCTTTACAGGAGAAGTCATTAGCTTAAAAAAACGTAAACAGAACAGGTGAACAGTTGTCAGGTCAAACAGGTAAACGGCTGTCAGAACTGCATCGATGCCCGATGGCTCCGCGGCTCAGATGTGAGCGAGTGACGCAGCACAGTATCTGACCACCTGCGTCTTAAAAGCATTCAGCTGGTTCGTGAATATGTCCGCACTTGGTGTCATCGCTAAAAATGTGTTCGTTTCTCGTAATAATCTGTTAAATAAGCCACATCTAATGGTTTCTACACGTGCGCACGGTACATGAAATAAGACAGGCTGCCTATTTCTCCTGACTGGGACACATAATCCAAAGTTCTGCAATAACACTGATGAGTCCGTCCTGCCACATAAAACGTTTCGTAAAAACATGATGTCGGATTGTACGCGACGAGTGGACACAGACGTCATGTTATAAAAGCGAAGAAGGTCCTGATATTGTAGAGATTCCGGTCGAGGTGTGGCACTACAGTGTTGAGCAAGCCACATTAAAAATTTATGTTCTACTCTTTCAATCCTGGTCAGATGTGTTGTGGCTGCGCCTGCCCAGATGACGGAGCAATACTCAAGGCGAGACCTAATGTTCGCGTTATATGCCGCCAACAGAGCAATTTTCGAGAATTTGCTGCCAGGAACCCCTGCTTGCATTGATCTAATAAACAGTCCGAGAGCTCGGTTCGCAGATGACACAGTTTTTGCCACATGTTGTGCGAGTGTCAATTTGCTGTCCAGGTACACACCCAGGTCTCGCATCACAGTCTCACGCTGCAGCGTTGTATTGTGTACCTTATATTCGAAGCGCACAGGAGTACGACGCCTATCTACCCTAGCTATCCAGCCCTATTCCCTTGATCCCGCTTAACACATGTGGATTGAATGCCTTACCAATAGTTTTCAAACTGCATCCATGTCTGTTTAAAGGGGTCTGTGCCATACACACTTACTTAGCATAAATTTCACCCCATCCATCACAAATTATAACTAAAAAAACAAGATTTTCCTGCCTACAAAATTTGTCCACCCTACTTTTAAGTACATTCAATGAGGAACTCTCCACAACATCAGCAGGCAGCCTATCCCATTGATCAACAACCCTTTGACTGAAGACCTGTTGTCGCTTAACTGTCCTACACCTCAACTTGTCTAACCTGAATTGATGACCCCTATGTGATACTCTAAACTGAAGAGCGTCATTCAAATTGACCTGATCTAGTCCTTTAACAATGTTGTACACTTCAATCATGTCCCCCCTTAATCTCCTATACTTGAGTGGGTACATATATAATGCCATAAGCCTTTCTCTATATTCTAAGTTGCCTATTCCACTGATGAGTATGGTGGCTTTGCGCTGCACTCTTTTTAATATATATATATATATATATATATATATATATATATATATATATATATATATATATATAATGTATATATATATCTCTTTTTCTAGGTAGGGACTCCATGCTTGTACATAATTTTATTTGCAAAATTTCCCAATATAAAAGCATGAACCCCATCTAATATAGCCCAGTTTAGCATGCTTTTGAAGAAAAATGTCTGACTTTATTTACAAAACTGATTTTTTTTGTTTTCTCAAGCTCAAGCTAGCCTAACCTAACCAAACCTAAACACGGTATACTGCTGACATGGTCGCGGCTGCCGAACATCGAGATACAGAAAATTGTAAAACAAACTTGTGATCATACTCCGGCGGAGCTGCGGCAGAAACCTCACCACATGAGAAAGAAGCGTGACAAACAGTAAAGATGTCGAGGTGAGGTGGGACAGAACAGACAACTCACGCACAAGAAGAGTGGCCAGGGAAAAAATCTGACGTTCGCCTATGCATTGTTCGATTCTACTATCCTACGATGAGTTGATGTTGGAATATATTTGAGAAGTATCTCACTGAGAGGTGTCCTTGACCGATAATGGACTGAGGTGCTTAGAATCTACGTAATAGCACACACGGCAGTCCTACAAGCTCCAAGAACTGCTAGTTTAGGTTGAAAAACTTCGGTAAGCATTCCCCCTAGTATTTGCCTACTTCATTCCTGTCATCAGATATTCATAATTAACTCGTAGTGCTAGGAAAGCAACTTGATACCGTGAACTTCTCAGATAACCGCGGATATCGCCTGCGAATTTGGTATACATTCGGGGAATCTGGACGGGCGCCAGATGGCCCAAACAGTCGGATACCAAAAAAACTAAAACCATCCACGGTGTGACTTCGGAAATCTGATGACCTCACGTCATGTCAACAACTGGAGGTCCAGTTTTTAGTGCCACGGAGTCGAGCCCAGGCCAATGTCGGGCCACGAGCTTGTCGCAATGCAGTTTTTACAAGATAGGTTATAGTAAGAATGCAGTATATTAACCAGAGCACTGGAGGGCCTCTTCCGCAACGCGAACTGGAGGTAGGAATATTCGTCTGAGGATCTATTAGCTGAGGCATCTTGACACTGAGTGTTCTTAACCCAGACGATGGCTTCATACGTACAGCTGGTTGTCCTTAACTTCTTCCAGGTAAGCTGACCTCCCATTGCAGACCACAGCCTTTTGAGAAGGTCGATTACATCCAGCTGAGGGCCGTTTAACTTAGTCACTTAGTCTCCGGTTAACTTAGTCACAACTACTAACACTAGCAATTGAGCGGTTATTCTTTCTTCGGGCACATTCAACCGGCACATCTCCTAGTGGTCGCATTCGGGGACCAGAAAAAAAAGCATAGGATGCCAGACATCGATTATATTTTTTCCACTCATCCAATTACCCCTAGACCGAATGTCCCCAAATAGGATCCAGTTAGTTGTCGGACCTCTGCTAGTTTGTTGGGTCCTGTAACCCCCAACTTGGTCCAGATTTCATGGTGAGGCCCAGAGGCTGTTACCGGGAAGTCCTTAGGTGTGCTGATCATGGGGCTATGTTGAGCCCCGACGCCAATGCTGGTGTTCCACAGGTCATATCGAGAGCCCTGAGACAAAAGAGCTTGTGACCAGATAGGATCCCAGGACTAGTACTGGGCTCGTCTTGTCAAATTTGGGACCTATCATCAGACAAATTGTGTCACAAGAACACAAATCGTGGTACCTTGAAAATTGTGCTCACCTCTCCTGAAACGCTTATTGATATGCAGTGTCGAAATGGACTGGACACGATTTTATGGTATAACTTGAGGCGAAATTAATTGTACAAGCCCATTAAGTACTTTCCATGTTATCATTCGACCTCTGTGAGAGTCGCACCATGAGCAAGGGCACCTCCTGGATTTTGACCCTGAGGTGAGGGGTTGCCTGTGGGCCAACATGTGGGTGGAAGCTGAGACCCAAATTGGAAGGGCTAAAAGCTGCGTTCAATGGAGAAAAACGATGCCTTACTCTTTTTGCCCAGCGCTGGGGAGAGTCTGAGAATGCTCCGCGGAAGGCTTACAGCTCTCCAGTCTACCCACGGCGACGTCCCTGGCTGTGAGCAGTCAGTGGTGCAGCCAGGATTATTTTTCGGAGACGGCGCCGGAAAAGTGCCCTTCCCTTGGGATGCCCCTTTGCTTTATTCGACATTCCCCTTTGCTACCTAGTGTGAGAGTGGGAAAGAGACAAATATTTATGTTGAGAGTGTGGGGGGAGGGTGAGGTCCGCAGATCCCTTACCAATGATGTGGGTATGTGGGCAATGCTTGTGGGTGCATGGGCACCCACACAAACCACAAACAAATAGAAAGGTACACTCATGATTCCTAATGCTCTGCTAATATGATATTTGTGATATTGGAAATAACTCACTGGTGCCTTTATTTCCATCTACTCTGGATTTAGTCCCTCCGATTTCGGTATCAACTAGATGCCATTGGATGCAGTACACTTAGCTACCATTTATCATAATATCATTATATACATTATACATATATATATATATATATATATATATATATATATATATATATATATATATTTATATTTTTCTCTCTCTCTCTCTCTCTCTCTCTCTCTCTCTCTCTCTCTCTCTTTCTCTCTCTCTCTCTCTCTCTCTCTCTCTCTCTCTCTCTCTCTCTCTCTCTCTCTCTCTCTCTCTCTCTCTCTCTCTCTCTCTCTCTCTCTCTCTCTCTCTCTCTCTCTCTCTCTCTCGCTTGCTCTCTTTCGCTCTCTCTCCCTACAACGGCTTGGATGCCCCTCTGTATATATATATATATATATATATATATATATATATATATATATATATATATATATATATATATGTATGTATATATATGTATATATATATATATACATATATATCCACAAGAACCAAGAAGTTGCTGTTGCATAGGGAATCTTGAAGTTCAGCCAATTTCTTCAGAAACTTTAAATATCATATTTATTTTCAGTAACGGTTCGTTGGAATGGCTCGCAATGATCAGAATTCGAAACATACCATTCAAAAGCTGAGCATGTGCTGATGAATGTGAATTTTTATCCATTCGTATGGATCGTTTTTTTCCAAAACGCTTACTATTGCTCGATTTTGCAAAACCTCCACCCCTGAGTGAGTTGCCTTCCTGCTTACTACATATCCTACGATGTCGCGATGCCCCCATCACCGGTTGTGGTGCCCCTCTGCAGATTTATAGGGTGCAGCTACAACTGCTGAGGTGCCTCCGGTGGCCGGTGGCCCCCTGCAGACTGCCGAGTGCCACTACAATTGTTGAGGTGCCTCCGGTGGCCGGTGTCCCCTGCAGACTGCCGAGTGCCATCAATTGTTGAGGTGCCTCCGGTGGCCGGTGCCCCTGCAGACTGCCGAGTGCCACTACACTGTGAGGTGCCTCCGGTGGCCGGTGTCCCCTGCAGACTGCCGAGTGCCACTATTGCTGAGGTGCCTCCGGTGGCCGGTGTCCCCTGCAGACTGCCGAGTGCCACTACAACTGCTGAGGTGCCTCCGGTGGCCGGTGTCCCCCTGCAGACTGCCGAGTGCCACTACAACTGCTGAGGTGCCTCCGGTGGCCGGTGGCCCCCTGCAGACTGCCGAGTGCCACTACAATTGTTGAGGTGCCATTCTACAGACTGGGGCGTCGCCAGCTCAGTGGTTAAGCTGAGCGTCTGGCATGACAGAGGCACGGTGTTCGATTCTTCGCGGTACCCGCCCTTCCTGCCAGGTTGAGAGACAGGCGACGCCATATGGTCTCAGTGCTAAATGCGTCGTAATATCACAACCACCACATTCTTCAGACCGTAGGTGTGCCCCTGCAACAGCTGGGATGCCCCTCTGCAGACCACAGGGGTGCCAATATAAGGTTGGAGTGCCCCTAAAAATTTATAGGGATGGAGCTCTCGCGGTCCTGCTGTTGCGCTACTGTAAGGAACTTGCGATGGGACGTGATGGGTTCACATTAAGGAGAGGCGACCCGAGATCATGCATTTGCGACATGAGCCCACTAAGCAAAAGGTAGAAAGATGCTGTAGCAATAGAAGGGGATTCACTTCCGTTATCGGGGCACGTAGCTCCTTGTCGCGATACTCTCGACCGTATCCGTGCCTATTTGAGACCTGCAACCCTGAGGTAACTTGCTCCTCTATATGAGCATCACACAGAAGATTAAAAAATTGGGGAGGGTGTCGACGATGATGAGGCCCAGAACTCTGAGGGCCCAAGACGAACGTCCGTCCCACCCATTCGGACGACCGTGACGGGACCCTAGTTGCCCTAGGCTTAGGCGCGTTTAAATACTTAATGTGTGGATTGGTCAGCGCAGGAGCGGAACTTTCGAAAATTGTTGGGAGGACAGACAAGATTTTGGACAGCATTATTTCCACTCAACGCCAATCAACTGTATGCTAAATCTCACAAATATTGGAGAGGTCAAGTGCCACACAGACGTCCATAAGGAAAGTACGACTTCTAGACCAGCGCCATCCTATTCCATGAGACTCATGGATAAGAACCAGAAGGTTGGTGGAATATAACCCAAAACCTGTTCCGGCGCCTGAACTCAGGATATCGTGTTCAGGAATTAACTGCGGAGGCTCTTGCCAGTGATACCATTAGGGCCAAACACCAATCTCCAACGTCCTGCCCACTGCCCACTGCTTAAGCAACTAATATGCCTTGACAAGATATTAGCTGGAGCTTTTCGCTCCCTACTGCGACGCAGTTAAGCTGCATAACAGGCGCAATCGATGCGCCCCTAGATTCGGCCACCCAGTTAACATGTTTTACGATGGCATTTTATACAATGTAAAGTGTCGGGCCATTTGCGCGTGTGTACAGCGGCGACACGCATACCTAGAGCCGCATATGTGTTGGAACACACGAGTTTTACTTCGCCGGTTTTTGCTGTCTGGACCTTTCTAGGTTTCAGATTGAACACATTTATCGCCGAATGTCACACGTCGAATGTCACACATTCGGCACACGTCGAATGTCACACATTCGGCACACGTCGAATGTCACACATTCGGCACACGTCGAATGTCGGGATAAATTTGTCGCCATAAAGGGGTCGCGATAAATTGAATCCCGCTTAATTCGTGTCGCTATAAGTGGGGAAAACTAGTATGTGTGAACACGTTCGATATTTTATGAAATAAATGGGGGGGGGGGGATGTAGGGAAGAAATGAACCAATGCTACTTACCACGCTCGATGCTTTATGCAATAGATGGGGGAGTGAGGAAATGAACCAATGCTACTGGACACGCTCAATATTTTATGAAATAGATGGGGGAAATGAACCAATGTTACTTAACACGCTCGATGTTTTATGAAATAGATGGGGAGCACTGTCGTTCCTAGGATTTGCGCTAGGGATGGGGGAGGGGGAACGGGCTCGGATGGGGCCTATCTACTCCATTAAGAAAATATCTGATTGAACCACTATTTGTTTTCAAACTTTTTACTTTTTAAAATAAAATAATTAGTTACCAACTTAGTTGTCCTGTGGAAGGTGCCCAATCTACCACCATCAGTTCTGAGTCACCGGGTTTCAACCTTAACTTCCCCTATTCTGTTCGAAGGTTATTCTGTTGAATCCTTTGATAAGTCACCTCACATTCCTCAAGTTACATCTGCACAAGTCACTTACAAATGCAAAATTTTCCAACTTAAGGGGGATATTACAGTTCATTCAGTTCATTCATTCAGTTCCCCCTTCACTACAGTCCATAGCGCCCGGTCGCTAATACGCCAACGTTTGTGCACGTGTCCACCCGAATTGCGTATTCGTGTGCTTTGAGGGCATCCGGTGTGTGTGTTTTTACAGTTCCCGGTGAGTTTATTTAGAGCTGTAACTCATGTTTTAAGGCCCTGCCGCTTTTTGCGAGACTCGGTACGCTTTGGAGGGCCCGGTGCATTTTCGGCTTCATTTTGGGCTTTTCAGGTCCCGTTGCGTTTATTTGGGGTTCCTAACGCACATTCATGGGACCCCAGCACGATTTTGGGCGCTCTAGTATGATTTTTTGTCGGGATCCCGATGCGACTTTTCGGGCCCATGCGTGTGATTTAAGGGTAGGGACCGGCCGCGTTTTCTGGGCTCGACACATCTTTTGGTGAATGTTTTGGTTTTGGCGATTCTTGGGAGCCCACCCCTTCAAGAGGGGGAATACATTTTTCCCTTTGGTTCGCCACTGCGGCTGCTCAACGATTATTTTTTTTCAGCTGATGGCACCCTTCAGAGTAGAAAGGCCCTTCGGATCATTTTCTTTCGGGACCTATTCTGAATTTTCCGGTGCGAAGGTCGATTTGATAGGATCCCTTTATGATGTTGGGGTCGATTTCTGTTTTTGTAAGCCCCACGTGTGATATTTCTGGTCCCCGGTATGATCCTTCGGCCTCCCGGCGCAATTTTTAAGTACCCCAACACGTTTCTTGTCCGGGGCCCGACGCGTACTTTTTTTGGGTGGGTGGTTGACGTTTTTTTTTTGTCGCCGCAGAGTGACATTTCATGTAGGAATTAATTTGTGAGAAGCCACCTGCAACTTTTCGGTCTCCAGCGCAGCTTTATGGGCTCTGTGATTTTGAAAGGGATCGACGCGACTTTTTGGGCATCAGTGCGGTCTTTTGGGTTCCGTCGTCAGTTGTTGGATCCCTAGCGCGAGTTTTAGCGAGTTCGACATGTTTTCGGGGGTTCAAGACGTTTTGGGGCTTTTGGCACGATTGTTGGAACCCAGATTGGTTTTCCATGTCCAGACTAAATTTTCGTTGCTCCGGTTTCATTTTTTTGTGTGGTCTCGGTAAGACTTTTGGTGCCCCAGTGCGACCTGTCAAGACCCTGGCGTGATTTCCAGGGGCCCAGGCGGGACTTTTGTTACTCTCAATATCAGCGTGATTTTCAGGGGCCCGACCCGACCTTTTTGGGTCAGTGTCGTCATTTTCAAGGACGTCGGTACGACCGCTTTGGGGCCCAGCATGATTTTCAGGGACCCAGGCCCGATCTTTTGAGCCCCAATGTGATTGTCAAGGGGCGCGGTCCATCTTTTTGGGGGCCACAACGCGATATTCAGAGGTCGGGGCTTGATCTTTGGAGCCCCAGCTTGATTTGCAGGGGCCCAGCCCGTCTTTTTGGGGCGACTATCGTGCTTTTCAAGAACCCGGCACGACTTGTTGGGCCCCTATCGTGATTTTCAGGGGCTCCCGTCCGACATTTTGGGGCCCAGCGCGATCTACACAGGCCCCGGCCCGGCCTTTAAGGTCCCGTCGTAATTTTCAGGGACCCGGACGTCTTTTTTGGCCTCCAGCTTCATGTTCAGCGACACTGGCGATACTTTTTGAGCACCCAGCGTGATTTCCAGGGGCCCCGGCCCTACTTTTTGAGACCCAGCGTAATTTTTTAGGAGCCGGGCATGATTTGCTTTGACCCAGCGATATTTTCAGACCCCAGTCCTACCTTTTTTTATCCCCCAGCGTAATTTTTAGTCGCCCCAGAACGATCTGTGGAGACCCAATGTGATTTTTAGGGGCCTTGGTGCGATTTTGTGGCCCCAGTGTCATTTTCATGGGTCTCTGCCTGACGTTTTGTTTACCCCAATTTGATTTTTCGTGGCCCAGTGCGATTTTTTGGGGCACCAGCTGGAATTTTGCGGGAGACTACCGCAATTTTTGTCGAAACCCCGCGCGATTTTGTGGGGCCCACAACCTCTCAGAGGAAGGGGATGGAAATGCCCCCATTTCCTCCCCCTTCGGTATGCCACTGTGGGGGAGGGAGGCAATGCACGAATGCTACTGAACACGCTGGATATTTTATGAAATAGATGGGGGAGTGAGGAAAGGAACCGCGATTTTGGCGGTTCCAGTTGCAACTTTTCCGGCCTCGGAGCGAGTTTTCTGGGGCCCGCCGTGTTTATTTGGAGACCCCTGGGCAAATTCTGGTGGACCGACGCGAATTTCGGTGGCTACAGCGCGACTTTTCCCGGTCCCGGCACGATTCTTGGGAGCTTATCCCTCTTAGGAAGGAGTGGGCATTTGCCCTTTTGATAGGCCACTGAATGAGTTTTTTTTTCAGCCGATGATTCCTTTCGCAGTAGAAAAGCCCTCCGGGTCATTTTTTCCGGACCTGTTCTTGATTTTCCGGTACTGGGGTCCATTCGATCGAGTCTCGGTGTGAGCTTTTTGGGCATCGAGTTTTATTTTTTTAAAGGTCCTTGTGCGATATTTTGGGTCCCGGTACGATTCTTCGGTCTCCCGGTGCGATTTTCTTTCGGTGCCCTGACACGTTTTTTTCTCGGGCCCAACGGGTTTTTGGATGACTTTGACCCGATTTTTGAGGCCGCAGAGTGACATTCCGGTTGATAATCGATTTTTTGGGGAGGGGGGGGGGGGGGGCAGCTGGTACTTTCGGGGCCCCGACGCTACCTTTTGGGCCCCAGTGTGATTTTCAAGTGCTGCGACGCGACGTTTTTGAATCCAATGTGATCTTTTGGTCCCGAGGTCATTTGCTTGGATATCTAGCGCGAGTTTTAGCGGCCTCGACACTTTTGGGGGCTCCAATACGTTTTGTGGACTTTTGGCGTCATTGTTGGGGCCCCAGAGTGATTATCCATGTCGGGCTTGCTTTTCGTTGTCCCGGTTTCATTTGTTTTGGTCCAATGAGACTGTTGGAGTACGGTACGACCTGTCGAGCCCCTAGTGTGATTTTTATGGTCCGGTCTTGATTTTTTGTACCCCCAAGCCCAGCATGATTTTGAGGGGCCCCGGCCGGATCTTTTGGGGCCCATATCGTGATTTTCAAGCACCCGGCACGACTGCTACTATTTCTTAGGGGCTTCTTCTTGCAAATTATAGGCCTACTCTCGCGTCTTAAGGGTCTCGTCTCATTTCCCGGAGCCTGTTTACCGGTTTTGGATGTCTCCTCGTGTGTCCTACCCTCCTCCATATTCAATGGCCCTCCTCTCCCATCTGGGACGGCCTCCTCCGACATCCTGGGGCCTCTTTAACATGGCATGGGGCTTCCTCTCATGTTCCGGGGGCATTCTCTGCCAAATCAGGGGCCTCATGCCACGCCCCGTGGGCCTCCTCCTTTGATCCTGGCAGCCTTACCCGTCTCGAGGGGAACTTCAATTTTGGAAACCTCACCTCCTTCCATGCCTGCTACCACTCCGATCTTAAGGGCCTTCTCTCATTTCCTGGGAACTCCTTCCGGTCTTCGGGGCCTCATTCGGTCCTGGAGACCTCCTACTCCTTCTTGAGGGACACCTCTCGAGTCTGGCAGGGGCCTCCTTTTCTTTTCTAGAGGCCTTCTTTTTCAAATTAGGGGCCTCCTCTCACGTCTTGGGGGGCCTCCTGCTCTGCATGTTGATTCTATCTTTGCCCATCTTAAGGGTGGCCTCTTATCTCCTGGTGGGCCCCTGTTCTCTCTCAGGTGCCTCCTCTTCCAAATTACAGGCACCCTTTCCTATCTCAGTGGCCTTGTCATTTCCTGGGGACCGTCTTGGAGTCTTCTTTTCCGGCTGGGAGCCATCAACTCTTATCAAATGGTCTTTCTCTCCTATTTTAAGGGCCTCCTCGTTCATCATGGGGTCTCATTTCCAATCTTGTGTCGTCCTCTTCCGAATTAGGTGCCTCCTGCCACGTCTCTGGATTATCCTTTTCTATCTTGGTGGAACCTTACCCGTTTTGGGGCCTGCTTTTGCGTCTCCGAAACCTCATCTCATATCCACCGGCTTTCTCTTCCGTCTTAGAGCCTCCTCTCATTTTTGTATGCCTCCTTTCCCGTGTTGGGGAGGCCCCTTTACAATCCTGGGGGCCTCCGTGCCAGTTTTTGCAACTCTCTTGATTTCTGGGGTCTCCTATCTAGGCCTCCTAGGTGACTCCTTTGTCAAATTAGGGGCCTCCTCTCACGTCTTGGAAGCCTACTCATCTGTGTTTGGAGCCTCATTATCCTCTTAGCAGGGTGCTTTTGCGTCCTAGTCCTAAATCTTCTCTCCTAGGGTCCTCCCCTTCCAAAATATAGGCTTCATCTGGCTGGTCTCAGTGGCCTCCTATCGGAAGCCTTCTCTCCTAACCAGGGTGACTTCTTGCCCGTCTCGGTGGCATCTTTTTCGTCTTGGGGGCCTCCACCCAATCTCTGTCCAACGTCTATTATAGAGATC
The DNA here is from genome assembly GCA_034440615.1 of Ashinkailepas kermadecensis. Taxonomy (NCBI): domain Eukaryota; kingdom Metazoa; phylum Arthropoda; class Thecostraca; family Neolepadidae; genus Ashinkailepas; species Ashinkailepas kermadecensis. Next base: position 95,239 of record JAOTOM010004117.1, read on the forward strand.
TGATTATATTTCCTGGGGCCTCGTTGCCAATCTTGGGGCCTGCTTGACAGTATGATCTTCTGTCCCGTCGGCCTCCTTGCTCACCTTTTTTCCTGTGCATTTCCGGACAGGGGCCGCCTCAAATTTCAAAGGGGGGGGGGGGGGCGCCCCCAATTTCACGGAAAGGGGGAGGGGGAGACTGCCCCCTCTGCCCCCGCCACCCCCCGGTGGCGACGCCCCTGAGTGTGTGTAAGTAAGGTCACGAATGGTCAGGCTACACGTGCCGGTCGGCTCTTTACGAGGCATTGTTCTGCGGCGTCGCCGCAACAGCCGGCTCACGTGTCAGTGAAGTCAGCTGGCAACTGACGGCGGCGCCGGAGACACCACCGTCAACCGTCCACCAGCTGTCAACCGTCCGGCGACCAGCAACCATCCACCAGCTGTCAACCGCCCACCGTCCACCGACTGTTCACCGTCCAACAACAGTCAACCGTCCACCAGCTGTCAACCGCCCACCGTCCACCGACTGTTCACCGTCCAACAACAGTCAACCGTCCGCCAACCGTTACCCATCCACCAACGGCCAACCGTCCACCAGCTGTCAACCGTCCACCGTCCACCGACTGTTCACCGTCCAACAACAGTCAACCGTCCGCCAACCGTTACCCATCCACCAACGGCCAACCGTCCACCGACTGTCAACCGTCCACCAGCTGTCAACCGCCCACCGTCCACCGACTGTTCACCGTCCAACAACAGTCAACCGTCCACCGACCGTCAACCGTCCACCGACTGCTAACTGTCTACCAGCTGTCAACCGTCCACCGTCCACCAGCTGTCAACCGCCCATCGTCCACCGACTGTTCACCGTCCAACAACAGTCAACCGTCCACCAGCTGTCAACCGCCCACCGTCCACCGACTGTTCACCGTCCAACAACAGTCAACCGTCCGCCAACCGTTACCCATCCACCAACGGCCAACCGTCCACCAGCTGTCAACCGTCCACCGTCCACCGACTGTTCACCGTCCAACAACAGTCAACCGTCCGCCAACCGTTACCCATCCACCAACGGCCAACCGTCCACCGACTGTCAACCGTCCACCAGCTGTCAACCGCCCACCGTCCACCGACTGTTCACCGTCCAACAACAGTCAACCGTCCACCGACCGTCAACCGTCCACCGACTGCTAACTGTCTACCAGCTGTCAACCGTCCACCGTCCACCAAACGTCAACCACCTGTCAACCGTCCACCAGCTGTCAACCGTCCACCAAACGTCCACCAGCTGCCAACCGTCCGGCGACCAGCAACCGTCATAAAGTCATAAAGCCATAAAGTGTTAAGGCTTAATAAGAGCCACAGGAGCCCATCTGGGTTAAGCCTGTCTAGAAAAGATACTAGAAAAGTATATGCTCTCACCCCAATCAATTATTTATATCAAGTTCCTAGGGAGCTATATATCTCAGCATATCTAGCACCATTCACCTGATATTGCATAACACACTCCTCAACAATTACCAACTCCTCCAATCATACCCATTGTGTTGCCATAGCCAATCTCATCAGTATCACATCCGGAAGGAATGTGTTGAATCCACTGCTAGGTACACCCTATATAAAGTTATACAGCATTTAGACTTAATAAGAGACCCGGGCCCATCCAGTTAAGTCTGTAAATGGAAGATACCATAAGCCTGGTAAAACGACCCACCCCAGCCATCACCACATCCTAAAGAAACCATCCACCAACATCCTATACACCTATCAATGCCTATCCACCCTAGCTATCCAGCCCTATTCCCTTGATCCCTCTTAACACATGCGGATTGAATGCCTTCCCAATAATTTTCAAACTGCATCCATGCCTGCTTAAAGGGGTATGTGTCATGCATATTTACTTAGCATAAATCTCACCCCATCCATCACAAATTAGAACTAAAAAACAAGATTTTCCTGTCTAAAAAAATGTCCACCCTACTTTTAAATACATTCGATGAGAAACTCCCCACAACACCAGCAGACAGCCTATTCCACTGATCAACAGCCCTTTTACTGAAGACCTGTTGTCGCTTAACTGTCCTACACCTCAACGTGTCTAACCTGAAATGATGACCGCAATGTGATACTCTAAACTGAAGAGCGTCATTCAAATTGACCTGATCTAGTCCTTCAACAACTTTTTACATTACATTCATGTCCCCCATTAATCTCCTATAGTTGAGTGAGTACTTATCTAATGCCACAAGCCTTTCTCCATATTCTAAGTTCCCTATTCCACTGATGAGTCTAGTTGCTTTGCGCTGCACTCTTTCTATCATGTCTATATCTTTTTCTAGGTAGGGACTCCATGCTTGTACAGAATATTCCAAGTGGGGTCGCACATATGCGAAGTACAGTTTTTTTTCATGACTTCCTTGCTCTTATATATCACACTTCTATTAATGAGTCCCAGCATTCTGAGTGCCCTGTTCCTAGCTGAGATACATTGTTTTTTCTGGTTGAAGGTCTTTTGAAACCAACACCTAAGTCTCTTTCCTCTTCAATAACATCTAGTTCCCTCCCTCCCATTGTATATCTGAAAGTCTCACCTCCAGACCCCAGATGCATAACCTTACACTTATCATAGTTGAAAGACATGCATGTCCACCAGCTGTCAACCGTCCACCGTCCACCGACTGCTAACTGCCCACCAGCTGTCAACCGTCCACCAACCGCCAACCGTCCAGCAACCGTCAATCGTTCACTGGCCGTCCACATTCCATCGATCGTCCACATTCCACCAATCGCCCACATTGCACATTCCGTTCACATCTCACCAACTGTCTACCATCTATCCATCCACCTTCCAACAGCCATCGACCACCATCCACAAGATCCAACATCCCAATCAGTGTACTGCCTGGAATGTGTTCTAATGCCAAGAACATGTTCCATCTCCCACTCCCGTCTAGCCGAGACTTGAGCTGGAACACTGCGCTCCATGTTCGTCTTGTCCGTCTGGAACAGGAGGTTACAATGTGCATCGCACCTGCTGTCCACTGCACACATGGCCCATCTGGACGTCACCCCTTTGGTGTGGGGAGGGGAGGGGCTGGCCGGGGTCGGCTAGACTGACGGAACGGTTACAAGTGTCGCCGACTGACTCACCCATCAACTGACGGCCACTACAAAAGGAAAACACCACACGCGTCGCTTTGTATGTGGCTGGAAGTGTTGAGGCACAATCAATAGTTATTGAAGCAATGCCAACAGTTTCCAAAAGTTCCACGGGAGTTCATTTATGAATATTATTTGGGGCACAATACATGAAGGCAATGGGAGGGCCCACATGGTTTGAGGGGCATACTTCATATCCCTATTTACACATATCTAACATAAGGTCTCATGTTAAAACTTATAATTTTTGTGGTCAATGCCAACATTCAGGGAGCACTTGCCGCCTGAAAAGTACATGAAGCAAAACCCCTGAGAATGTCCTCTTTGCTTCTGATTATCGGACCATGGCCACCCAAATACACCCAGAACGGCTGGAGAATCAGTACTGCCCTTGCAAATTATTGACACGCACCTGCAAGTTTTTAAGATGGAATGTAACAAACCGCAAATCACATGAGGCGTCTCAGTGTAACCAGGTACAAGTTAGTGCACCGGGTACCTCTAACTGTTCCGACCACCATCAAACATTTTCACGAAATGCCAACACCCTTCGAAGACACCACAGAATGATCACCTATGTGCCTGCAGACGTCCACTCGACCATATCACTTCTAGTCGCACCGGTACAACACATCTGCCGGTGTCTTGATTAACTTACCGCCCAACCGTCCTCATGGATTGCTCTCTGCCCTCTCTTTCTTTCGTATGAAAGGGATACCGCTGGAGTGGTGCACGTTACATTTTATGCACTGTATGTATCTTATTGGCAAATGTCAGTGGAGTACGGATTTGTGTCAAGGGGAGGGGCAAACAGATTTGGTGTGGGCCTACATACCCGTATTTATAGAGTCTCTGTATTTCGAGCAATATTTGTTTCCAAATGGGCCATTTTTAGTAATTCAATTAGTGACAACATAATGTTCCTGTGGAGGGGGTGCATCTTACCATCATCGTTTCCAAGTCATCGGATTTCAACTGCCTTCGACTGTTCGAAGGTTTTTGTTCTGGTACCGCTTGATATTTCATCTCACACTGTAAAAATTACAATTGCACAAATCAGGGCTCACTATTAGGAATTTTCACTACGTGGGTGTTCTTGCTCATACCTAATCAGCGCAATCTGGCGTTATGCACAATGGCAGACACAGACGGAAGGCGGTGAAGAACAAACACGAAAAAAAACACGGAAAAAAGCTTGCCATGTAGGAGCGTTATTTCTTGTGGTTCGAAGACAATCGCGACACACATCGTGTAATGTGGAAGAGACAGATAGTGTGGGGAAACAGCGCGGGCTCTACACGGCACCCACCGGCACCCTTTTCGACAGGCTGAGCGGCTGCCGCTGACTGACTGCGGTCCGTGTCTGGTGCAGCCGGGCTGATGGCGAAGCTGAACTGTACGCCGGTACGATGTCGGGCTGGACAGGCCCCGGACTGAGCGGCGGGTCCCGGCGGCCGGCGCTGGGCTGTAGACACTGGACAGGCCCCGGACTGGGCGGCGGGTCCCGGCGGCCGGCGCTGGGCTGTAGACACTGGACAGGCCCCGGACTGAGCGGCGGGTCCCGGCGGCCGGCGCTGGGCTGTAGACACTGGACAGGCCTCGGACTGGGCGGCGGGTCCCGGCGGTCTGTGCTGGGCTGTAGACACTGGACAGGCCCCGGACTGAGCGGCGGGTCCCGGCGGCCGGCGCTGGGCTGTACACACTGGACAGGCCCCGGACTGGGCGGCGGGTCCCGGCGGTCTGTGCTGGGCTGTAGACACTGGACAGGCCCCGGACTGAGCGGCGGGTCCCGGCGGCCGGCGCTGGGCTGTAGACACTGGACAGGCCCCGGACTGAGCGGCGGGTCCCGGCGGTCTGTGCTGGGCTGTAGACACTGGACAGGCCCCGGACTGAGCGGCGGGTCCCGGCGGTCTGTGCTGGGCTGTAGACACTGGACAGGCCCCGGACTGAGCGGCGGGTCCCGGCGGCCGGCGCTGGGCTGTAGACACTGGACAGGCCTCGGACTGGGCGGCGGGTCCCGGCGGTCTGTGCTGGGCTGTAGACACTGGACAGGCCCCGGACTGAGCGGCGGGTCCCGGCGGCCGGCGCTGGGCTGTAGACACTGAACAGGCCCCGGACTGAGCGGCGGGTCCCGGCGGCCGGCGCTGGGCTGTGGACACTGGACAGGCCCCGGACTGGGCAGCGGGTCCCGGCGGTCTGTGCTGGGCTGTAGACACTGGACAGGCCTCGGACTGGGCGGCGGGTCCCGGCGGTCTGTGCTGGGCTGTAGACACTGGACAGGCCCCGGACTGAGCGGCGGGTCCCGGCGGTCTGTGCTGGGCTGTAGACACTGGACAGGCCCCGGACTGAGCGGCGGGTCCCGGCGGTCTGTGCTGGGCTATAGACACTGGACAGGCCTCGGACTGAGCGGCGGGTCCCGGCGGCCGGCGCTGGGCTGTAGACACGAACAGGCCCAGGACTGAGCGGCGGGTCCCGCGGCCGGCGCTGGGCTGTAGACACTGGACAGGCCCCGGACTGGGCGGCGGGTCCCGGCGGTCTGTGCTGGGCTGTAGACACTGGACAGGCCCCGGACTGAGCGGCGGGTCCCGGCGGCCGGCGCTGGGCTGTAGACACTGGACAGGCCCCGGACTGGGCGGCGGGTCCCGGCGGTCTGTGCTGGGCTGTAGACACTGGACAGGCCCCGGACTGAGCGGCGGGTCCCGGCGGTCTGTGCTGGGCTGTAGACACTGGACAGGCCCCGGACTGAGCGGCGGGTCCCGGCGGCCGGCGCTGGGCTGTAGACACTGGACAGGCCTCGGACTGGGCGGCGGGTCCCGGCGGTCTGTGCTGGGCTGTAGACACTGGACAGGCCCCGGACTGAGCGGCGGGTCCCGGCGGTCTGTGCTGGGCTGTAGACACTGGACAGGCCCCGGACTGAGCGGCGGGTCCCGGCGGCCGGCGCTGGGCTGTAGACACTGGACAGGCCCCGGACTGGGCCGGTCCCGGCGGTCTGTGCTGGGCTGTAGACACTGGACAGGCCCCGGACTGAGCGGCGGGTCCCGGCGGTCTGTGCTGGGCTGTAGACACTGGACAGGCCCCGGACTGAGCGGCGGGTCCCAGCGGCCGGCGCTGGGCTCTGTGTGCCGGTGCTGGACTGTGGACACTGGATAGACCCTGAACTGTACGGCAGGGGTAGTTGGTGACGGCTGAGGCGGCCCGATCGACACAGGAGCAGATTACGAGCGCCTCTGGTGCGGCAACATCGATGGCGACGCCACGGGCACATGCGGCAGACATTGAGAGGCGGCGGCGGCCGCACTACACGCACAGCCGACCGGCGCCGACAGGCCACCCGCGCCGCCGTACCCGGTGCTCATACTCAGCAGGTGCGCCACGGCCCCACACCAGCGGATCTGCTCGACGATCCAGCCGCACGCCGGCGGCACGTTCAGGATGCGCGGCAGTGTTGATGTGTGCGATGGCTCCTCGGTGCGCGCGCGCCCCTGCAAAAAAATTATAAAAAAAACTTTTTCTTCCCCGGAAAGGGGGAACTTCTGGACGAATCCTCTCGTTTTGTGTGTTTGCGGGTCCGGGGCCGATCGCGGCTCACCTTCTTGGCTGGATACTTCATTGCTGGGCGGGCGATGCTGAGCGACTCAGTTTTTCTGGTAGTCGTTTTCACTGTGCCGTTCACTGTGCCATTTTCCATGCCCATGCGGTGGGTTGATTTTGTTGTGTTTTAGTATCACACTCGTGTCCATACTGTGCGGTGTGACGCATGTGAAGACTCACAGTAGCCGCTTCAGCACGCCTATAGCCGTGCTCCCCCCCCAACTGGGGCCCCCCCCTTCTCTTTCCCTTTAATAAATGGGGGGGAAGCCCTCGCTCAAAAAAAAAAAAAAAAAAAAAAAACCACCCCCCCCTCCCCCCCAAGGGCAAGGGGGTGGGGGAGCACCAAAAACAACCACCAAAAACAACCAAAAAAACAACCCAAAACAACTCCAAATATCTTAACCTATTTACTTTGGGGAAAAAACGATCAATATGGAAACCTCGTTACATTCCTTTGTCACCAGTGAAGTACTCTAGGATTTCGTCAAGAAAAGGGGAAAAACATCAAATGGAATTCTCGTTACTCGTGTCACCAGTGAAGTACCTAGGATTTCGTCAAGGGGGACAAACGGATTTGGAGTGGGCCTACCTACCATCATTTAAAAAGTCCCCGGTTTTCGACCACTATTTTTCCAAGGGGACGATTCTTTACTTCTGTAAGAAAATAACTAGTGCCCAACTGAATTGTCCTATGGAGGGAGCCCAATCTACCAACATCGTCTCAAAGTCACGGAATTTCAAACCTAACTTCCCCCACCCTGCTCAATGGTTATTCTTTTGGTATACCTCGATAAGTCCTCTGACAAGCTGAAATTACACCGGTGCAAATCACCTCAAAATGTTTTTTTTTAAAAGTCCAATTTCAGGCATTCCAGTTCATGACGCCGGTCGCCACTACGCCAACGTTCGTGCACGTGTACACCCGCCATGCGCATTCGCCACACTTGGTGCGATTCTACTGTTTCTGCCAGGCCTCGTTTGGCTAATTGCTGCCACATGCGCATTATTTGACGTCATGGAATGCTTCGCATGGCAGTTCGCTGGAAAAATTCGATTAACTCAATTCGAAGATAGGTTCTCTTCTTCCCACATTTTCTGGTCGCTAAAAATCCTGATACCCACTGCACATTGGTGCACCTCATCTCTTAGGTTAAATATGCTACCAGATTGGCTGCCGAACCGAGGCCCTGGCTCGGTGCTCTTTTTAGACCCATTGCATTTTTATTCTTCTACGGATGTGTTTTAGGGGTCCAGGCCATTGTTGTTAGGATTCAAGCACATTTTTTTTAGAGCCGGACTCTAGGGTTTTGTTGCTTTTTTATGCACCGACGATATTTTTGAGGTACCGGCGTGTTTCCGAAGATCCCGAAGTGTTTATTGAGTGTATTGTCGTTTTGTTCTTCTTAGGACCATGCAGCTTTTTGCTGGCCCCAGCCTGTTTTTTTAGGCCCGCAAGATGTCACATTGGCCCCATGTGCTTTGAGGGCCTTCGGGGTGTTTCTAGAGCTCCCGGTGTATTTATTTAGGGCTGCAAAACATGTTTTAAGTCCCTGTTGATTTTTGCAAAGACTCGGTGCACTTTGGAGGGCCTGGGGCATTCTCGTCGTCTCGTTGCCCTCTTGGGGTCCCGCTGTGATTATTTGGGCTCGTGACGCAAATTTGTCGGCACCAACACGATTTTTGGGGCCGCGGTGCGATTTATGTGGGGTTCCCGGCGCGACTTTTCGGGTCCAGGCGCGTGGTTCTAGGAACCCAACACTAGTTGTCGGGGCTCAATGCGACTTTTGGCGACCTGCTCTGATTTTTTTAAAAGTCGAAATCCCGGTCTTATTTTTTTTTGGTCCCTGGCGCCATATTTGTGTGTCCCGTCGCAATTGTCGAGCTTCTGTACGTTTTTTTTCGGGGCCGCATGCGATCTTTGTGGGCTCCAGAGCGATTTTTTTTGGCTCGGGCAATTATTTTTGCAATCCCTACTTATTTTGAAGGCTTTATTTTTTTCGGATCTCGATGCGATTTTCGGGGTCACACCATGCTTAGTTGGGGCCAATTTTTGGGAGCCCCGACGGGAATTTTTAATGCTCCGATCCAAGTTGTTGGGGCTACCAACGAGAATCTGGGGTCCGAGTGCGATATTTGGAGTCCCGTGTGCGGTATTTGGAGTCCCGTGTGCGATATTTGAGGGGCCCGGTGCTAGCTCGCGGGGCGCGTTGTACCTAATTAGCGCCGGTTTTGGCTGGCACCTGTGCACATTTTCTGGCCCCGGCTGGAGTTTCACGGGGCCTGCTATATTCATTTCGATTCGTCTACGCAAATGCTGGGGTCCCCGAAGCGAATGTTTGAGGTATCAGCGTGATCTTTGGGGACCCCGGCGCGATTCGTGGGAGCCTATCCCTCTCAGAATGGAGGGGAGGGGAATTTTCCCTTTGGTACGCCACTACGGCTGCTCAACGAGTATTGTTTTCATTCGAAGTCACCCTTCAGAGTAGAGAGGCACTTGGGTTGATTTTCTTTCGGGACCTTTTCTGAATTTTCCGGTGCTCGGGTCGGTTCGATCGAGCCCCGAAATTATTTTGGTTGTTGAATTATATTTGTAAAGCCCTCTGCGCGATATTTTTGAAGCCCGGTACGATCCTTGATGCTCCTGATGCGATTTGTTGTCGATGTCACGACACGTTTCTTTTCCGAAGCCCCACGGTTTTTTTGGTGTCCTTGACGCGATTTTTGAGGACGCAGATAACAATTGAAGAACATTTAGATGAGAAATTATGTTTTTTATGTGATGGGGTGGGGGTGGGATGGTGGTGGGGTGGGGGTGGGGCACCTTCGATTTGTAGGGTCCAGGTTGGAACTTTTAGGCCCCAGTGTGATTTTCGAGGGCTGCGACGCGACTTTTGTGGGTCCCAATGCGATTTTTGGGACTTAGCATCATTTGTTGGGAACTCTTGTGCAAGTTTCAGCGGCCTTGAAACGTTTTTTGGGGGATCCAACACGTTTTGTGGGCTTTTGGCCCAATTGTTGGGACCACATAGTGATTTTCCATGTCGGGATTTTTTTCCCTAACCCTAGCTTCATTTTGTTTGGGTCCCGATGAGATTCTTGGGGTCTCGGTGCGAACTGTCGAGCACCTAGCGACTTATATTTTTTGGGCCCCTAGCGTGATTTCCATGGGCCTGGTCCTTCTTTTTGGGCCCCCATCGTGATTTTCAAAGACCCCGGTACGACTGCTTTGGGCCCGCAGAGTGATTTTCAGAGGTTCAGGTGCGAACTTTTGAGTCCTCCAGTGTGATTTTCATGGGCCAGGTCCTTTTTTCGGGGCCCCGATGCTATTTTGAGGGTCCCGATCTGCACTTTTGGACTCTCAGAGTTATTTCCGGGGCCCCGGCCCGATCGTTTGGGGCTACAGCAAGACGTTCAGGGACCCGGCACGACCTTTGGGTCCCCAGTGTGATTTTCAGGGGTCCCGGTCAGATTTTCAGGCCCTCGGCGCGATATTCGGGAGCGCTGGCCCAACTATTTGAGCCCCAGCGTGATTTTCAGATGCTCCAGAGCGACTTTTTGGGGCCCCAGCAATATTTTCAGGGACTCCAATGAAACGTTTTGGAGCCACGCGTAATTTTTAGAGGTCCAGAGCAATTTTTTTTGGCCCCAAACTGACTTTCGGGGGCGTCAGTTCGATTTTGGGGAAATTAGAACACTGGCCTATTTCGTTTTTTTTAGCCTGATGCGATTTTTCGGAACCTCTTCTGAATTTATCAAAGCTCGGGTCGCCTTACTGGATCCCGGCGCATTTTTTACGGGCCCCGGCTCGATTTTTGGTGTTCCCGGCGCGATATGTTCGACTCCTACACGAATTTTGTGGTCCCACGTGAATTTTAGGCCCCGTTCGTTCTTCTTCGGGGCTCTATGCGACTTTGTAGGTCCTATGGTACGATTTATCGTGCTTCAGAGCGGCTTGCAGGCTCCGGATTTATTTTATGGGGTCCCCGCTTAATTTTTAGGATCCCCAGCTCGATTTTCGTTCGGTTTCAGTGGAATCTGTTGGGGTCCCAGCACGATTTTTGGATTTCCAGCGCAATTGTTTGGACCCCAACACGAGTTTTTTTCGGGATCCGCTCAAGATCATTTGTGGCCCCATGTGCGAATTTTGTGAGCCCCCTACGGGAATTTTTGCGGCCAGAGCGCGATTTTCCAGATTCCGGCGCGAGTTTTGGGGACATCGTGGTACTTAGTTTGGACTCGACACGAATCTTCATGGGTTCGAATGGGAATTTGGGGCTCGGTGTGATTTTTTTTTGTGTGGGGGGGGGGGCAGCCGCGAGTTTCGGAGCCTCGCTGCACTTATTTAGCGCCCCGCCGCAAATTTGGCTTGGCCCAGGCGATAACTTTATTGTCCAATGCATTTTTGGCCCCGATTGCGATTCTGGCATGATGCGGCGCGTTTTTTTGGGATCCAGATGAATTCTTTTGGAACCATAGCGGGATTTTTCGGGGCACAAGCGCAATTTTTGTATCAGAACCCAGGCGTCATTCTTTGGGGCTTACCACTTTTCGGAGGTGGGGAGGGGGGGGCATTTGCCAGTTTCCCCCCACTTGGGTACGCCACTGATACATGTATGTATATTCTTCATGCATGAATGCAATTTTGTATGCAGCCTCCATCAGCCTGATGGACTTAACGTAGATGCGTGAATGTCATACAGACATACATACCGCTACATGACAATAACGACATTCGTCTGCCACTGCCCGTCGATGTTTACTATCGTCCGTTACCCTCTCCAACGCCCGCAGGGGCCGTTACTCCAATTACCGGCTTACCAGCCACGGCCATCGCTCAATTCAGGCACGGCGCCGAACTACGTCACGACCGCACCACGACTGTCACCCGAACAAAAGTGGCGCAGCGGGAAGGCCTGCTGTTTGTTCACTTTCCCGCCGGGTCTGAAGCTTTGACAGGAGCTGATGTCCTCTGTTAGCAGATGAGCATGACCTGAAACAAACGAACAGCGGTAGGCTGGGGACATTTTTACGTAACCCAACACAACACACACTGCTCGCGGTGACCGTCACGATGACGCCACCACATGCCGTGCTGGGGATGGAGCCTTGTCTAAAGTATTACTCATATCAGAATATTTATCAACTGCATGACATGCCATACCTCAACCCTTTCCATATATCGTTATGAAACGACATACAACAAGGCGTTTCATTGGACCACACCTGAGTGCGTGTCACCTCATTATTTGCAGGCGTCATCGTCGTAGTGGGTGTCACCTCATAATTCGTAGGCATCATCGTCGTCAACTTGAATAATTATGGCTAGCGTATGTCGTTTCATGACATACGCTCATGAGACATATGACGTACCTTGCACGTCATGAAGGTGTCACGATTGAAGCACTTGCTGTTAGCTGGAGCTGCCACCAGTTTGTGTGTCAGGATGTTGGCTGGCGCTGCCACCAGTCTGTGCGTTAGGATGGTGGCTGGCGCTGCCACCAGTATGTGCGTTAGGATGGCGGCTGGAGCTGCCACCAGCATGTGCGTTAGGATGGCGGCTGGAGCTGCCACCAGTTTGTGTGTCAGGATGTTGGCTGGCGCTGCCACCAGTCTGTGCGTTAGGATGGTGGCTGGAGCTGCCACCAGTATGTGCGTTAGGATGGTGGCTGGAGCTGCCACCAGTACGTGTGTTAGGATGGTAGCTGGAGCTGCCACCAGCATGTGTGTTAGGATGGTAGCTGAAGCTCCCCCAGTGTGTGTTAAGATGGTGGAACTGCCACCAATCTGCATGCGAGTGTCAGGATGGTGGCTGGAGCTGCCACCAGTACGTGTGTTAGGATGGTAGCTGGAGCTGCCACCAGCATGTGTGTTAGGATGGTAGCTGAAGCTGCCACCAGTCTGTGTGTTAAGATGGTGGCTGGAACTGCCACCAATCTGCATGCGAGTGTCAGGATGGTGGCTGGAACTGCTACCAGTGTGTGTGTTAGGATGGTAGCTGGAGCTGCCACCAGTTTGTGTGTTCGGATGTTGGCTGGAGCTACCACCAGTTTGTGTGTTCGGATGGTGGCTGGAGCTGCCACCAGTCTGTGTGTGAGAGTCAGGATGGTGGCTGAAACTGCCAGTCTGTACAGGTGTGGATGCGTCAGGATAGTGGCTGGAACTGCCACCAGTCTGTGTGTTAGGATGGTAGCTGGAGCTGCCACCAGTCTGTGTGTTAGGATGGTGGCTGGAGCTGCATGCAGTCTGTGTTTAGGATGGTGGCTGGAGCTGCCACCAGTCTGTGTCAGGTGTGTAGCTGCACCAGTCTTTAGGATAGTGGCTGGAGCTGCCACCAGTCTGTGTGTTAGGATGTCTGGAGCTGCCACCAGTCTTTTTAGGATGGTGGCTGGAGCTGCCAGGTCTGTGCAGGTGTGTATGTGTTAGGCTGGTGGCTGGAGCTGCCAGTCTGTGCAGCATGTGTATGGAGTCAGGATGGTGGCTGAAACTGCCAGTCTGTACAGGTGTGGATGCGTCAGGATAGTGGCTGGAACTGCCAGTCTGTACAGGTGTGGATGCGTCAGGATAGTGGCTGGAACTGCCAGTCTGTGCAGGTGTGTATATGTCAGGATAGTGGCTGGAGCTGCTGGTCTGTGCAGGTATGTATGTGTCAGGCTGGTGGCTGGAACTGCCAGTCTGTGCAGGTGTGTATATGTCAGGATAGTGGCTGGAACTGCCGGTCTGTGTAGGTGTGTATGTGTCAGGCTGGTGGCTGGAACTGCCAGTCTGTGCAGGTGTGTATGTGTCAGGCTGGTGGCTGGAACTGCCAGTCTGTGCAGGTATGTATGTGTCAGGATAGTGGATGGAACTGCTGGTCTGTGCAGGTATGTATGTGTCAGGATAGTGACTGGAACTGTCATCAGTGTGTTAGCATGCACTGAGCGGATACAGCCGGCTTCCCAAAGGGGTAGGGGTAAATGGTAGCCGTAGACTGACCACTAGACAGGTTCACATTTCAACTTTTTTCGAAGATAGCTTCATCTCGCAAATTTTCCCATTGTTTGGTTCATTTTAAGTCCATTGGTGTTGGTTTTAGCAGGATCGATCAATATCTTAGGGTGCCGCATCGACCCCAAAGTTTGCGTGTTCGGACTTCCCAACTTGACATTTTTGCCCGCAAGTCTAGCGGTTTTCTACTCTGGTATCTCATCGTCAGGCAACATTCTGCAGACTTACCTACCAGCGCATCCAGTAGCTTTCTACCTCGACATGTCTCCAGTGCATCGTTATTTGCAGCCAAAGAGCGCGTTTTCTAGCGAGGAACTGGATATGGATCAGTAACGGTATAGTTGCCTGTCACACTGATCTTGCTTCCACCAGATTTTTGCCAAGTCGCATACGCCCTGCGAAATGACGCTCCCAAGTCGGTAAGTACATAACTCACACTCAAATCAGGTGTTCACTGTACCCTGGCAGTGAATTGAGTGATTTCCGGCATAATAACACTCGATAAGAGCCTTAACAAATTTTAACCCAGATAATAAGATAGTCGCAGCCACTCGAACCATCTCGATACAACTGCAAAATCAGCCGTCGCGTTTCCGCGCTTTCATTTATTTATGGTGACTGGTAGGATCGCCAATGACTGAACACTGGATATGACTGTGACTGAACACTGAACACCTTGGGTATCAATGAGCGCTCGATAATAGGCGAAACAATTGCAGGCGAATCTAAACGAACATGAAAGTAGATAACAAATAACTTATCACATCGTGTTAACAAATCACATCGAGATAACAAATCACATCGAGCGGTGGGTCAAGCCCCAGTGTTGCTGTCTTGCAGGGACGAGACCTATTGCTTTACACGTTCATGGCAGCTTTGCTAAGCTTCGGTAATCTCGCTCTGTGGCTCTCAACAGCTTGCAAGAGCCACTGGAACTGGGACTCGTCGCCGACCATTCCAGCGAACTCCTTCAGCATGCTGATCCCCCGCTCGGCTAGATCATTTGTGACTTTGACCTCACGGACAAAGTTCTCGAATTTCACGTAGTCGTCGTCCTCGCACCACTGTTGTGGCGGCCGCTTCAGCCAGGCGTGCGTGGACGGACCGATCAACTCAAAAAGGAGCCATGAGGTCTCGTCAACGAGATCCGACAGTCGCGTGCTCTCATCCAGGCATACTACGGGCACGTCCTCCTCAAGCCACCGACCACGGAGACGCGGCGTCGCCAGCAGTCTCGTGCACATCTCCGCCTTCTCAACACTGGTCACAAGACCACTACAGAGACTGAACATCACGAGTGGTGGCCTGAGGTGTCACATGTGCCTCCGCATGACGCCGAGGGCTGCGTCCGCCACCTCACCGTCCACAGACCTGTAGCGCACCAGGTCCTGGTACAGGCGGAGGTCATTGGCGGGGAGCGTCAGCCGCCACAGGCGCGCGGAACCAGGCGTTCACATACAACAGGAGGAGGAACTGAGCCATCCTCTCCAGTTGCGCCACCATCACTTCGTCGTAGCGCTAGCTGGTCCGATAATATGTACATCTTGATGAAGAAAAGCATCTGAAACAGCCAAAAACTCCACAGTGATACAGCATTTCAGAGAAAAATCAAACATCGTACCTCGCCATGATACGCGTCGCACTTAACGCCATTTGAACGACCGTACACAATTGAATAAAATTTGCACTCGTAGTTGATCGCTAGAGTTGCGGCCGATGACTGCATTTTGTTTGCTGGTAGTATCGATACGATTCCATCCAACTCCCCAGCTCTCACCTTCGCCATCCAGCGTGCCTGGTGGTAGACTCGAGGGCGGCTGAACCTCTCCCCTCTTGGAGGCTGGGCGCCCAAAGCGATCAGAGATAGTTCCGCCAACTCCCTGTAGTCTCCTCTGTCGAAGCCCGTGTTGGCGTTCAACAGCGACGTCAGGTATTCCACCACGGCGGTTCTGAGCTCAAGCAGCCACGGGTCTTCTACCGACAGCGTGGCGTGGTTGGTGACGTCCAGTTGCGACCACCTGTAAAACAATTAACGTGGTCTGGAATGCACATATAGAAGGCCCATTGGTCTCTGCCTGAGGTAATAAGGATGGCAAGATCCGGTTGTTAAGTTGATCATGGCAGCGTGCAAACTATTGGAACCAGCTGCTTTTTAAGGAACCAACGAAATGAACTAGACAAACGATATGTTCATACCTGGCCTTGACGTCCTCGAATTTCTTGTCCGTTGGCCCCGTGGATGGTCCGAAGAGCACCGTGGCGACAGCCTTCACCACCAGCTCCATGACATGATGCCGGCAAGCCAGCAGGAGAAGGCTTCGGTTGAGCTCACCCTGCAGCCTGGTTGCAGCCCCTCTTAGCCGGCCCGTGTTCGTTGCCGTCGTGTCAAAGCAGAGTCCGACCACGTTCTCTTTTACTCCCCAGTCCTCCAGGGCGTCCAGCGTGGCCTCAGCTTGTGCCTTGCCGGTCCCGTCAGCAAGTGTGGGGACGGCCAGCAACTTCCCCTGTTGATGATGCGGACCTCCGGAAACTAAGATGGCCTGCCTGTGCTGTGACATCCCCAGCGCATCCTGCAAAACATGGGCATGGCAAGGTATTAATTTTCAGGCTTTTTTGCATGCAGATTAAGCAGGGGCAATGAGGTGGATGACGCAGACCACAGGGCAAACATTCAGTATCTATCAATGAACAGCTCTTTTACATGCCCAAATTCTCGAGGTAGGACAAAGAAGGCACTAAGGACTAATCATAAGGCCAAAGATCGTGAGTGAGCAATCCAAATTGTACTCCATGTGATGGAGCTGGGACTGGCATGTAAGAAAACGATAATGTTGGTTGAGCACCCCATGAGTGTATTACGTTCAGAGATGGTGATTACTTACATCTATCATGACACCATCCCAGTGAGCCACGCAGTAGGTGGGAGGCTCGAACTTCTCCCTGATTGCCCTGGCAGCAGCTGGTCGATGGGCTGCTCTCGCACGCCGTGCAGAGCTCTTCGACAGGCTGAAGCTGTCCAGGCTGACAGGTGGTTCAGCAGAGCGAAGCACAGCACCAACAATGCCAGCCAGCTGGAACGGACAATTTATTTTCTCAAACAAATTGCACAGAAATCCACATACTGAACGCGTACATGTGATTTCGCAACACCAGGAATTCTCGTCATTGCGCCGCTTATTTTACATGGTACAGTGGAAATGTTAAGGACTGCTTGGAACAAGGTTAAAAGTGAGGAATCCACTGAGCTCATCAGTTGGCGTATTATTGGCTAACATACTCAATACTTATGGGATGATGGGGTACATTGTCATTGGAAACAAACCTGGCTGTCAGACAGGTGGAGACGGTCTGCCATCTCAACCAGGGATGGTGACTTGAGGATGGCTTTGGGCAGATGGACAGGAATAACTCTGGATGACAGGTGCCTGCTTGCAGCAACAGCTTCAGCACTGGCATCACTATCCACAACCATATCACCATCGCTTTCACTGTAACTGGCTTCACCTTTCTCCTGAGAAGTTGATGGTTCACTGCTGGCCACTGGGACAGGGGTTGCCATTGCTGCCTGCTGCTCTTGCCTCACTGCCCGCAAATGTGCCTTACCAGCATAGATCTTGTCTTGCCCACTCATATGACACTGCCTAGGACCCTGCTGGTCTCGATAAAAGGCTTCATCTTCAGCTTTGTTCTGAGCGGTCAGCACACGGTTCCTCCTGATATCCTCCAGAGCATCAGGAGCTCCAATGTCCCAGAGTTTGTCCAACTTCTCTACAAAAAGCCTTCTCTTGCCCTGTGGGTCTGATCGCCTTGTATTCTTCTCGAGTTTCCGCCACTCCGTGAAAAGTGACTCGAGCCTCTGCTGGCAGTTGTATGGCCGCATGGGCCTGATACGGGCCATTTCCCAAAAAGGGAGCACATTCTCCACTGTGATCCTGTATGCTTTACTTTTGCCCTCACACCTCTCACTCTCTTTCACGTGAAACAAGAACTGTAGCACTTGCCTTACTGTGGGTAACTGAGACCCTGTGATTGATGGTCTTGGTTGGCCCACCAAGAACTTCTCAGTGTCCTTTCTGAGTCTCTTGGATTTTTATTTTTCAGCGCCTGGAGGAGGCTCTGCGCTGACCAGTTTCTTCCCACTTCTTGTGCTGATTGGCTCCATTACCTGTGTCTGTAACACCAAAGGAATTGTCTGTTAATTACATTATGCTGGGGCGAGGGGGACCTCAAAATGAACAAAGTCACCCATATGATCCAGTGTTAAGAATACATAGGTAGCATTTGGAAGGTGGGAAGGGAAGGGGAGCGGTAAAAGCCAATGCGGTGTAAGGTAATTTTATGGACATACCCAAATGTTATATAAAATCTTTCAAGCTCATGGGTGGCTAGAAATTCACCTGTCAAAAATCGAGTAGGTTAGTTATTAATGGAAAACGAGCATCAGTCCCTGTTGTGTGAAGTTCCAGCCAGCAACAGCCGTTCCTTTGGCTTGGCATTGACAGAGCACTTTTGAGGCTTTTATGTTTCAAAAGTGTTTCAAAACTGGATTTTCAGTGAGCGTGCATCACCATAAAAACGTCGCAGGCTGACAAAAGCAAGGTAGGAAAGAGTTGACGAACCTGGGATAGTATTTTGAAATACTGGCCCAGGTCTTCAACATATGGCATATTTTGCAAAGCATCTTGTGATAATTTCCTTCGTGGGTCAGGAAAATATTTTTGAGGGATGATTTTTGGAGTTAATTTTGGAGTCATCATTTTCAGGATGATGCGGCATCATGGCGATCTCATCTGTTCATTCCCACCCATTCAGCACTCTCCATCACCTCAAACCTTACAAAAATGGTCAAAAAGTACCTAAGTATGGCCAACTCTGAAGACTTCTTTGGCCATACTTAGGACTCTTCAACCTCATAATTTGCCATGGTACAGTGACGTCGCAAGTTGGTAAGTCTGCAGAATGTTGCCTGATGATGAGATACCAGAGTGGAAAACCGCTGGATTTGCGACCAAAAAAGATCGATTTGGAAGTCCGAACATGCAAACTTTAGGGTCGATGCGGCACCCCAAGATATTGATCGATCCTGCTAAAACCAACACCAATGGACCTCAAATGAACCAAATAATGGGAAAATTTGCGAGATGAAGTTATCTTCGAAAAAAGTTGAAATGTGAACCTGTCTACTGACCACTGATATTGATGTAGTAATACACAGACAATGTAAATTCAGTTATTATCTATATTTCGTAGCATATGCCGTTCTCAATATATCAACTGCATGACGGTAAGATCACAATACAGATGCATACCTACACAGATACAGACTTGTATTGAGGTAATCCACAATGAACTTGTGGCTATTACAACCTAGCGTTAATATGATAAAACCACAGGACATAAAAATTGCAAATCACAGAACAGTTACACCGGTGACCATGCATGTCATAATAAAATACTGCCGGGCCGGCAGCAAATCAGCCCGGCTCGAGCGGCGCGTCAGACAAGTGCCGCCGGAGGTGACGACCGAAGGTCAGCACGAGAAGCCGCATCACAGCCGTGATGCTCTGCTGTCAATTCGCATCCTCCCAATCTCAGTGCGGAACCGGGGGATATACAGGTGATGGTCCTGACGGGTGGTTCGGTCGCGAATCTCCGCTACGGTGATGACACCATGAGCCAGTGATTCCGGCTCTCCATGACGGCGCACCTTGTGCGTGAGGCACAGTGATTGGTGCTGCTTGGTTCCCCGCACTGAGCCGGCCCAATCTCCTCAGCAGATAAGAAACATGGTGAAACTTTTTGCGGCCGATAATGACTTTTTTAGTAGTTCATAATTTGTTTGAAGACGAGACGAATTTTTCTTGTTTCCGTTACCATGAACAGAAATACCGTAGCGGATCTAGCAGAAGACCAAGGCATCGACAAGCGCGGAGCTAACAGCAAGTGGAATGTGCTCCCTCAGTTGCGATAGAACACCCAGAATTCCCAAACAGCACTTCTGAGATGTGCGAGTCCCAGTTGAGCGAGCGACCGAAAATATGTGGGAAGGCATGCATATTTTGTGGGCCGCCCAAGAGCATCAGCTGAGTCTAAGCCGCGTTAATTTTCAGTCCATTTTCCTGAAACCAGATGTCGAGGTAGGCCAAAAC
This sequence comes from Ashinkailepas kermadecensis, assembly GCA_034440615.1. Lineage (NCBI taxonomy): Eukaryota > Metazoa > Arthropoda > Thecostraca > Neolepadidae > Ashinkailepas > Ashinkailepas kermadecensis. Next base: position 115,101 of record JAOTOM010004117.1, read on the forward strand.
TGTTGAGCGACGACGTTTTGAATTTCAGATTTCCTACCACGGACCAAAATGTGGGTGTCGTCGGCGTATTGGATAACCACTGCATCTTCGGCAAGCAGGCTGATGTCGTTGGCGAAGACGCAGTAGAGGAGAGGTCCGGGAGATGATCCCTGAAAAACGCCGATGCTGTCGGGCAAAGGGCAGACTTTTGGACGACACCCAGACTTTCAATGAGGCTGACACTCTGGGTGTGGTTCTGTAGGTAAGCCGAAAACCAGGGCGTGTCGATGCTGTGGAGACTTAGTTTTGACAGGAGCTTAGAATGATCTATCACATCAAAACATTTGCTCAAATCCAGCAGTGAGTGAAGGGACACCTCTCCATGGCCACATGCGGATAGGATCTGGTCAGATATTGAGGTCAGGGCGGCTCCCGTCGAGTGACTGGACGGAAACCGTGCTGAGTTTGAGAGAAGAGGTGGTTTTCGGACATGTAATTGTAGAGCTGCTGGTGAACGGCACGATCTACAATTTTGGGAATGGTTGGAACGATGGAGATACGAGGAAAATTGGAAGGGCAAGAGGAATCACCGGATTTGAAGTTGGGATGAACGAGGGAGCGCTTCTAAGAATCAGGAACATCGGATTGGGTAATGCTGGAATTGACAACATGCAGGAGCAACATATCGAGTTAAACATACCCTGAACATGTCGCTGAGGATGCCGTCCTCGCCGCAGGCCGAGGCCGAGTCCTTGCCTCGCCGTCCGAGGCCGACGAGCCGTTCATCCCGAAGACGACGGCTCGCAGCTCAGAAAGCGACAACCGCACCAGAGTGAACGCACGGGCACCGACACGCAGCGAACGGCAGGAAATGGTGCAGTGATGGTGACCAGATATTTCAAAATAATGTTCATGTGTTTCCAATTGGAATTGCCGCCGATGAGGGCAAATTGTCGAAATATCGGTCATCGGGAGATGCAAAAGAAGGTATGAAATGCTTTCAGTTTTTGTTTCGTCCCAATATCACTGAGTCAAGTTGTTGCAAGGAACTCATTGAACGATCACTTCTCGTATCGTTTTCTGATTTACTGGAGACAAACCAAAATAGCAAGCATGCTTAAGACTGCATTATCGGCATCACAACCACTGCAATATCGGCTCATCACTATGGGCATTGATGACGTCAGCAGACATTTCATACGAGGGTGACTATGAAAGCAATTGGCTAAAGCGATGTTACAGATGCTTTTGAGCATACCGAGCCTTGCTTGCTATTGCGTTGCAAAGGTATAGTTACTGAGCCCATGTGCTGCTAAGAGCACTAGAGTACGCGTGAAAATCATTAACATTCCGCAGTTCGTCTTTTGATAGCCAACATTTCCAGGTTACAAATTGTGGTGAGTGTGGTCAGGTGACCAAATGACCTGACCGTTCCTGAACCCCTGAAACCCGTGAAAATCCCTAAAACAACCGACCCCCCCCCCCCCACATGGCCGTGGCAAAGCTCCTGGACGCAACGATTAGGTTATGTTAGTTTTAGGTGTCAGCTCGTCCACACTGGGCGATTCCAAGACTGATCGCCAAGGCGAGTTCATCACACGCTTACTATTGTGATGAAAAATGATACAGAGGGTTACCGGTCACAATATGGCGATTCCATATCTTAGTTATCATACATGTTTATAAGTCACAAGGATCACCAGATACCGGGCATGCGATATTTAAGGTCACTGTATAATTATCAACGTGCAACTAAGTTATCTATATGATAGTAGCATGACAAGTAGCCACTCAATATATCGTTGGAACGGGCAGACAACATACAACGACATAATTTCATTCCATAAGTCATCAAGTCATAAAGTGTTAAGGCTTAATAAGAGCCACAGGGGCCCATCTGGGTTAAGCCTATCTGGAAAAGGTACTAGAAATGTACATACTCTCACCCCAATCAATCCCTTACCTCAAGTTCCTAGGAGCTAGGAAGCTATATATCGCAGCCTATCTAGCACCAATTCACTTGCTTTTGCATAACACCCTCCCATTGTGCTACCATAGACAATCTCATCAGTATCACATCCCGAAATCCACGGCTAGGTACACCCTATATAAAGTTATAAAGCGTTTAGACTTAATAAGAGACTCACTTCCTATTGCATAACACACTCAATAATTACAAACTCCTCCCATCATACCCATTGTGCTACCATAGACAATCTCATCAGTATCACATCTCGAAGGAAGGTGCTGAATCCACTGCTAGGTACACCCTATATAAGGTTATAAAGCGATTAGACTAAATAAGAGACTCACTTGCTATTGCATAACACACTCAACAATTACAAACTCCTCCCATCATACCCATTGTGCTACCATAGACAATCTCATCAGTATCACATCCCGAAAGAAGGTGCTGAATCCACTGCTAGGTACATCCTATATAAAGTTATAAAGCGTTTAGATTGAATAAGAGACCCAAGGGCCCATCCAGTTAAGTCTGTAAATGGAAGATAATATAAGCCTGGTAAAAAGACCCTCCCCAACCATCCCACATCCTGAAGTACCAGTCCTCCAATATCCCACACACCTATCAATCCCTATCTACCCTAGCTTTCCAGCCCTATTTCCTTGATCTATCTTAACACATGTTGATTGAATGCCTTATCAATAATTTTTAAACTGCATCCATGCCTGCTTACAGGGGTCTGTGCCGTACACACTTACCTAACATACATCTCACCCCATCCATCAGAAATTAGAACTCAAAAACAAGATTTTCCCGTCTAAAAAATGTATCCACCCTACTTTTAAATACATTCAATGAGGAACTCCCCACAACATCAGCAGGCAGCCCATTCCACTAATCAACAACCCTTTGACTGAAGACCTGTTGTCGCTTAACTGTCCTACACCTCAACTTGTCTAACCTGAATTGATGACCCCTATGTGATACTCTAAACTGAAGAGCGCCATTTAAATTGACCTGATCTAGTCCTTTAACAATTTTGTACATGCCCCCCCTTAATCTCCTATACTTGAGTGAGTACATATCTAATGCCACAAGCCTTTCTCCATATTCTAGGTTACCTATTCCACTGATGAGCCTAGTTGCTTTGCGCTGCACTCTCTCTAACTTGTCTATATCTTTTTCTAGGTAGGGGCTCCAAGATTGTACAGAATATTCCAAGTGGGGTCGCACGTATGCTAAGTACAGTTTTTTCATGACTTCCTTGCTCTTATACATCACACTTCTATTAATGAGTCCCAGCATTCTGAGTGCCCTGTTCCTAGCTGAGCTACATTGCTTTTCTGCTTTAAGGTCTTTTGAAACCAACACACCTAAGTCCCTTTCCTCTTCAATAACATCCAGTTCCCTCCCTCCCATTGTATATCTGAAAGTCTCATCTCCAGACCCCAGATGCATAACCTTACACTTGTCATAGTTGAAAGACATCTGCCATTGATCAGCCCACTTTTTTAGGTCCTCCAAGTCTAGTTGAATATTTATAGATTGATCACAACTGTTTGCCACTCCTATCAGCTTGATGTCATCCGCAAATTTGAACACTCTATTCCTCAGCCCTACCTCAATGTTATTAACAAAGATGATAAAGAGAAGTGGCCCTAGAACAGAGCCTTGTGGTACTCCACTCAGAACATCCTTCCAATCAGATTTACATCCATTTAACATTACCCTTTGTTTCCTTCCCCTCAACCATGCTTCAATCCAACCTAGAACTTTTCCAACATTCCCATGTTGCTGTAGTTGATGAATTAGCCTCCCATGTGGAACTTTATCAAAAGCTTTGCTAAAGTCCAAGTACACAACATCTATCCTGCTTTGATTGTCTACTTCTTTAGTAACATACTCCATGAACTCCAAAAGGTTAGTTAAACAAGACCTTCGAGATCGAAATCCATGTTGAGTATCCCTTAAAAGATTGTACCTATCAAGATTAATCTGAACATTCTGTTTAACCAGATTTTCTAGTACCTTGCAAACTATTGAGGTCAAACTGACTGGCCTGTAGTTCCCTACACACTTCATACTTCCCTTTTTGAAAATTGGTACTACGTTTGCATTTCTCCAATCTTCAGGCACTTCAGAATATTCCATAGACCGCCTGAAAATTGTACCTAGGGGAACTACTAAGGCTTTAGGTTTGGCAAAAGGCCACCGTTTGACCTCGTGAGTCTGCCAACTGTTATTATTCCGTTCGGATCCCTTAACAAATCTAATCTTATGAAATGCCTTTAATAATGACAAATGCATTCTAGATAATTGTCCTCAGGTACAGTTGGACAAAAATTAATGAATTGTGTATAAAGTTGAGAATGACTGGCAAGAACATTATTATGCTACATATAAAGATCTTCAAAGCAAATCATACGGAACGTAATGAATAATTTAATTGTACTTTAGGCCATTTCGATCGAAAAGTTAAGCAATGTATTGGCATGTTACCGACTGGCTTTGTAATTATTAATACTTAATATGATTATCCGATGCAGAGTGAAAGCCGCACATAGGCTAAGTACATATTTTTCATGACTTCCATGCTCTTATACCTCACACTCCTTTTAATGATTCCCAGCATTCTGATTGACCTGTTCCTAGCTGAGATACATTGTTTTCTGTTTGAATGTCATTTGAAACTAACACACCTAAGTCTCTTTCCTCTTCAATAACATCCAGTTGCCTACCTTCCATTGTATATCTGAAAGTCTTACCTCCAGACTACAGACGCATAACCTTACACTTTCCATAGTTGAAAAACATGTGCCATTGATCAGCCCACTTTTTTAGGCCCTTCAAGTCTAATTGAATATTGTTCTGCATATTGCGCTGGGCGGTCAGTTTTTTTGTTGCAATGTATTAACTGCAGGTATGGAGACATCAGGTATGGAGACAGGTATGGAGACATATGGAGACATCAGGTATGGAGACATATGGAGACATATGGGACATCAGGTATGGGACATCGGTTGGAGTACAGCCTGGCGACACCGACCAACTACTGCTCCGTGGAGCCGCCATCTGCCCAGACCAACTACTGCTCCGTGGAGCCGCCATCTGCCCAGACCAACTACTGCTCCGTGGAGCCGCCATCTGCCCAGACCAACTACTGCTCCGTGGAGCCGCCATCTGCCCAGACCAACTACTGCTCCGTGGAGCCGCCATCTGCCCAGACCAACTACTGCTCCGTGGAGCCGCCATCTGCCCAGACCAACTACTGCTCCGTGGAGCCGCCATCTGCCCAGACCAACTACTGCTCCGTGGAGCCGCCATCTGCCCAGACCAACTACTGCTCCGTGGAGCCGCCATCTGCCCAGACCAACTACTGCTCCGTGGAGCCGCCATCTGCCCAGACCAACTACTGCTCGGTGGAGCCGCCATCTGCCCAGCTGGGGTTAAGCAATGTATTGACACGCTACCGTGTTACAAAGCGTGCGCACGTGTGGCGCGTTACAAAGCCTTCCACCCCACTCACCGCCTGACTGCAACTTCAGCTGAAGGACACCAGCCGATCCCCGCGTGCAGTCGGCTGTGGAGCATGTCGGTTGGCCCGGATACGTACTTTTTCCGTTTTCAACGCGTAGGGGTACGAGTAGTGACGAGGTTCCTATAAGAATATCCTATCCTATATATGAGGACCTGGATTCCACCATATTTGCCTCGGTCACACCAAATTCTTGATATCTTAACATGGACCCTATAGGGTGGGCCCCACCAACCGAATTGGCAGCACTCACTGCCTTCATGTATTGCGCTCCATCAATAATTGTCAAGCTTCTCCACATCACCTGGTACAAATACACTATCAGTATGTGTTAGCCCTGTCCACAATCCGATTTGCGGTACCTGTGCGGTACAAGGTCTGTGAGTCACCCCCCACCTCCGCGTTCATAAATCCCAAGTGCGCCGCCCGAACGAAATGCCGAGAGGACAAACAGTCCAATTGTTTACGTATAAGTTTCAGAATGGTTAGCTTGACAAGATAAGGCTTATAGGTTAGGTCGAGCATTGGCACGCATCCCAGTGGGAGAATGTATTTAAGCCTTCATTCAATGGCTATTACCACCACTAGCGGATCCAGGGAGGGTCCATTCCGGCCATGGCCCCCCGAAGCGCTTAAGGAGGGGGGGGGGGGGCATAGTGTCTTTTGGCCCCTCCCCGAAACCAACAGAAGTAAACTACATTAAAATGTAGTAACCTTTGCCAAGGTTAAAAAATAGCGTCGGAATGAAAGAATCTCCAATTTTAAAGGTATTTTTTAAATAATTATTTGGAAGCCAATAAAAGTATAAAGTATTAAGGCTTAATAAGGCCACAGGGGCCCATCTGGACCAATATAGTAGCATAATAGATTCTGACAAACATCGAGGGTTCCATGCTGCTCAAGTTCTGCTTACAACAAGAGTTGACAAAATCGGATCCACCAGTGTGTACACGTGCACGAACGTTGACGTGGTACAAGACGTTGAACGTGAACATGAACGTTTTGGTAAACAAGAACAAAAATCCGATAACTTAGAAACGGTGGAGGTAGGCTGTTGCCCCTACGCAGGAAATTATGTTGTCATTCATTTTTTTTTTAATGGGCCCCTTTGCCAAATGGTGGTCGAAATCCGGTGCTTTTAACTAAAAATAGTGGAAGAATGGGCACCCCCCAAATCCGTTCGACCCCTCCCCTGTTGCAATTCCTAGGTACGCCACTGAGGGAGGAGGAGGGGAGGGGCTGACGCCGAAAACCAAAAGTTGCCCCCCCCAAACCGGTGGGCTAGATCCGCCAGTGATTACCACGAAGTATGTAGCATTCGACCATTTGCACATGCGACGTTTTGTCCTAGAACTCCCTCCCTCAGGTGCAGGCGCACCCAGGATTTTTCCATGGGGGCCCGGACCAAGGGCACTTGGCCGGCTCCAAAGGGCACTTGACCGGCTCCAAAAGGGCACTTGCGGCCCGGGGCACACTGGAAGGTTTGCTGACCGGGCGGGGGCGGAATTTTCCATGGGACACGTTATATGTTATAGCACCGAACCCTTGTATTTACAATAATATTTAAAACATGCAGCCTGCATGCATTATGTTGTGAGATGAAGGTTGCCCGCTTACCTTTGATGTAAAAGTACGCAGGATGTGGATTTCTGGAAAGGATGATAACAGCGGACACGAAGGCGATGGTCCTGAAGGCAGGTGACATGTACACAAACATGTAACACAATAAAAATAGCGACGAAAGCTTCGGGCATGGAAGGGCATAGGGCAGGGCATGGCAGGACACAGGGCAGGGCGAGTTCACGGTACAACAAAGGCACAGGGCAGGGTACAGGGCAGGGCACAGGGCACTTTTAGATCAAGGGCACCTAATTGGGACAGGCATAGGACAGGAAAGGGCACAGGAATGTCATTTTAGGCCAAAAGGGTAGTTTTGGGCCCAAAGGGCACCTTGGCACGGGGATAAGGCAGGTGATTTTTGGGAAAATTTGGGAAAATCCCGCAAAAAAGGAAATTTTTGGGAAAAAAAGGATTTGGGAAAAAGAAGCCCGGGCCCCCCTCGGGGCCATGCTCAGGTGCACTTCTGTTTCTTATTCCGCACCAACTCTCCCTCCCCTCGGCATGCCGACGACAACTGGTGGTGACATCTAGTGTCGATATATTTTACCTATATGATTAAGACTTGCCGCTAGAGCATTAATGGTGCCTGAAATGTGTTCCTTCGTAAAAGGTGGCGTCACTGAGCTGTGTCAGTGACGCCACCTTTTACATTCACTCGGGACAGGGAGCACAACAGGGCCACGATACATTCATCGCAGCTGTCAGGCAAAGCTGAGCTTCACTGTGAAGCTATGCGTCGTCATCCCTCAGTGATAGTGAATTTACCGAGTGGAAGGGACATAGGCGTCCCCACCGGTGGGGAATGAGGGACGCGAATTGGGCATGGGGGCATGCCCCCTCCCCCACAATTTCTGAAAAGTGTCGATTTGTCCCCTCCAAATTATTTTGTGCCCCCCGAAGCCTCAGCTACCTGAGTGTGATCGCCTGAAAATTATACTTAATCATTTATAAAGTGAAAATAAAAATAAAGTGAAAAATGAACTTGAAGTGAAAATGCAAGAGAATCACCAAAAATACTACAAGCCGATCTAGCCAATCAACGGGCTTCACGGGCTATCTGTCGTCACAAAATATCGGAATGGTAAATTAGCAAACGTAGAAATTTCTGCTTCCGGGCCATTCTTGAATAACATAAACCTTGACCATCTTGTGTTTTCGTTTGGGTGGAAAATTGTGACTTGCGAAACAACACATTTGCATTATCGCAAGACTTTATATGTCTTAGGTTGCATTCCCCTGCGAATAAATTGATACATCCTGCGGAAACGTAATTCTGGGTGTCCTTAGGTATCTTCAAGACCATGGAGGGAGTCATGGACAGCCTGAAGCACGTACGTCAAGTTAACGTCGTATTCGTATTCGTATTCAGCGACGAGTTCGCAAGAGGCGTATTTGTATTGGCATTGCATTCAGCGACGGGTTTATGATCGTTCGAATCAAGTACCACAAATGCTTCTGCTTGCACTGAACACGCTGGAAGCAACTACATAGGTCTCACATTGCCACTTTAATGGTCAAGGTCCAACGCAAACCGGTTTCTTCGGTCGCCTTCCATTTTTTTTCGTTCTCACCAAAACCTGCTCAAATCTGGCCACAGCCGATAAGCTGTGATGGACCATCGTGTAACATTTAAAACCGGTGCATGTCAAGGCTAAACTTCAAGGTCAAAGGTTAGCTTGATTTATTAGATGGCGATATTAAAGCGATATCGACCGAACTCGCGGTTCGGTTGCTATCGCTTCAATTTCCATCAAATGGGCGTCATTCGACGTGGCTTGTTATGCGGTATCACAAAGCTAAGCAATCAAATTATTTTCCAGGGGCAAAGGTCGAGAGCTGATCCTTCGGTCGCCTCATTTTTTCCGTTTTCGCTCAAACCTATCTAAATTTGGTATCAAGCGATAGCCAGTGGTGAACACTCGAGTAACCTTTCAAACCGGGACATGTCAAGGTTAAAGGTTTGATTGAGTTCTTCGATGACCTCGCGTTTCATCGCTATGGCTGCAATTTGCAGAAAATTGATGTCATTCGACGTCGCTTGTTGTGCGGTGTCAGAAAATTGATCATTTGAAATAATCTCTACGGGTCAAAATTCAAGCTGATTTCTTCGGTCGCCTCGCATTGTTTTTTTTTTAAATTTCACCCAAGCCTACCCAGATCCACTATCAAGCGATAGCCCATGGTGAACCCTCGAGTAACATTTTGAAACCGGGATATGTCACGGTCAAAGCACAAGGTCAGAGGCTAGTTTGAAGTTTTCGAAGTCTTCGCGATTCGTCGCTATGGGCTCAATTTGCACCAAGTGGGTGTCATTCGACGTGGCTTGTGCCGAATTATAGTGTATAATGTTACAAAATCAAACTAATTTGAAAGGTCAAACCGGTCAAACCGACTTCTTTGGTCGCCTCGCATTTTTATGTATTCGCCCTAACCTACACACATCCAGTATCAATCAATAGCCTGTGGTGAACATCGAGTAACATTTCAAACCGGGACATCTCAATGTCAAACCAGAAGATCGAAGGTTAGCTTGAATTGCTCGAAGCCCTCGCGCCTCGTCGCTATGTCTTCAATTTTCATCAAGTGGGTGTCATTCGAAGTGCCGTGAGGTACTCTAGCAAACTGTTCAAAAATCACATGAATTTTCAAAGTCAACCGTCGAACTCATTTCTTCGATTGCCCCGCGTTTCTTCGTTTTCTCCCAAAACTACCCGTGTTTGGTATCAAGAGATAGCCCGTGGGTGACCCTCGAGTAACATTTCAGCCGGGGACATGTCAGGTCAAGCCTCAAAGTCAAAGGTTAGTTATAGTTGTTCAAAGTCCTCGCGTTTCGTCGCTAGGGCTTCAATTTGCATTATGTGGGTGTCATTCAACGTGGCTGGTCGTACGGTATCAGAATGCTGAGATATCGAAATAATTTCGAAGGTGTCGAAGGTCTGGTGTATGTACAATGATTGAGTGTAATAGGAATAGGAGGATCAAATTTATATTTGTTTGCAGCCGTTGTGATAGCAGGCACTCATATCCTATATGACTAGGAGCTCCCCAAAGAAATCCGTCATAACCTGCTCGGACGACGCTCTCATCGCTGGTTTTTAATTTACACTGACACATTGCTGTTCCGGACATATCAAATATATGACTGTTTAAGCTTGTTCGCTTTCCTCTTAATGGGTCAACCGGAGTTGTGAAATTTCCAAGAGAAGCCACATGTGGGTGCGCACGATTGCATAACCAGCCGGAGTTCATAACCGCGACAGTGCAATGTTATAATACGGGGTAGATTCAGGAATTGTCATGGGGGGCACTTGTCTGGAGGGGTGCTATTTCTTTGGAGCGGCACCACTGCGAAAGCACCTTTCAGCATCCGGCTGAAAAAATTCGAGGGGGCGGGTTACACTCGTTCCTTCCCGAAGGGGCGCCTTTCCTTCCAAGGGGTGCCGTTTTCTTCCATAGGGGCGCTTCTGGCTGACAAATTCGAGCGGATGCATTGGAACCTTTTCAGAGGGGCGCCCTTTCCTGGCCGGAGGGATGCCCCATTCCATGTGGTTGCACATGCCCTCAGTGCCCTTTATCCCCACACCCTTTATCCGCCCTGGTTGCCACTCCATCGAAATGTGCCCCCGTAAAACTGGAAAACATGGGAAAGGTTAGTGTAAATAAATATTTACACAACAAAACCATCGTCCAATATTTTCTATTTTTCCTACTACAAGAGGGCAACGTTTAAAGTACTTCCTACATCATTGCTCTATGGTGATTGTGAAATCGAGCCCAGCTGATATGACATGAAGCTAAATGTTCATAGGTTCTGCTTGCGAATTTTGACGGATTTTTTCCCCCCGAAAATATTATTTTTAACAATGGTAAATCTGAAAACCAATCATTGAAAATGAAGTGGCTGAAATCCAAATATTTCTTTTTCGGGAGGGGAGGGGGTAGGCGGGCTTCCCCTCTATCCTGTCCAAACTTAACGCGTCCCTGGTTTGTCTCCCCCTCCCACATTTCGAAACCATGGCTACACCCATGCATGCAGGCAGCATGATGGACGGGGTCCCCTGCCAGGTATTGGAGCCTTGTGTGACCTCTAGGGCTCTTGTGCCAGACATCAAGTCCCGAGGTCTCCAGTTGGCACGAGGAGACCTACCGCCGGACTTTGAGGGTTCTTGTGAGCTCCTGAGCCCCTATTACGACCAATCAGTGGCGTATCCTTGGGGCGAAGGCGGAAGCCGCCCCCTGAAGGGCCGGAGGGGCCCTCCAGTCGGCCGCCTTTAGGGGCCCACGAGTGCTCCTCAAGGCAAGGGTGCAGAGGGCCATAAGGGCCCCTGAACCGACGAAAGGGGCATCGGGCTGACGAAAGGAATCCCGGGACGATGAAGAGAGCCCTGAGTCAACGGGGAGTGCCCTCAAGAATATGTCGAAGGTCCTTGGCTGGGCTAACGTGAAGGGCTTCTAGTTTGCCGAAGGGGCCCCGGATAGTGGGAAGGGGCCCCAGGCTGTCGGAAAGGGTTCGAGCCAATATGAAGGGCCCCTGGGCTGTCGGCGGAGCACAGGCCGAAGACAGAGCCCTGGACCGGATGGGCAGGGCTCAAACGTTTGAAAAGATGTCTCCGGCTTGCCGGGAATATCCACGGAGCGTCAAAGAGGGCGCCGACCGAGAGGACCCCCTGCGCCGACCGAGAGGACCCTGCGCCGAACGAGAGGATCCCTACCCGCGGGAGGACTCCGGGCCGTCCGAGAGGACCTAGAGCCGGTAAGAAGGGCCTCTGGGCCAATGGGGGCCGAGACCGCACAGGGGGCCCCTTGTGTAATAGAGGAGGCCATAGCTTTTGAAGAGGGAATTCTGGCCGGATGGAGAGTATTCTGAGCCGTGGAAGAGGGTCCCTGAGCCAACAGATGAGGCCGATGGGGGCCGAACGTGCAGGGGCGCCGGGTCGGCTTTGGTTCACGCTGATGGAGAGCAGATCAGAGCTGACAGCGGACCTCAGGCTGATAAAGAGGCGCCCGAGCTACGGAAACGATCCGGGCATAAGCGGCGAGTTCCCGGTGCTACGAACAGGGTCCATGGAGGAGCCCGAGGTATTACAAGTAAATAGTTTCCAAGATGAGAAGGGATACCAGCCCACCTGGCGAGTCCGATTGGGCCCTCCAGGCGACTGCCATGAGGGGCAGATATATAACCTTGGAAAATGTAAACGTTGAAATGGCCCTAAAGACCTGAAGACGTTCACCCTGAGTGCTAGCAAGGGCCGTGAAGACAAGTAAGGGCCCGCCCGGGAGCTGGAATGTCCATGCAAGCTGGAAAGAGAAGTTTCAGCTGGAACATGGCCCTAACAGCTCAGGAGTAAATAGGGCGTCCGATGGCCAGAGAGGGCTGGGATGTTCTTTGAGTTGAGGGTGCCCCTGAGGGATGAACAGGACCCATAAGAGCTGAAGAGGACTAGTGAGGGCCCATACCAGATCTGAAATGCCCCCGAGATGAGAGCTAGACAGGACTATTGATGACTCTGATGGGCCCCTAAAAGCAGGAGAAGGCCCTGAGGGATCAAAAGGATCTCGTGGGTCTCGGAGAGGACTGGCCTGGGATCTTTCTGAAGTTGAGAGCGGCCCCAACTGATGAACAAGGCGCTCTGAGAGATTTTAAAAAGTATCTGTTGGCTGGCGATTGATGTGAGGAATACCGAAGGCCAACCTCAAAGGTAAAATGTTCTTGAAACCACAAGAGCGTTGATAACTAGGAAAGATCCCTATCAGCTTGAGAGGGCCCTTGGGGCTAACAGAGCTCAGTGGGAGCTAAGGAGAGTTCCTAAGGCTAACGATGGATGTGAGGAATACTGAGGGTCCACGTCAGGGCTATAAAGTTCTTTAAAGCTTCGAAGACTGGGAAGGGCCCTAACACCTGGTGATATAAAATGGTCACTGAGAGCTAAGACTAGACTTAGATGGCCAAGAGACTTGGAAGGGACCCCTATGAGAAGAACAGGGCTCCCTGAGAGCCCAAGAGAGTCCCTAAGGGCTATCGATGGTTGAGAAGAATACTGCAAGCCAGTTCAGAATTGGAATGTCCCTGTTAGCTCGAAAGACTGTCGATAACTGTAGAGGTCCCCTGAGTGATAGAGTGGACTGGACTGTGACGCTCCTAAGGATTGGGAGGAACACTGAGGGATGAACAGAGTCATCTAAGAGATAAGGAGAGTTCCGAGAGCTGGCGATGTTTGCTAGAAATTGTGAGGCATATCTCGGAGCTGCAGGATTCCCCTGAAAGATGGTCAGGTTTGTCGAGGACTGGGAGTGGCCCATGCAAGTTTGAGAGGGCTCGTAACGGATTAATAGGTTCCCTGAGAGCCAGAGAGGACTGGAATTGGATGTTCCTGAGCTTTGGGATGGACACCGGAGGGATCGGGGCCCCTGAGAGCTAAAAGGATCCTTGCGAGTTGGCGATGGGTGCGAAAAATACTGATGGCCGGCCTCAGACATCAGATATCTTTGAGAACCATAAATGCTGCCAAGGACTGGGAAGGTCACCCATCGCCGACGAAAACCGACGATATATATATATATATATATATATATATATATATATATATATATATATATAATGTGGCTCTTCAAAATTGAAGTGACCGAAATCCGGGGAGTTTCGAAAAAGCGGAAGAAGGGCAGGGTGAGAGCCATCGGTTAGGTGGGGAGGGGGGGGGGACTCTTCAGATATTCGTCCCTCTGGACCAAATCCTGGTTACGCCACTGGTTACCTGTAATGAAATTAGAAGAAGTAATAAGTATCAAAGTGTCTCCCTTTTTAAAAATAAGAAATGAAGCCAAAATTGTTGCATCAAATACCAGGCTATTGGTGTAATCTTCTACTTATTACGAAGGTAATCAAAACTTTTCGAACGCCGGAGGCATTGGCCCAAAAAACGTATTGGCTAAGGGTTTTCAGGAGATATCGAGAATACCTACAAATTAAAAAGGAATATTTATTCAATGGGTGTGCCTTTTCAATGGGTGCGCTCTATTCCAGTGTCTGCTGTTGGGTTAGCCTGTCACGTTGTCCAGGTGCGTCGCCCTCCCTCAGCCGGTATTAGTCACCTCACCAGTGAGGGGAGCATAGCGATTAGTCCTTGCATTCCTCTGCTGATTCACGCCACCAGCAACACCGCTCGCTGAAAATCACCCTACCCTTCCGGAAAGTACCTGCTGTGGTTCACTACTGTGGGTCGTACCAGAGTGACCTGTTGCACGAAGCACGCACACACATTGTCGATAATTGCCCCCAGTCGTCCGACGATCGTCTAATTACTGCCGCCTGCGCCGCTCCCTGCGCCGCAGCGCCGAGCCCGCAGCCCCTTGGTGACGTCAGACGACCGTGTCAGAGCTTCGGAATGTCCCGAGGCGGTCTCCCCGGGCGGAGTGAAGGCCAGAGCAGTGTGCGTGTCGGTGGTATCGTACTTCCGTCCCCGACGATCGATGACCGCAGTCGCCAGCTGTGAGCAGGCCACAACGGCCAGCCTCTGAGAAGTGGATCCTGAGCACAGCCCAATGCTAGCTGGCGTGCTGTGGCAGGCGGGGCTGCCCGCCGATCCTGTAACTCACAAAAGAACCGATGGCGGATTTCGTCCATCAGTGGTGACGGCATGATTGAAGTGTGGCGAGGCAGGAAGAGCAGCTTGCCCTCTGGCGAACTCAGGGGGGAGAAAGTCTATTTTCCCCTGGATTTCGCTTCAAAGTAGTTTCTATCTGACGCAAACAAACGCGCCTATTTTAAACGTTATTGGCCTATTGCAATCAAATGGCAAAAGCCTCCTCGAGTCAACTCGAGAATTAAGCCCGGGTCCACCAGGCGCCGCGGAATATATCGATATCGACATGCAACATATTTGTAAATATGCGGGCAGAATAACATTGTATACATTAGGTAGTACAATAAAGTACGCATTGTATAAACAATATTAGGCAGTGCATTGTATAAGACAAATATTAGCGAGTGCGAGTACAATAAGTACGCATGTATAAGACAAATATTAGCGAGTGCGAGTACAATAAAGATAAAGTACATAAAGCACGATCAGATGGAAGTGCTCACATCATTCGGCGAGGAAATGTTGTCGATACTGCTTGTTTCATAGCTGCGGTGCTAAGTAGGTGTACATCATTCCATTAGATCCCAGGGATCACATACGCTTAATCGATGTCGGTATATAAAAGCTCCTTGCAGAATACTGAGGATTCCACATGTGTTTTTGTTTTTTTTGTTTTTGTTTTGTTTTGTTTTGTTTTGTTAATTTTGTTTAAGGTCCGCCACCCAAGATCAGGTGACCAGGATCGCCCCCTCCTCTTACCCAACGACTGCAAGCACCTTACGTTAACACCATAAAATAAACAGTAAAGTCGCGGCACTCCCAGCTAAGAGATGGAAAACAAATAAATAAGCATACAAAGCACCCGGTATTAGAGCAATAAAACTAATAATAAAGAATACTGTAAGTAGTCATACCAAAAGGTGGCATATGACTGGCCCTAGATCAATCCCAACAAGAAGTTAAGGTCTAAACTATATTGTTAGTAGCTGGTTAATGGACAGATGATAGTGAGCACTCCTAATTTCAAATTACATAAACATAAAGCTACATGTAGAATACTGAGGTGGTAACCTCACATTTTTGTCCCGTGCGATTTGATTAGATATGGATGGTGCTTTTCTCCATCCGTAGGCCATTTTATTTATAGTTGAGCATATCTGCCGTCCACATCTCTAAGTCTTACTGCCTTCACGTGACCTGCGACCCACATGGCCACTACCATCTGGATTGTGACGATATGGCCGGGTTTCTCCTGTTCTCACGTTTCTTTTCGCATCCGAATGCCTTGAATTCGAAGACGTGCTCGCAGAAGCGTAGGGCCAAAATACGCCAAAGGACATTTTTGTCGATTTTTTTTTTTACTGTGGCTGTTAAGTCATCCAAAATGCCGATTTCTCACTAGATTCGTGTCAGTTAAGAATCAAACTGAGCCCGCCACAAGTAGGCTAATATCCACATCACATAGAGCGGAGGGTTCACTGTGCGCAAGGCCAATCTGAGATAGCTTTACTCGGGATCAAACCGATAAGATCTCTCTCAAGAAGTTGTCTTTTTATTATGGAAGGGGTATGACAGAAGGCTTCACGGACATGGTATGCAGACCGGTTGCACAGAGCCGTAAAGTTGCTGATCATATGACAAATGCTATCAGTGGAAATTTATCTAAAAAGCTTAAGCGAGAAATGAATATCATGGAATATCAAGAAAAATGTGGGAGAATAGACATTTTTATCCACAAGGCATTTGGTGTCCTGGTCCTTAGTTTGCCATCTTAGCGGGAACATCGCCAAAAGGTTGTTCAAGGAATAGCATACGAATATTGTCTACCTGGTTCATTTAATACCGTGTCGGAAATATTTTCGTTTGGGTCAAGTTGTGTCAAGGAATTCTGATATCATAAGCAACTGCTGGCCTGATGGAAGGAGCACTTTTTGAGACTAACGAGGCTTCCCTTCCTTCTTTGATATTATATGGATGTAGGAGACAGGGGTAGCCACGTACAGATCGGTCAAGGTTTGTTTGAGGACCATAAACCTGGCGAAGGCACATGGGGTGACCCGGCTCTAGAAAACACTGCCTGTGATCCTTGAACTGGTTCATGGGTAGCTGGTTTCGTACTCGACTAGAGGTTATAATGCGCTGCATGACCTTAGCATTGTTTTTCACATTATTGAAAAGACAGACGATTCTGAGCATAACGCTGCGCCTCGACATCGTGCCATCTGGATTGTTCACGTGTCCTATTTATTTCATTTTCATGCAATGTTTGGGCACATTCTAGTTATGAGATTACCAAACCGTCAGGTGAAAATCAACACCCTCCGGAGTTTGAGAAGCTAATTATTGCAGCAAAGTTAAGTAATCCCCAACAACAGTTGTCCTTTTAGGCAACAAGGATTCGGGCAGTTAATTAGGAAACCACAGGACCGAGGAAGAAAGCAGCGGAAGGCTAAGCTGCTCCCGGGAACGGCTCAGCTAGAATTAGGTACCATGAAGTGGAATGTAAGAGCACTGAGGACTGGATGACATTTTCCAACTTTGCAGAATTAGGATCGGATTGTGCTCATTTTCAGATGGATTTTGAGTATACCTGACCATCGATGTGCAGGCTACCGATCAGATACCAGCCCTGACGCCTTGTCCAGCGTATCCCTGACACACATCCCTGACCCCTCGCCCAGCGTATCCCTGACACACATCCCTGACTTCTCGCCTGGCGTATCCCTGACACACATCCCTGACCTCTCGACCAGCGTATCCCTAACACACACCCCTGACCTCTCGTCAAGCGTATCCCTGACACACATTCCTGACCTCTCGCCTGGCGTATCTCTGATACACATCCCTGACCTCTCGCCTGGCGTATCCCTGACACACATCCCTGACACCTCGTCCAGTGCGCCAATTATCCCCTTTCTGATCTCTCCTCCAGCGTGTCCCTTATCCCCTGGCCCTTCCTTCAGCGTGTCCCTTATGACCCCCTGTCCCTTGTCCGGTGTGAACCCTGTCACCTCTCTGGTCTCTCGTCCGGTGTGTCTCTTACCACCTCCCTGACCCCTCGCCAAACGTGTCTCTTACCACCTCCCTGACCCCTCGCCAAACGTGTCTCTTACCACCTCCCTGACCCCTCGCCAAACGTGTCTCTTACCACCTCCCTGACCCCTCGCCAAACGTGTCTCTTACCACCTCCCTGACCCCTCGCCAAACGTGTCTCTTACCACCTCCTGACCCCTCAAAGCGTGTCTCTTACCACCTCCCTGACCCCTCCCCAAATGTGTCTCTTACCACCTCCCTGACCCCTCGCCAAACGTGTCTCTTACCACCTCCCTGACCCCTCGCCAAACGTGTCTCTTACCACCTCCCTGACTCCTCTCCAAACGTGTCTCTTACCACCTCCCTGACCCCTCTCCAAACGTGTCTCTTACCACCTCCCTGACCCCTCGCCAAACGTGTCTCTTACCACCTCCCTGACCTCTCGCCAAGCGTATCTCTTACCACCTCCCTGACCCCTCTCCAAGCGTATCTCTTGCCACCTACCTGACCCCTATCCAAGCGTATCTCTTACCACCTCCCTGACCCCTCACCAAGCGTATCTCTCACCACCTCCCTGGCCCTCTCCAAACGTGTCTCTTACCACCTCCCTGACCCCTCTCCAAGCGTATCTCTTACCACCTATCTGACCCCTCGCCAAACGTGTCTCTTACCACCTCCCTGCCCCTCTCCAAGCGTATCTCTTACCACCTCCCTGACCCCTCGCCAAACGTGTCTCTTACCACCTCCCTGACCTCTCTCCAAACGTGGCTCTTACCACCTCCCTGACCCCTCTCCAAGCGTATCTCTTACCACCTCCCCGACCCCTCGCCAAACGTGTCTCTTACCACCTCCCTGACCCCTCGCCAAACGTGTCTCTTACCACCTCCCTGACCCCTCGCCAAACGTATCTCTTACCACCTCCCTGACCCTTCGTCCTGCGCGTCTCTTATTTCTTCCTTACCCCTAGTCTGGTGTGTACCCATCCCTGGTCCCCCGGCAGGGCGACTGCCCTCCAATATGGTAGGCAGTTACACTTTCGGTGCCAATGCTGATTGCCAGAACGGAGGTTATAATCCGCTCAGGCGAATTCGGCTTTAACGGTCCAATGAACATGTATGAGTAATTGTGTGGCTGATCCAGGGGATCTCAAACCTCTCGTCAGCAACGCAGGCGAAGCCGAGTGCCGCCCCATTTCTAGCTGTCCTAACTAGATTTGAGGCCCCAAAACCATGTCAATGGCTCCGTTTGCATCCGTGCTAAATCTTCACGATTCACCGAATACAGCACCCAGCGACTGGTATCAAACGATGGCAACGTCATCCACGTATCCACTGACGCAGTTTTTGCTTCCTTGTGGCCAAGTGACTGGAGTGCTCATCATCCGCAGAAACGGTGACACACAGATAACTGTCGTCAGTGGTAGCATTAAATATCAATGATGGTGCTAGCGGGTTGACGCGCAGTGCGAAATGAAAATAAATGCCGGTCACATTATTATGGTGTCTGGGAGTGTTGACATGGCTGTCGTCGCCATCAATTGAATGAAAGAAGCCAGTATATAGCGGATATACGGCGTCAGTAGGATGCCAAATGTTTTTTAGCCTAAAACAAGCCACAATTAGAGTGGTAAGCTTCGGCCACATGCTATCTATAGACCAAATTACTGATGTCATGTACATGCCAAATTACTCATGACGAGTGTTCCCAAGTCGGTGGATAACGTGTGCGGATAACAGCATGTGTGGTGCCGACATCCAGCACTGGCGACCCAGCCCTGCCGTCCAACAACAGAGCCATGTCCCTGCTCCCTGCTCCCTGCTCCCTGCTCCCTGCTCCCTGCTTCCTGCTCCCTGCTCCCTGCTCCCTGCTCCCTGCTCCCTGCTCCCTGCTCCCCTGCTCCCTGCTCCCTGCTCCCTGCTCCCTGCTCCCTGCTCCCTGCTCCCTGCTCCCTGCTCCCTGCTCCCTGCTCCCTGCTCCCTGCTCCCTGCTCCCTGCTCCCTGCTCCCTGCTCCCTGCTCCCTGCTCCCTGCTCCCTGCTCCCTGCTCCTGCTCCCTGCTGCCTGCTCCCTGCTCCCTGCTCCCTGCTCCCTGCTCCCTGCTCCCTGCTCCCTGCTCCCTGCTCCCTGCTCCCTGCTCCCTGCTCCCTGCTCCCTGCTCCCTGCTCCCTGCTCCCTGCTCCCTGCTCCCTGCTCAGTGTACTAGGATTTTGCAAAAGGAAGCATGAGGCCAACTGATCAGCTTTCCACACTCAACCTACCTACTGAGCCCATCCCAGCACACCGTCACGCCGCTCACAGAGGTCGTCAACCTACCTACTGAGCCCATCCCAGCATACCGTCACGCCGCTCACAGAGGTCGTCAACCTACCTACTGAGCAGACTTGTGCTCGACTCGAGTTGAATCAAGAATCGACTCATGAATCAATCGTTTTTGGATGAGTCGAGAGTTGAATCGATTCCTTTCTACAAAACATATTTTGAGTCGTGAGTTGAATCACATCTTTCTAAAAAATAAATGAGTTGAATCATGAGTCAATCATTTGAATCACAATGAGTCATTTGAGTCTTGTGACTCAAATGCATGTTATGAACAAATAATATGAAGCATGTATGTGTGAATATTATGTCATGGCACAAAGTAGGGAGTAAAAACACAGCATAATTATTCCTAATTAGCAATACAATTGTCAACTTCTAATCTGCCAGTGAATAAAGAATGAAGGGTACCAGTACTGAAGTTATTTACCAAAAACCAATTACAATAACTACAAATAATTATTAATATTAAGCTTGGTATCCACAATCAGTATCATGCACGAGTCAATCCTAGTACCAGGAGTACAACACATAAATGGGTTGTAATTGTGAAAAAGAATATAGAACCGACATTGTCCTGCACTGGAATTGGCATCTGCACGGCCTTGATCTGCACTGAATAAAATTATGTTGGCTTGTTATTTGTCGCCTGCGCGTCTGATATCATATCAGACGCGCGTGTGACAAATAACAAACAAAGGTACCTTTACTAGAAGGTAGATGGAAGTTTTCTTTCAAGCCTGCATGCCGTCATCCAAAGGTTTTTAAAACATATTGTATCAATTTGTGTAATTTGGTTCGTTTGGTATCAATTTGGCTGTAGATTACTTTTTTTTATCCTATATAGGAAGGGAATGTGTAGGAAATGTGGGAAGGAAAGGAAATGTGGATATAACATATTTTAACCAGTTTATATATGTCTTCTGTAATATCCTAAAACTTAGTCTGGAATACAAGCATGATCTTTTTTTGTGAACAAATAGCATTGTTCTTGTTATAGCAACACATGTTCAACTTTATTGATGAAAATATCAAGTATTTTGGAATGCGTGGCATTATATAGGTTTTGTTCAGGTGATTTGAGCACGATTGCTCGAAGTCCTGACCTGTGTAATTTAAGCAATGTCTCAAACTTATATATATAGAGGAGAGGTTATCATTATATATCATTATATTGAGGTGATTCTTTCCATGGACAATTACAGGATTTGTGTAAAAATGGCACACTTTTTTAATCAAAATGTTGTTTTTCTGGTGTTTTCTAATGTGATTTCAACGAATTTGACTCATTCACTTGGAAAATATAAAATTCCCAAGATATAAGCATCTAATAAATCAGTCGAAGAAAATAATTGAACTACGGGTTTTCTCCCTCTATATTGTTATTGAGACCACTTGATCTGGGAGCAAAAATCCGCTGTAAAACCACCTATTGTAGAGGTAACTTTAGTAAGAATACCTATTAAACTTCCAGAAATTCTGGACATATCCTTACTGAACACACTTCCCTTCTTAGTAAATATACATACTAAACCTTCGAGGATGTAGTGGACAGCTCTGTCCAAGGCCTATCGAGTCAATGCTGTGCCCAACGGGGGGGGGGGGGGTCAAGTTGTTCCGGGTCTGTGACGTATCCAAGACGATACTCGGCAGCACTTTGCGTGCGTCTCAAGCCAAAATAGCCAATATTTTCCACGGCTTTACGCAGACAATTTTTATTGTATGTAGGCAAATTTGATACCATGCGAATGCCTGAAGAATTCTACATGCGAATCCGGATCGTTTTTACTAGTATCACCCAGAAAAAGTATGTTTCCTTGCCGGTAAACGAGGACACTACACAAAACCGGCCGGCCGACTCCCGGAGGGCGGGGCTAAGTCGTTGCCATGACGACTGGCTGGCCCTCAAGGCCAGTCGTGCGTCGAGCTTCGGCAGAAAAGGAAGCTGCTGTTAAATGAAATTGAACGTTCTTTCTCATTCTTTGTATTCTTTTTCATGTCATCCTTTGCTTTCTCGTGTCAGCTGAATACAAGGGAAAGTAAAGCATGCCATAGTACCATATGCTCTTTTCTAATGAAAATTATAGAAAAATAAGAAAAATGAAGCACGTGAAGATTTTGCCGCGGTTGCGGCACTATATCACCAATTGCCAGGAATCTGCTAGATTTAGAATATTCTACTATAGGATTCTATAATCCGACAGATGTCCACCACATTCTAGTACAATATCGCATATTCTAGCTGTGACGTCACCAAGGCACAGTATATACTAGATCTGAGAACATACTAAACTTGGGTGTACCCGTTCTTTAATATACTCGGATGCCCAAGGCGATATATACCTAATATATACCGAATATATACCGAATTAAAGCAGAAACATACGGTTTTCGATGTCAAAGAGTATTAAATCGAGTGCATGAAGTGTTGAACTTCTTCTTTATCACGTCTATGACACACCAGGTACGGATGATTATACGCGATGTGCTATATTTGTAGAGTGAAGATTTTGATTGTTTATTTCTTTGCCAACTGAAAAGTTAACATTTGCAGGGAAAATGAGTGTCCGCATCGTCATTTTTACGTTAAAATACAATGCATTCAAAATAAAAATTCCAAAGAATCAAAATTTACCTTGATCTCCAATTATACCCAAAGTTTTAGCAAAAATAATATATTCAACAGATCAAGATGTTTCAATGTTAGAGCATCTTCGTTGGCGTCTAAATAAATACTAATTCCTTTCTTTAATTGGACACAGATGAAGATGCGTAGACATCAGACTGTCTGTCGAATAAATTATTTTTTGCAATAACTGTTTTCACATCACATATAGGGGAAGAGGGGGGGGGGGGATATCTGAACACGTTCTGTTTTCTGAACACCTACCTATGGTCGTCTCCCACATCATGTTCAGTGCATAAATAACAAAAAGATGGCGGTATTCATAAATGATGGACCTGTTGCTACCAAAACATGAAAGTCTGATCACATAATTCTACCTATACTTTGTGTACAGAGGTTGCGAAGTTCACAGGAACCATTGTAGGCTTCGAAGAGCAGTTGACTTTAGGAAACCATAAGGAAGTGACTTCCAATTTTTTTGCAATTACACCAGCATTTTTTAGTGCTACAAATAGCTTGTACCGCAACAGCTACAGTGAGGTAATCCTGAACAACAACATTTTCATGTTCAGGATACGGCACACCGCTATAAAATAATCATCTGTTTTAAAGTTGCTCTTTGCAAGTGGTTAGAGGATTTTCATTGAAAGGAACTGTTTGAATATGGATAGCTTGTTCATTTTTGTGTTCAGTAAACACAGTACCATTACTGGTTCAGCCATACAGAAGCAGCAGTAGAGCTATTTCTTGCATAATGCCTAAAGTGTTCAGGACCCCCCCCCCCCCTCTTCCCCTATGTAATATATATATATATATATATATATATATATATATATATAATTATTATTATTATGTTATATATATTATATTTTATATGTATATATATATATATAGTGTGTGGGCAGGGCACACCAAATCATATGGCTTATGAGTCTGATACCATTGAGTCGGATCTGAATCGATTCAAATTTGTTTGAGTCGTGAGTTGAATCGGATCTTTGTAGCTCTGAGTCTGAATTGAGTCGAATCAAATAATTTTAACCTGCTGTGAATCATGAGTTGAATCAGATCTCAAGATCTATGAGTCAAAGGTGAGCCGATTCAAAAAATTTGAGTCGAGCACAAGTCTGCTACTGAGCCCATCCCAGCACACCGTCACACCGCTCACAGAGGTCGTCAACCTACCTACTGAGCCCATCCCAGCACACCGTCACGCCGCTCACAGAGGTCGTCAACCTACCTACTGAGCCCATCCCAGCACACCGTCACACCGCTCACAGAGGTCGTCAACCTACCTACTGAGCCCATCCCAGCACACCGTCACACCGCTCACAGAGGTCGTCAACCTACCTACTGAGCCCATCCCAGCACACCGTCATGCCGCTCACAGAGGTCGTCAACCTACCTACTGAGCCCATCCCAGCACACCGTCACGTCGCTCACAGAGGTAATCAATCTACCTACTGAGTCCATCCCAGCACACCGCCACGCCGCTCACAGAGGTCGTCAACCTACCTACTGAGCCCATCCCAGCACACCGTCACGCCGCTCACAGAGGTCATCAATCTACCAACTGAGCCCATCCCAGCACACCGTCACGCCGCTCACAGAGGTCGTCAACCTACTTACTGAGCCCATCACAGTACACCGTCACGCCGCTCACAGGGGTCATCAATCTACCTACTGAGCCCATCCCAGCACACCGCCACGCCGCTCACAGAGGTCGTCAATCTACCTACTGAGCCCATCCCAGCACACCGCCACGTCGCTCACAGAGGTCGTGAACCTACCTACTGAGCCCATCACAGTACAACGTCACACCGCTCACAGAGGTCGTCAATCTACCTACTGAGCCCATCCCAGCACACCATCACGCCGCTCACAGAGGTCGTCAATCTACCTACTGAGCCCATCCCAGCACACCGCCACGCCGCTCACAGAGGTCGTCAATCTACCTACTGAGCCCATCACAGTACACCGTCACGCCGCTCACAGAGGTCGTCAATCTACCTACTGAGCCTATCCCAGCACACCGCCACGCCGCTCACAGAGGTCGTGAACCTACCTACTGAGCCCATCACAGTACAACGTCACACCGCTCACAGAGGTCGTCAATCTACCTACTGAGCCCATCCCAGCACACCATCACGCCGCTCACAGAGGTCGTCAATCTACCTACTGAGCCCATCCAAGCACACCGCCACGCCGCTCACAGAGGTCGTCAATCTACCTACTGAGCCTATCCCAGCACACCGCCACGCCGCTCACAGAGGTCGTGAACCTACCTACTGAGCCCATCACAGTACATCGTTGCACCGCTCACAGAGGTCGTCAACCTACCTACTGAGCCCATCCCAGCACGCCGCCACGCCGCTCACAGAGGTCGTCAACCTACCTACTGAGTCCATCACAGTACACCACCACGCCGCTCACAGAGGTCGTCAATCTACCTACTGAGCCCATCCCAGTACACCGCCACGCCGCTCACAGAGGTCGTCAATCTACCTACTGAGCCCATCACAGTACACCATCACACCGCTCACAGAGGTCGTCAACCTACCTACTGAGCCAATCCCAGCACACCGCCACGCCGCTCACAGAGGTCGTCAACCTACCTACTGAGCCCATCACAGTACACTGTGACGCCGCTCCACAGAGGTCGTCATGCTCGACGCTGTCAAACGCGTGTTCACCGACATTAACCCGCACCGTCTCGTGGGCGGGTTGATAGGAGCACCCCCTGAGTTTTCCGCGGAGTGCCAAAAAAACGGCGCGAGGCAGCACGCCGACATTTTGCATACCTTTTCCCACATCAATTTGGCATGTTGTGGCAAAATTTTGATGTCAGGTCATCTAGGGTGAACGAGTTAGTCAAGGTCAAGTGAGGTCACCTCCATAAAAGTTCAACCGGTCATCACGCTTTAACGGATAAAGATATTTGAATGAAACGTTCAGCGTTTGCTTATCTTTGGGGAAGACACAAAACGCACGAGATATTTTCCCTCGTTTTTAAAATTAATTATTACTATTGTATATTTGCCCATTAGAGCTAAAATCGAAGATTCTGGCTAAAGTAAGCATTTTTTATGAGAGCAAATAGACTTCGAACAATGCTTTACAGTCCGCTCTACCCATTACAAAAGAAAAATGAAAGAAAATTGAAAACTCAAAATTTTGAGCTTTCAAAAAGAACAATTTTTTATTTTTGGGTCGGAAAATTGTTTATGGCCATGGTCGATTTCGCCTTCCTTTTGTGATTCCAAATATATATTTGTTCAAATTTCCCCCAAAATGAACTCCCATAGCCAAAAACATGATGTAAATCGTGAAAACCTAGGCCCAGTGACGTCACTTTTGGGGGATACAATTTGGAGGGGGGTAGTGCCTGGCCCAACTCGTCGAGCGCTTTCCGATGAGACCTCTTTCGTTTTCGTGCGACGCTTAGTTTCGAGATTAGAGGTGGGGGGGGGTGTATCAACCTCCCCCCGAGACGGGGTGTGAGGATTTTACCGGAAGGACGTTTGATTTGACCCGACAGAGGGGGCGGGCTAACGATAGTAGGATATCGTCTGTGGTGCCGATTAATCCTTCGAAAGCTTTTGACAGCGTCAAACTATCTTCTCCTCACCGAACTATCTTATTATGGCGACATAACCGTTAATTAGCTTAGCAGCTATGTGTGTAGACGCGGCCAGGCCGCGCGGGATGGACGGCCCACCCTACCGATGTCGCATGGTGTGTCCCGGGGCTCGATGATTGGTCCTTAGCAGCTATGTGTGTAGAGGCGGCCAGGCCGCGCGGGATGGACAGCCCATCCTACCGATGTCGCATGGTGTGTCCCGGGGCTCGATGATTGGTCCTTAGCAGCTATTGTGTAGACGCGGCCAGGCCGCGCGGGATGGACGGCCCACCCTACCGATGTCGCATGGTGTGTCCCGGGGCTCGATGATTGGTCCTTAGCAGCTATGTGTGTAGACGCGGCCAGGCCGCGCGGGATGGACGGCCCACCCTACCGATGTCGCATGGTGTGTCCCGGGGCTCGATGATTGGTCCTTAGCAGCTATGTGTGTAGACGCGGCCAGGCCGCGCGGGATGGACAGCCCATCCTACCGATGTCGCATGGTGTGTCCGGGGCTCGATGATTGGTCCTTAGCAGCTATGTGTGTAGACGCGGCCAGGCCGCGCGGGATGGACGGCCCACCCTACCGATGTCGCATGGTGTGTCCCGGGGCTCGATGATTGGTCCTTAGCAGCTATGTGTGTAGAGGCGGCCAGGCCGCGCGGGATGGACAGCCCATCCTACCGATGTCGCATGTGTGTCCCGGGGCTCGATGATTGGTCCTTAGCAGCTATTGTGTAGACGCGGCCAGGCCGCGCGGGATGGACAGCCCATCCTACCGATGTCGCATGGTGTGTCTCGGGGCTCGATGATTGGTCCTTAGCAGCTATGTGTGTAGACGCGGCCAGGCCGCGCGGGATGGACAGCCCACCCTACCGATGTCGCATGGTGTGTCCCGGGGCTCGATGATTGGTCCTTAGCAGCTATTTGTAGACGCGGCTAGGCCGCGCGGGATGGACAGCCCATCCTACCGATGTCGCATGGTGTGTCCCGGGGCTCGATGATTGGTCCTTAGCAGCTATGTGTGTAGACGCGGCCAGGCCGCGCGGGATGGACAGCCCACCCTACCGATGTCGCATGGTGTGTCCCGGGGCTCGATGATTGGTCCTTAGCAGCTATGTGTGTAGACGCGGCCAGGCCGCGCGGGATGGACAGCCCATCCTACCGATGTCGCATGGTGTGTCCCGGGGCTCGATGATTGGTCCGATCCTCTTCGTATTGACCACTAATGATTTATCTGGATACATGACTCATGGCCACCTCATTTCATACGCCCACGATTCCATCACAGGCGCTGGCGACACCGTGCACCTATACTGCACACCTCCTAATGGATTGGATCTCAACGTCTACCGAGCAAGACTGAAGCTCACGATGCCTCCGCTTCGGGCCTGGTTCAGTGCTAATTGTCTCGAAGTGAACGAGAAGAAAACGGATTTCCGCCTCGTTGGCTACAAGCAGAATGTGAAAAAAAATGACGAACTTTCATTCGGCCAGCCTTGCAACCAGATCCTCAGATCCAAAGGGCATCATGACGCAACACCAGCTCTAAACCTTCTCGAATGACAAGGAACCAGACACTTCCGATACGCCGTGATGTCGTCAAGGTTTGCAAGGCGCTTAACTCTTTCCGGTCAGATCCCACACCACGTTTCGGGGAAGGGGTCGATACATGCCCCATCTAATCTCCAAAATAAGCGTCGCACGAAAACGAAAGAGGTGGCATCGGAAGGCGCTCGACGAGTAGGACAAGAAAACACCCCAAATTTGTTTATCCCTTAAAGAAGTGACGTCACTAAGGGCGTTTATGTAGTCACTACTGACGTCATGCTTTTGGCTCTGGGGAGTTGATTTTGGAGATTTTGAAAATAAGAATTATTTGGAATCTGAAAAGAAAGGTGAAATCGACCATGGCTCTAGAATGCATTCCCACCCAAAAATATTTTTTTTTAGTTTTCAAAATTTTGAGTATTCAATTTTCTTGAATTTTTGTTTTTCTAATTGATAGAGCGGAACGAGAAACGTTGCTTTGAGTCAACTTTCCCTCATAAAAGTGCCTATTTTAGCCAGAATCAGAGATTTAGGCCATAATGGGCAAATATGCAAAACTAATAAGGCATAAAAACGAGAAAAAATCAAAAATTCCTCTGGTGCGTTTTATTGCATCGCAAAAGATAAGGAAACGCTGAAAATGTCATTCAAATATCTTTATCCGTTAAAGCGTGACGACTGGTTGACCTTTTTTGAGGTGACCTCACTTGACCTTGACTAACTCGTTGACGGTAGATGATCTAACCTCAAAATATTCACACAACATGCGAAATTGATGCGGAAAAAGGTATGCCAATTTTCGGCGCGCGACCGTGCACCGTTCTTTCATCATCCGCAGAAAACTTTGGGGGAGTGGCGCATATCAACCTCCCACCTCGGGTTAAGCAGGACTCGCCTCTCGAGATAAGTGTGATATTTCCTGCTCGTGTCGCTGTGTTTGTCCGCGGGGCACGGGCCTCTCGCTGGGACCTTCTCCACGTAGATCAATGTAGACTAACCGCCACCCAGAATGCATTTTCGTGTCGGGCTGACGTCGCCTGGAACCGACCTCCTCGTCCGTCAGCACTATCACTTCGCTGGAACGGACCGCTTCGTCCGTCAGCACTATCACTTCGCTGGAATTGACTGCCTCGTCCGTCAGCACTATCGCTACGCTGCACTATGGGCCAGAACGGCCTGAAAAGTGACATATTAAGTCATTTTCAAAGAGCATACATAAAAAGGCGGTTTCGGGGGTGGTTTTCGGCGTAAAAACTGATTCTGGCAACCGTTTTTGTGTCGGATGCAATTTGGGGAAATATTGTTATTGTTAATATGTCATGTAAATGCGTGTGGTGCGAGTCATTTGGTAGCTATGCAGCATATCTTCTCGTACATTTGCAAATACGATGAACTCGGAAATATAATTAGAGAGTTTGTAATAATATTAAGCATTATGCATTTTTCACTACCACTACGCTGGGTGCTTTTAAGTTAGCCATCCGTGATATATGACTGCATTATCAGGTGCGTTTTATCTACGGAACTTGTTGATGACTATTGTTGTGTTTCTACTTAAATTTTATGTTTGGATCATCATTTGTTCTTGATCTTTAACAACCGCATTCGCATAACTCGGCTGCACTGTGGAACAGCCCATGTCAGCATAGTCCACATGTGAATGTCGCCATTAACGTAAAACGGCAATACCCACTTTGCGGATTGTTTCTAATGGACGGAACTGAACGGATCTGAACTGAATATATTGCAGCTGCAGATGGCCGGGGAACGAAAGTTTATTATGGTTTTGTGCTTATTTTTTAAAATAAAAATTACAGCAAACTATGGCATGTAGGTGATCATTACCTTCCAAATTACACCGAACATTCCGAACTATGCATATTAATGAAACGTTAGCGAAGCTTGGCTGCAATTAATGACACAACTTCATGGGAACTTGGAGCTGAAGTTACATCCCGATGATGCCATACTTCTAGGCTGATGAATTGCAACCTTAGTTGGCACAATCCGTTCCTATACGTTGGAGTTATTACAATTTCATATGCCCCTGCCCCCCCCCCCACACCACCAACCTCCCCCAGGCGATACCGAGATAATTATCTACCAAATCATCTATGCGGCATGTGTTCTTGGGCCACGTTGTCGGAATAATATCAGGTGTACTCTAAGCCACATCACGTCTTCTATCAGAATATCAGATATAATTTACATCATCCTGGCTCAAAGAGGGATAGCGCGAGTCTTTCGATAAGAACTAGTTGTACACCTGGTATATTTTGGAACATATTCCAATCGTCGTAAATAACCCTCGTACATCACATATACACATATATGTGCATACATACATGGATGCATACATACACATACACACACACACACACACACACACACACACATATATATATATATATATATATATATATATATATATATATATATATATATATATATATATATATATATACATATATATATATATATATATGTATATATATATATATATATATATATATATATATATATATATATATATAAATATATATATATATATATATATATATATATATATATGGACATTGTGGGCCTTCTAACGATAGAGATTTAGGGGGTCAAAGTTACCGCCTCATGGGTTTTATAAAATGATGGCTGATCCTCACTAGTTGGTAGATCATCAGTGGTATAGCGGGATCAGAACAGGTACAGCAAAACCGAATTTGGAGCAGTTAGTACTATTGCAAAACATGAAGTCCTGTCTAATGCTGAATCGCAGTCAGGTGAAAAGTTCAGGAATGGCCAACTGAACGTGTGGTGGGTAGTCCCATGTCAATCTTTGCTTTCAGAAGTCAGATCACATGATGGGATAACCAGCACCGTGACTCTCACCATTTCACACAAATCATACTTGATCCAAATACCGTGCAATTGCATCTATTCTAAATCATGCACATTTTCCCATGCCCAGTGGTGCAATCTGGGAAGTTCAAAGGTCATGCAGCTCTAGAAATTGATCCCGAAAATGATTATTCTAATGTCCATATCCCACACGTTGCAGAGATAAGTACACGGTGGGATCCATCAAACAATGTCGCCTGTGTCAGGATGTGCTGCTGCCCACATTTTCAGCGTCACAGATATGCTACAACTGGCGGAAACTTGCAAAAAAAGGCGCGTGTCCCTGCGGCTAAACCGCCGATTAGAACAGTGCAACAAGCAGTGATTTGCTCGGCACCTAGACATATCTTATTTAAAAAATGTTGTCTGGAAGCAATGACACCGACACGGCATAACGAAATTCGAGTAATTTTCGGAAATCAAAACAGCTTTAAACAAAAATTGTATCCCAAACTGTCTGCCTCTATCACTGGAAGTTCTGGATCTGCCTTTATGCTCCGCCGCCGTCATCATGAGTCTGTGTTCTGTGACATTTGCGTCCTTGTGTTTACACGATGGCAACCTGCCCAGGTTCACCACAGGTAACCTTTAGACACGGAGAGGTTAGAAAATCGTCAACCTGTAGTCAGAAGAACGGAAGCTGGGAAAACACTGCCGCACAACACAATCCAAGCGCGCTGCAGCCATCCGACGTGCCGGAGCGTCCAAATTGAATCTTCTGCCGACACGTCTGACCATTAACCACCTCGTGTGATTGCCTCGACTCTGCTCGGTTTCCGTGCCCTCTCCGTCTCCCTGCTCCCCGTGCGACCGCCGGCGGACTGCAACTAACCGAAACAGATGCGGCTGTCCGATCCGGTCAGCCTGCCGACGCCTGTGTCGACTCTCCGAGACAGCCAGAGACAGAGCAAAGCCCTGGCCGTCCACCGGCGGCCGGCGTCGCCGTCTCTCGCCGCCAAACAACGCATCTACCAACACCGCGCGCCGATCTGTTGACCGAATCAAACGCTAACGGCCCGTTAATCCCGGTTAAAACCCGTTAATTCGACGTCGGCGTGGCCAGTTTGTGATCCGACGGCATTAGGCGCCGAATAAATCGGTTTAATTTCCGTTTTATGAAGACAAACGGGCTGGTCGGAAAGGCTGACCGCGCGGCCGACAGTCGGCCCGTCGACAGCCGAGACAAATTGGCACGCCGCAATTGTAGCAAGTGCGTCAGAAAGGCGGAAGTTCGAAGTTGCCGAATACAGGGAGCGTTCGGCAGCACCTAGAGCAGGTGCGTCGGCCATGCAAACACATCTGCTTGCTGAAACATGGGCTGTGTAGTGACATTTTATGAAATAGATCGGGGGAGATGCGTCTATTTCTATGAAATAGACGCATATATTTGTTATGAGATTCCCAGGCATTGGGTGAGTGTGTGTGTGTGGGGGGGGCTTCATGTCGTCCAATGCTAAATCTAGGAGAGATTGTGGGACGAAATATACATGGAGGCACTGAATAACCCACTGAAAATATACAAAACCACACTCTCAGGTTGGATTTGGCTGGCGTACAGAGTCCCAAGCTAATTTTAATTAGCTTGGCGTCCGTGGTGTGTGGGAGGGGGAGTGGGTTTAGAGTACTACCACTGACCAGGAAAGCTGTGCATATTGTCCACATTTCCCAGTAGTTTGTCCCCTAGGTTTTAAAGAGGGTAGTATTACTCATTCGCTGTGCACATACAAATATACTAATGCCTACCTGGATGAGTTGTCTTTGAAACAAGCGTTTCCTACGTGTGGGAAACTCAGATGGCGGGTGTAAGTCATGACAGGAGTGGAACTGTCCAAAAATTATTGAGGATACTTATTAGACGGTATTAAAGATAGACGGTAGACAGATAGAAGACAGGTAGATAGAGGATTCATAGACAGGTAGATAGAAGATAGACGGTATTAAATTATTTTACGTAAAAGGATTGTCAGCTAAGTTTTCCATCCACTGCCATAGACGTAATGCTCAAATTGGTAAAATGCTGGAAATATATTTCCATCAGCTGGGGATGCAATTATATTTTCAAGTGTTGTCCATGCTACACTTTATGTCTGGAGCGTCGAATCATAGTTTTCGGTATTCCAGAATTATGTACGCTCCTTCTATAATCATTTGAATTTCAGAAGGTTCAAAAACTCTTTTGATTTTTTTTTCTTTAGCAGAGGCAGAGCGCCATCCACTAGAGATTATTATGGGTTGAACGTGCCAAGAGAAGAGGGATGGACGCTGAAGCTAGGGAGAGGTCAATGGCAGACGGACGGAACGGGGCGACGTCTGTGTTGTGTGTGGGTGTTTGGTCGTTTAAAAAGACCATGTTGTGGGTGCTGAGGAGTGTTTCAACGTGATATCCGCGCGGGGTTGTGGTGTGACAACCCCATGCCTGGTGGGGGGGGCGTTGAGGTCGCCCAGCACCAGACAGGGGTGTGGGAGGAGACCGAAGAGATTAGTCATAGAAGCTAAGGATAGTGCATGCGTTGGAGGAAGATATAGGGAGAGAACTGTGAGCTCTCGTTGCGCAATTTGGACAGATACTGCAACAAAATTCAGGTCATTGGGAATGGTGATGGGGCGCTGAAGAAGAGTGTTCGGGACGAATAAGGCTACCCCGCGGCCGCTGGGTGTAGAATTTATGTTGTGGGCATAGAGGGTATAGCGAAATATATGAAAATTATATTGATCATTGTCGCCCCATCGGGTCTCCTGAACGGTGGCAATGAATGGTTTATTTTTGAAGATATATTCCTTGAATTCTGCCCAATGGGATATGAGTGACCTCGTATTCCATTGGAGCAAGAATTAAGTGGTGGGTGTCTGCATTAATGATGTTGGTGCTCACGCCCCCACAGGCGTGTGTGTGGCGGGGAGGGTGTAGCGGAGTCGTCCGTCTCATAGGAGTCGGACAACTCTGGTGTAGGGGAGGGGAGCTCTGGATCCCTGTGGGGGGGGGGGGGTCCGGGCTCGGGGACCGGGACAGGGGGTCTACCTGGGAGGGGGAGTGGGAAGGCAGCTGCGCCAGCTAATCCGGCGAGTAACCAACTAGTGGCGGCAGCCGGCTAGTCCGGCTGACAACCAACTAGTGGTCCGGGTATCTGACGTCACCCGGGGAGGGGAGGGGGGGGGGGCGGAGCTTCCCGTAGATACCCTGGGAAGGACACCTACGAAACAGCTGGGTGGGTGGGAGGGGATCTTGAACGGCGTGCAGCTTCTTTGCTTGATCTCCGGTAGCAATACCAGGTCTTATCAAGCCTCCTTCACTCTTTTGAAGCGTGCAACCTAACCACTAAACCTGAACCATGACATGCTCCACTTTTGCAGGTCCGGGAAGCTTACCGAATGATACGAGCAATGGGAATTCCACCTTATTTCAGGCAGACTAAAAACCTGTGATGACAAGATCAATAAAAAAAGTAGGCTGCCATTGTTAGAAAGCTCCTTTCTCTAGTGTAGCAAGTGGAAATTACAGACCGGCACATTGGAAATCCAGTTCTAAAAAAGTCACTATCAAGTCCCCCATCATTCAATTAACCCATCCAATCGAGTGGTTATTTGAAAAGCTCAGCATGAGACAACAATGGGCTCGATAATTGATAAACGAATTGACATCCCGGCCGGTCCCTGTCCCCATGACTCTTTTATCGAGCAATAAACAGCACCCTCGATTACCCGCCGGTGTCCGTTTGTGGCGGCCGACGGGCGGTCGTCGTCAAAGGCGCGCACCCCGAGACGCAAGCTGCCGTCCAAATGGTGACCACGTGGGGACACAGCCCGAGCCCCGAGCTGCCAGACCGCGCCATATGCGGCTGCCATAACAATCATTAAGCCGGCGCGGCGATTCAATTTGGTGGGCTGCCGGCCTGTCGGGCTTGTTCGCGTGTAGCCGAGACTGACTTTGAGCTGCAGATAGGAAACTCCCGTAGCCAGATTAAAGTCGGCGAGTGGAAGTACGATTCCATGCTTCCGTTCAGCTGAGCTGATGGCAGTGCACCGCAGACAAAGGCGGCGGCCATGTGGATTAATGTAGGACAATGTTTCCGGTAAAGTGGAGGCCGAAGACACCACTCAAAATGGTCACTGTATCCGCTAGTCGGGGGACGTCCTGGGTGGGCCGGACAAGGCCATTCAATCAGGTATGACCATCTGGTAATTTGACCGTTGTGCAGTGTCGTGGTGGCACGTCCTTGGGATGTGACGGTTCGGTCACCACTGACAAATTATATGGAACAGACCAAACTATTGAAGTCAATACAAAATACAAACTCCATCGATCTCTAAAAATATCAATAGCTTCATCACGGGATACCTTTTATGTATTGAAGGCATGATGGGTTTCTGAACTATACCTAATGTGGTAGGCATGCCAGTCTCTCAGAATTGGTGTTGATCTTGGATATCAGAGTGGAAGATAATTAACCCCCTCTAATTTTCAAACTAAGCGTCATACAAAAACGAAAGAGGTGTCATCGGAAAGCTCTCGACGAATATGGCTAGAAACCATCCCCAAAATGTTATCCCCCAAAAGTGACTGCACTAGGGGATCCATGTTTTCACAACTGACTTCATGTTTTTGGCTCTGGGGAGTTCATTTTGGGGGAAATTTGAAAAACAAAAATTATTTGGAATCAGAAAAGGAAGGCGAAATCGACCATGGCCCTAAACATCTACCTACCCACCCAATAAGCATTTATTTTTAAAATTTCAAAACTTTGAGTTTTCTATTTTCTCTAGTTTTTCTCTTTCTAATGGGTAGATCCGACCGCAAAACGTTGTTTGAAGTCAACTTGCTCTCATAAAAATGCGTACTTTAGCCAGAATCTTCGATTTCCGCCCTAATGGTCAAATATGCAAAACTAATGTCATCAAAAACTAAAAAACTTCCTGTTTTGCGTTTTGCTTCCTCCCTAAAGATAAGCAAACGCTGAAATTTTCATTAAAATATCTTTATCCGTTAAAGCGTGACGATTGGTTGATTTTTTCTGAAGGTAACCTCACTTGACCTTCACTAACTCGTTGACCCCAGATGATTTGACCTCAAAATTTTCACATAACATGCCAAATTGATGTGGGAAAAGGTATCCCAAATTTCGCGCGCCGTTCTTTCACTCTCCGCGGAAAAACTGTACGGGGGCGCATATCACGCCCCCCCCCCTCTCCGAGTGTTAAAGTAAGAGTAAGTCAAATTCAGCATCTCAAACAATTATGGATTTGGAACCAACTTTGAATATAGATCAAGTTTACGATGCAAAAACCAAGGTATCATTTCTCGATTTTGACATGCTATCGATTGCTGTGTTGGGTGGAAGATCAGGAAGGATGGAAATGGAAAATTACTCCTGACATTCGGAGATAGAGGTGGAAAACTATTCATAGCATTCGGAGATAGAGGTGGAAAATTACTCATGACATTCGGAGGTAGTGCTGGAAACTTACTCCCAGCTGGGCGTCGTTTTCGCCAAAACCTGGGTATTCTGTGATACCAGGGATACGATGAACCAGGGATAGATACACTTACTGGTTGTGGCCATCTTAGTTATCTTAGTAAACCGTACACAATACATCACCGAATCAAAAACTCGGTTGTTTGGTCAACTACGGTCACCCTCCGCTCCCATATACCATACCACCCCACCCATCCTCATCCCGGCTCAAGCCAGCCTAGCCCAGCTAAGCTCAGATTTGATTTAGCTTAAAACAAACTGTGATGCTCACTTTAACCTTGCTCATCCCACTCTAACCTTGCTAGCCACATGTATATTATTATCCATGGTAGTTTTTACCAGAATAATATACAACCAGGCACAGATGCAGTCACCAATAATCATATGCATTTGAAAGTACACAGTGAGCAGTACCGGGCGTTTGGTCATCAGGAATTGCCCATGCATGGTCGGATGACGATTTGTAGCGCCAGGGGAGTGTTGAATGACCACTGTGCGTGTTTCCGTGCGACAGGCCGGGCTCGGGCGGCCTCAATGGCGCCAGCGCCTCAATGGCGCGCGGCACGTGTCCTTCAGTCGGTGTCGGCCGCCAGACACGGCGCCAAGGCGGCGCCTGTCGCGCTGATCCCTGTTTGGTGGACACCGTCCGGCGTGACCGGTGCCTGCCGCCGGGCTAATCTCGGTCACCGCTGTCGGCGCTGAACGGCGCCGCGTGCCGGCGACAGGCGACGACCCGCCGCCACGTGGAGGCGCACGGTGCACGTGCGCGACACGGTCGGCTGACTTCAGCCTCAGGTGACACCAATGTCAGCGCGGCGTTCGGCGCGGTCGTGCCACGTGCCTCTGCTGGCGGGTGAGGGTGAGGGTGAATAAGAGGGTGGCGGCGATGGAGGTGCAGCTGGTCAGTTGGATGTCTTCGGTCAGCTGTGGGCGGCGCTTCCGGTGGACAGTGTTCGCGCTGCAGGTCAATAACGCGGACATGTGTGAGCATGAGCGTCTGTGACATATGCAAGGTGTCTTGATAAGTTGTCACGGGTTGGAAAGCACCCTGACGTATGTGAGAGCGACCCTGCATATGATTGGAGTCACCGAACCATCTACCTATATAAATACAAACAGTGTCTGTGAACAAATATGTGTTAAGTGTAAGGGTGGAGCGACTTTCAAAGGTGGGGAGCGTAAGCACTGCTTAGCCGGTCACAAAAAGGCGCATGGTATTGGTAGCTTTATGTCTGAGACACATTTATGTCATAAAAATGCCTTGCATATTCATCACGCATACTCATTTCGGTAGATGTCTTCCCTTTTCACACTATGGTTTTCCCTTCAAATCCCTGGAGATAGAGGTTATTTGCGCCATCCTTAAAGCGAGTGGGTTTTGCAAGCAAGCTTAATGCAAGTGTACATTTGCATCAAAGGTGCTTACGTTATATTGCATGTGACGTTAAGGTGCTGAAAGCAGATAAACATCTCCCGGACGTTTATAGTTTCAGTTTGTTTTACTCCTCCGCAAGATAATCTGTAGTTGGGGTGGGGGAGGGTTGACGAGAAAGTTAGTTTTACCACGGTGCATTAGCCTACTCTTGTCGAAGAGCACCGAAAAATCTTTGCCGTGTGGACAAGGAGGTAATTGTCCACACCGCCCAACGCGCCGTCCGCCGTGTGTTAGTTGTTAGCAGATCATGTGAAAAAGCATCCAGCCTGTCACCTCCAGAATATCAGACATCACCAGGCTGCCACATGTTGGATGGCTCACAGTAAGACCAGCACACCAGTGTGCGAGCGCGAATTATCCCTGATAAATGCTAAAATGGAACAAGGAAGAATGTTGTAGTCTATATATGCTCTTCAATTTGGCACCCAGTCATTTATGTCTAACCATTCAGCAGCTTGTGTAACTGCAGGCTGACGTGACGCACTCACTGCTCACTACACTGATTCAGGCTGAAGAAGACAATGCTTTTGTGATCAGTGATCTGAACGGTAGCGAAGCATAAAAGTGATAATGTCAGTATGATATGTGCACTATTTTTGTTATATTTCCATGCTGCACACACTCATTTACGAAGAACATGATGAACCACATACAGGCAACAAGGGTATAGCTTTGTATGCTATTGGGAGGGCACTTGCTCGACGCCGAATGTTGACTGCCACCCACCCCCCGCCCCCAATAATGTCAACTTTTAACATGGGACCCTATGTAGTATCCCCCAATCCATGTGGGCCTGCCCGTTGCCTTCATGTATTGTGCCGTCCCAATAGTTTACAGAAACCTGCACCTTTGACAGGTCAACAGCGAAAACATATATGAAATATTAACATTAACATGGCACCCATGAATTATTCAAATTGCTTGTGATCGAGCGATAAAAGTTGCCTAAAATTCGGGAAGAAAAGAAGTCAGTATATTCCCTGATCATATTCGTAATCAGCATACGGAAGTGCAGCCGCTGGCAGCGACCGCATATCGTGCAAGCACGCTTCGATGCCGCCCACCGGTGCCGTGCCACGCTTCGATGCCACCCGCCGGTGCCGTGCCACGCTTTGATGCCGCCCACCGGTGCCGTGCCACGCTTCGATGCCACCGCCGGTGCCGTGCCACGCTTCGATGCCACCCGCCGGTGCCGTGCCACGCTTCGATGCCACTCGCCGGTGCCGTGCCACGCTTTGATGCCACCCACCGGTGCCGTGCCACGCTTCGATGCCACCCGCCGGTGCCGTGCCACGCTTCGATGCCACCCGCCGGTGCCGTGCCACGCTTCGATGCCACCCACCGGTGCCGTGCCACGCTTCGATGCCACCCGCCGGTGCCGTGCCACGCTTCGATGCCACCCGCCGGTGCCGTGCCACGCTTCGATGCCACCCACCGGTGCCGTGCCACGTTTCGATGCCACCCGCCGGTGCCGTGCCACGCTTTGATGCCACCCGCCGGTGCCGTGCCACGCCTCAATACGACGCAAAACACATATGTTTCGTCGGAGAAACCCCAACAACATGCTAAGCAAATGTTGGTGTGCGAATGTTGAGCACATGGCACGCGCCCAGAACACGCACCACGAAAATGAAATTCGACAGCACACATCACAGCGCACAGCGCATTGAAAATGTAGTATAATTTCTGGAGTATCTAAGGTTGGTAGAACACTTCAAATGGTGTATTCTATTCTCAAATTTGAATCGGTCACACCAAGCCAGATATTTTCGAAGTCAAAATATGATTGCGCGCTAGGCAAATAGGTTCGTGCCCACCAAATCATTAATTGACACAGGCATCACAAAATTGCAATATGGAACGTTCTTTGGCAAAATTGTAACAATCGTTTCCATAACTTCCTGATTAGCAGGACAAGTTTGGCAGCAACAGCATTTAATAATCATGTTTTGTTATTATTATATCAATTATTGTCTATTTTACCCACAGGCCAATACAATCCAAAAAGTACGGTATCGTTGATAGATACCCTCTTTCGCGACTCTATCAATTCGTATATGGATTTCTGTTTGACAGGCGCTATCCAAACTTTGTCATTCCTCTAAATCAATGGTGGCCTGGTGGCGAAGGTGACAGGACGCAAAAGGTAGCCAGATTTGTGCAGAAATAATCGTCGGGTCATGGCCTTTGAACATGGGAGATGATGTGAAATCTTCTCCTTTTGGTGGGTCCATGGCCCCAATATTGAACCATAAGCACGGACTTACCAATGTTAGGCTGCTTACCAATTTATGTAGATCAATCGCTGCGCCTGAGGGATCGGTAGGCAGAAGAAAGAGGGAGGGGTAGGAAGTTCAAGCAATATTTAAATAACTTGCTTGCATGAAGATGCATATCGTCTAGGTAGAACTACATCATGCCATTGTGGCCATGCTAAATGCGGCGCGCTCACCCCACTGTTATCTGGAGGTGCCAAATGAGTCACACGACGGATCACCTGCTGTTTCCTGCGGATGTCAACTATGTGACACGATGGAGTCACCCACTGTTTTCTGGACATGCCCAATAAACAAGTCACTATATGGAGGCATCAATCCCTTTCCGTAGAGGGTGGCTGGAAGGATGGCGAGTAGAACGGCACTTCTGAAATGCCGATAGCACTGCCACCAGAGTAATGGAGGAGCGGAAGTTTTCATTTTCAAATGGAAGTGAAAATCTAGCATTGAAATGAAATGCATTCAAAGCTGCTGGGTACTTCCACTTGTTGGTTTCTCACTATATGCATAGTTTCAGGATTACAATATGAAAGCAATGCAATTTCATTTGCATTGCCAACTGCAAGGGTAATGGACTTGATGCGTCATGTCGGAAACATTGACAGAAACGGCATTTATTTTCTTCAGTAGCGAATCAAAAGAACATCCACATCATACCTTGCATGGGGGCTGTTCCTGCCCTCTGAACTGGAATAGATAGAGAGTATATTTTCTCTACCGGTCGTTCCGGTGCGCCTCCAGAAGTGGTTTATCCTGATCGAACTTCCACCGGATGATAACAACCTAATCCGCCCAGCCAGCGGATGAGGAAGCGTGAATTCTCAATACGGCATACGTCCCAAACAGTGGGGCTCAGCTTCGAAACAAATTTGTTTTCTTCATTTCACTCAGGAGCGCAGTCTTTGGGTCTTCGGAGAGTAAGTACAAGATGAATGAGGTATGTGATGGGTATGAGCAGCCACCCGTGTTTTGTGTCACCAAGGACACCACAGGACACTTCGCGAGCATCCAATGTGCAACTGGAAACCGGAGCTGGGTACTTCAAATTCGATCGGTGAATAGTTTCAGTCATGGGTGTCGATGTGTAAGCTTTTGATGGGGTATGCTTGCTTGCACATATGAATGCTATTTGTTTGCATGCATGTATGTATGTATCAGTGACGGATAGAAGGGGCGGTACCGTGCGCATGCATCCCCCATGGAAAGATGGCGCCACTCTGACGGGGAAAGGCGCAAGGCTTCTTTTACTCGTCAGAAGCGCTCGAGTGCACCCCCTCGCCAGGCTCAACAGATTTTAAGCCGAGGGCGCCTCTCCGAAGAAATGACGCCCCTCCAGACGAGTGTCCCCATTAAAATTCCTGGATCTGCTCTTGGTAGGTATGCATTTTGAACTGCTGAAGCAGCACAAGCCATCGCCATCCACTACACGTGGCCTTCCCGGCCGGAGTCGAAATAAGAAAACATATCCTCCAGCGTGCTCTGCTCATCTTCCAATAGCTGCTGCAAAGATGTTGCTCTCACGACAGAAAGCAAATCTATAATTCAATACAAAAATATCGACACTGTTTCGCGCAAGGTCGGCACAAACAACAGAGAATGCCACCGCAATGCATATTCGCGCCAAATAGCACCACAAGGACACCAGGGTTAACGGCTGACTGGATGACAAATATCTGCCGTCCTTGCCCGGTCCTCAACCTGAACCCCTCTTCTGACTGGAGCTCAACCTATTCCGGTTGACCGCGCGGGAACAGACCAATGACATGGGTGTAGATAATTGGCAGGCCAGCTCCGAGGGGCCTGGAACAATGACTGGCTGTGGTGCAATTTTCTGGGAACCCAGCATAGGAAATGACTGCTAGGAAGTACCCGTTAGCTTGCATATTTGCATGCTCGTGAGTGTAAATACATATTAGTGGGACAAACGCCAGTGGATTCTATCCGGCGTTCAGTGAGGAGAAATTTCAGTTCAATTGAAATTTAGGATATATTAGAGTTGACTCTAACTTCACTATTTCATAACGTTTGAAGCACGATCACAATCCCCCCACCCACTCATTACTTGAACTGGTTGTGGATCCTCCACATCCAGGATATATGAGAATGAGAGACAAATATTCTGACCCACTTACACTTCAGCCATCAGCCATGAACGGTACGGCATGAGAAGGTTCCCTTCCACACCGTTAGTTCCCTTTAAATGTCGCATGACCGGCTTGCCTTCCCGCAGCGGACACCGGTAGCTGCAGACAAACAACTGATCCCGGGCGGCCAGGGGTGCGCGCCGACCAACGATGACATCACCGCTCGATTTAACGATGACGTCACGGCAGTCATCCATCACGAGCGTCACGGTGTGACGTGATGTCGGCTGTCCCGGCCGTCACGGACGCACGTGCGCCGCAGGAGTGCCAGGCTCAATGTGGCGCGAGCGCCAAATGATCGCCGCACGCACCTGTCGACGCCGTAATTGTAGTCGTAATTGTTTTCCAATAGCACACAGGGATCCACTGCGGCCTGCAGACCCGTGCGAGGACCTTAATGACGATCAAATAAACATCGTTAAATTATCTGGCATAATTAGTGTGCAGCCCGTTCCCGACGAGTAATAGTATTCTAACTCACCTGTTTAGAAAAGGAAACGATTAATTATTGGTTAACCCCGTAATTCGGGGGGGAGGAAGGAAGGGGGAAGGGAGAGGGGGGGGGGGGGGGGGGGAGACGATGCGCTCCGCCGAATACAACTCGTTTCACCACTGTGTAGGGACATGATTCGCGGAAAGCGGTCGTCTGCGCGCCCGGAGAGACCGTCGGAAACTTGAAATGTGCACAAACACACGTCCAAAGCAGGAGGCCTGTCATTGAACGTCATACAGGGGCTGAAGTGTATGGTAATGGCAGCAGTAAAAAGGAGCTCAATGTCAGCTGAACGGACGTTATTGCGGTACCCAGTGCTGAGGTCACTGAAGAGGTCGACTAGGCTCTGTCACGCACAGATCCTGACTCGTCTCTGCCAATGTGCGAAAGAGCACATACGTCTAGGGAACGAGGGGCTGCAAGTGCTGAAAAGCTCTCCTGTGCGTAAAAAGAACCACCACTCATGAGCTTTTTTCAGTTAGTTAGTTGGACTTTAGGGCGATTTAACCAGACTTGATCATTCGCGTCCACCACTCATGAGAGGGTGGGCGCTTCAAAGCATATTT
The DNA here is from genome assembly GCA_034440615.1 of Ashinkailepas kermadecensis. Classification (NCBI taxonomy): domain Eukaryota; kingdom Metazoa; phylum Arthropoda; class Thecostraca; family Neolepadidae; genus Ashinkailepas; species Ashinkailepas kermadecensis. The sequence continues at coordinate 158,202 of JAOTOM010004117.1, forward strand.
GGGTTCAAGCGGCTACAAACTGTCATTGAGCTCTTGCTTGTTCTAGCCTTGCACAATGAACGTTTGATAAGGGAAGGCAGTCCCCTCAGATTAAACGAATTTGTTTTAGCATGAAAATTCTTAATTAGTCTAGTGGTGGTGCCACCGATAAGAAATTGTTCATTTAGACTCAAAATAAAAACAAAATAAAGTGCATATACTTGCCAACATTTTGAAATGAGTCTCCTGGGCACTGAATTGGTCTCCCAGCTAAGCCTCCGCTCCTGATCATATGCATCATATATGCTAACATACTCATGGACAACGCTTTATTACAATATTACATTTCGGGAGGTGAGAACATTCTTGGCTTCAACGACAAGTTAAGTCTGAAGATCTGGATGAAATGCATCCTGTCGAAAGGAACGACATATATCTAATGTTACCAGACGCAACTCGGCGGAGGGGAAGGAGGCTGGAAGGAGCCTGTCATTTTACCGTTACTCTCAGTCACGTAAAGCATTAACATTCCCATCAAGATTATGGGAAACGGCAGGAAGGATGTGATAGGTGAATTGGTGTCCTCTTTAAGCATCCTACGGTTGATAACATATCGCTTACAAATCAGTGTCGTGCCAATAGAGGCTTAATTTGGGAACCTCTAAATCTTGCATGTATGGAAGTGCAGGTGCATTGGAACTAGGATCATGAAGCAGTTATTTGGATCTTCTTGCTAAATTTAAAATAAGTGACGGTTCCAGGGAGGAGTTCACGAATGTGTGTGTTTGGCGGGGGGGCACTCTGCGACATTTGTTGCTCCCGTCAAAGTTGGCGCCTCGATGCACTAAATTTGATGATAAATTTATCAAAGCGATGATCTAGCGAATGCTTATGAGCAGTGGTCGTTCTTTCATAGGGGTAAATTGATGGGTGTGAGGGTGGGGGGTTGGGGGTGAGGCGGAGTAGGCGTGATTGAGAAAAGTAGCTATATAAACAGCACTGTTCATAAAAGCATTGAACCACGAGAACCATTGTTAAAATTTGCACGGAGTAATTCCCCGTAGTATTCTTGCCTTACCATGTTATTGAACAATATATCAGTTCTGTGAGCCTTTCGAAATCATTAGCAGGTATTATAACCATGCATTCTCGACATTTTACTTGATTACAAACCATGCAACGTAAATCCACTCTATGGTTACCCCACATCTCCATATAAAGAAATAAATACGTATATGTACACACACACACATATATATATATATATATATATATATATATATATATATATATATATATATATATATATATATATATATATGTGTGTGTGTGTGTGTGTCTGTGTCTGTGTGTGTGTGTGTGTGTGTGTGTGTGTGTGTGTGTGTGTGTGTGCATATGCATTCATTAGACTGCGTGGATGGTGACTAGCGAATTTACGAGGGGCATACCGTTATGAGCTTGCATGATTTTTGCACACATTTTTACGTGTTTTAGAAGTTGCCGCGTATCGTTTTCTGAGACCACTATTGCCGATTGAAAAAAGATGATCACGATTTAAGCATGGTCAGATTGTTATGTTTTTAATGTAACCTTTCAAGTAGCCCAAATGGCCTTACACAAATGGTGCAAGTTTCGCGACTGCATAGCTTACGATTATGACGTAATTCAAGTTTGTTTATGTTAGCCGATCGCATCGTCATCTATGGAGTGAATATGGAAACAATTGAAAACTGCATTTCCCTGAAAATATTGCTTTTTTGGCCTTCAAATGCGCCGAATGACTACAGGGGCTAATACAAGTCAAGCACCGCTCCAAATAGCCCACAGTCGTGTTTGTTTTACCCCGGTGTCTGGTGTATGACGTGTGGTGTATGACGTGTGGTGTATGACGTGTGGTGTATGAAGCGACCACCAGGTTACTGAAACACACTGCGGCACGCACAGCACCAGGTTACCGAAACACACTGCACCAGGTTACCGAAACACACTGCGGCCGCACGACTGAGTCAGCTCGCTTCGGTAGTTAACAAAATGAACCTTCGGTGGCACATCTGGTGCCATTCCTCAGTCCGTGACCGCAACTGATGTGGCTGAACTGGTGTGAAGTGGCTCGCAAGATCGAAGATGTGCACAAAATATAAATGAGGCGTTTGTGCAACGCTACATGTGAGACTGAGCATTCCTGCCAGGGCAACCTGAAGAACTGAAGAGTGATATGCTGCCCATACGCAACGATGTAATAAATTGTTTGCGGGAAGCACGGCTTTCGGGGTTGAGCGTTCTGGAAAACCTGTCTCGCTGAAAAAAGCGATGAAAATTTCCTGCCAAAATATTATGCACCTCTGATACATGGATTGTATGCCGAAGGTCGCAGAGGTCCCTGTCACCTAGCTAATAAAACTCCGTCACAAATGGATAATGAACTCCGGAAAAGCGAGTTGAAAAGGCGGCAAAATAATGACTGGTTCGATCGAGAAAATGTGTGGTTTTCTCGCTTGTTTCACGTAGCAAGCTGCATGTGCAGTAATCGAGCAGCGTGCACATATTCGAGGATCGATAGAGTTCCAGACGAGGAAATGGAGTGTTTCATTGGTCAAAGGACGACCCATCAAATACATCACGGATCAGTCGACGGGACTGTCACTGATCAGAGGCGAAGAGCGCAAGACAGGAAGGAGTGGGAAGCAGCAAAGCAACGAAAACGTCAACCCCCGCAAATCTCGCTATTGTATGCAAGCGAGAAGTCGAGTGACCACATGATGTGTTTGATATCATTTAGTCGTCAGATTATCATCGTCATTCTGCTGTAAAATTCATTAATAAATTGAATGAAAAGTGCACTACTTCCGAACACCATTAGAAAATACACATTTCTTTTTCGGGTGCGTATCGTATCTTCCAAAGTTAATATATTCCAGCGTTCAAAACTTCCAAATTTGAAGTAATCTTCCAAAAATTAAAAGTGATTTTCAAAATAGCCCGGATAGAATCTAACCTAACATAGTCAATCGTGAGGCCGCTATCATAGTAATCGGCTTTCAAGTAGACGCGATGGGATTCTAGGATAAATATTATTAAGGGCAAATGCACGTGGTACCTGGTACCTGGTATCAGATGTACTAGAAAGGCTCACAATAGGTAGTCAGAACGGCGCGTGCGTGGCATAAATATTATCTCCGAAAATCAATCGGCGAATCTTGGTAGTTTGGCTGATACTACGTCGAATTCATATGCGAATAACAATTAGCTACATGATTATGCGTTGTACCCAGTTCGTTGTGTCCAAAAATGGAAGTACAATGAATTCCATGAGTAGTGTTATGCAAATTGAGATAATATAATTCAGCCTTTGGAAACAAAGTAACCTGTAGAACTTAAATGTGAGAAGAAATGGACGATTTCCTTGCGCACCATGATTGAAAGTATAATGAGATGAAGCGGTTTGGCCCACATTGGCAAGGAATATTGTGCTTTGCATAAAAATTAGTTATATTAAGGTTTCACACTTTTAGATCATGGATCATTTTCAAGAGTGCTTCGTACTTCGGAAGTGCTTCGGAATCATACTCTGAATTCGAATAGCATCTTCGCATATTTTGCCGCCTCAACAAGAAGATGTCAAAAAACGTCGTACAATCGTTGATCCCGCACTTCAGCCGTACAGCTGAATTATATGGCCTCCCCACAAAAAAGAGCCACACAAACCCGATATACCACTGCGTCCCATAGTATCAGCATGCGGAGGTCGTTTAGACAGGCTTTCCTGGTTTATGTGGAAAATCCTAACCCAATGTTTAGCTTTCATACCAGCACATCTGACGAACACTGACAGCTATCTAGACAAAGTACGAAAATGCTTTCCAAAGCGCTTGCCGGTTGGCAGCATAGCATTCACTATAGATGTAACAAATATCTATGGAAGTATTCCAATACAGGAAGGTATGGAAGCGGTCCTAAAACTACTTGAACAAAATCTGAACAACGTTAATCCATTCGGCCTAAGCTTACCTGACTGTGAAGTGCTTCTGAACAATATTTACCAGAACAACATTCTTAGATTCGGCGATTTCAGGCAAACCAAGGGATTTGCCATGGGAAACCGCTGTGACCCTCCCCTCGCTACAGCCTTCATGCAATAGTTTGAAACGAAATTCTTAGCGAAGACAACTTTAAAGCCGATCATCTACCTATGGTACATCGACGACGTATTTGGCATTTGGACTCATGAAATTAAATAATTGACGGAACTTCACACAAACATAAACATGGAGCATCCTGAAATATCCTTCATCTTGGAACACTCATTAGACAAGGGCTCCATTGCATTTCCGGACACATGGTTCACCGTTATGCTGATGGTTCATGCTCGATAGAACTATACGCCAGGCCCATGACCGCTCCAGTAATCCATGACCTCCACTCCAGGTATGGTCGGATGAGGACGCTTGTTTGCGGAGTTTGCGCAAAATTGATGAATTGTTTGTTACCAATGGATTCCCCAGATATAGAGTATCGATAACAACTAAAGAGGCTCTGTCCTAATGCCGAAAAAGGGTAAAATAGCAGCAAGAACGAAAGCAGAATAAACGGGAGAAAACAGAAGGGATACTTACATTAAACTGCCATTTAAAAACGATGCACTTTGCATAAGCGTCAATCGGATTGTAAGATCATCTTGAGGAAAAAAACTTGAAGGTAGCATTGACCAGTGGTAGTACACTAAAATCCAGATTAGTAAAATCAGCCCTGCAAAATCCTCAGTGTTCTTCGGGCAACATAGTATGTCATACCTGCATCAATGGCCTAAAAGGGAGATGCACTAAAATGCACGTCGTATACAAAATTGTTCGTGAAGCTTACCGTCATCAATTTTATATCGGCAAAACTAAAAGACCTATCAGGGAGCGATACAATGAGCATCTCAGTGACGCATATGTGAGACGTCCCTACACTCCCATGGGTGAACATATGCTCGAAAGCCATCCATCCATGAATCATTCTGAGACCCACATTAATCTTTCTGTAGAGATTCTGGTGTCAGCTAGAGATAACGCATATCGGAATGTTTTGGAGTCCCTATACATTCGAGATACACATCCCACCATAAATTCCCAGAACTCCTCATGGTACATCACATTACCTTATTATTTCACACGTAGGCATTTGTTATGGTATTTGCACTCATACAAAAGACGTAGCAAAGTAGTCAGAAATGAGGAATGGAGAGGTGATTCAGAGACAGGGAGACTAGGGACGAACGAGGAGAAAAGAGAGAGAGGCAGGGAAAGAGAGAGAGAGAGAGCGAGGGAGAGAGAGAGAGAGAGAGAGAGAGAGAGAGAGAGAGAGAGAGAGAGAGAGAGAGAGAGAGAGAGAGAGAGAGAGAGAGAGAGAGAGAGAGAGAGAGAGAGAGAGAGAGAGAGAGAGAGAGAGAGAGAGAGAGAGAGAGAGAGAGAGAGAGAGAGAGAGAGAGAGAGAGAGAGAGAGAGAGAGAGAGAGATATATATATATATATATATATATATATATTATATATAGAGAGAGAGAGAGAGAGAGAGAGAGAGAGAGAGAGAGAGAGAGAGAGAGAGAGAGAGAGAGAGAGAGAGAGAGAGAGAGAGAGAGAGAGAGAGAGAGAGAGAGAGAGAGAGAGAGAGAGAGAGAGAGAGAGAGAGAGAGAGAGAGAGAGAGAGAGAGAGAGAGAGAGAGAGAGAGAGAGAGAGAGAGAGAGAGAGAGAGAGAGAGAGAGAGAGAGAGAGAGAGAGAGAGAGAGAGAGAGAGAGAGAGAGAGAGAGAGAGAGAGAGAGAGAGAGAGAGAGAGAGAGAGAGAGAGAGAGAGAGAAAGAGAAAGAGATAAAGGGAGAGAGAGAGAGAGAGAGGGAGGGAGGGAGGATCAGTGCAGGGCGAAATGAGGAGTAAGGGACGAGAGAGCGACAGGGGCGGCAATTGCAAAAAATGTGTAAGATCCTTGTGATGCATGCTATTGGGAAATGTGCGTACCGTGTATGTTGATAATCATCTTAGTGCATACGACATGTGAAAGTGATTTCTTGTTGAGGCGGCAAAATATGCGAAGATGCTATTCGAATTCAGAGCATGATTGCGGTGTATGATTTTTGTCATGAACTGATCTGTACGAAGCATTGTTGCTCTTGGAAATGATCCATGATCGAAAAGTTTGAGACCTTAATATATCAAATTTTTATGCATAGCATATTATTCCTTGCCAATGTCAACAAAACCGTTCCATCATATATTGCTTTTAACCTGTAGAATTAAAACCGCATATTCGTACATATGGAATTCAACCACTTGATAGAAACATAATAATTCAAGTAGACATTATGGTTATTTTAAAATACATATTTAAAAACGTCACATGGATAGAAAACAAAAATCCGCGTTGCAACGGCTGAATACCCAACACCACCTGACAGATTCATAGTTGTGATAAAATAGTGCACGGCGTGCCAGGTGAAGTACAGTACGTCTTGTTATTGTCAACCCAGAGACAAAGTGGATACATGACTGGTGGAGCATTCGCAAAAATAATTGCGGACTAGGTATTGATATTTAATGGATATCCCGGTAAACAAATTAGGAGGTCCTGTTGGGGATATAGTAACTACCTGCTCTTATACAGCCTTGCCAGCTCGACGAGGTACGCTCTGATTTTAATCTTGCTGTTCTTTTTCGCACAACAAAGAGAAAGAAATCCTTAAATTATAAATATTTTAGAAAAATATTCCAACTACTAGAATAGTGATAGAACAGTGATTAAATATTAAGCTGCACTTAGTCATATTACTTAATTGATCAATTATTCTAATTTTCACTAATATCGTCATGAATTCACATCATCTCACCTGTTGTGATGCTAACCTGAATTTTCTCAACAGCCAAGAAAGTTGCCTAGGCGCCAAACATATGCATGTTATTTGTGTTTCAAATATGCTAACTTAACTGGTAGTACGGCATTAAGACGGTGCAAGTCTCGAGAAGGGGGGATATGCTCCCCCCGTAAGATTTTCCGCGGATAGCGAAAGAACGGCGTGCAGTAGCGCACCAAAATTTGGCATACCTGTTCACACGACAATTTTGCATGGCGTGTGAAAATTTTAAGGTCAGGTCGTATAGGATCAGCGAGTTAGTCAAGGTCAAGTGAAGTCACCTTCAGAAAAGTTCAACCAGTCGTCACGCTTTAACGGATGAAAATATTTTAATGACACTTTCAGCGTTTGTTTATCTTTAGGGAGGAAACAAAACACACCAGACGAATTTGTGATTTTTTAGTTTTTGATGACATCTTAGTTTTCCATATTGATTATGGATTCCATTATGGATAAAATCGAAGATTCTGGCTAAAGTAACATTTTTATTGGAGAAAGTTGACTTCAAACAACGTTTGGCGGTCCGCTCTATCCATCAGAAAACAAAATTAAAGAAAACTTAAAATTCAAAATTTCGAAATCTACAAAAAATTGGGATGGGCAAAAATTTTAGGGCCATGGTCGACTTCGCCTTGCTTTTCTGATTCCAAATAATTTTTGTTTTTCAAATCTCCCCAAAAATAAACTCCCCAGAGGCAAGAACATGAAGTCAGTTGTGAAAGCATGAGCTCCCTAGTAACGTTACTTTTGGTGGATGCAATTTTGGAGGTGGTTTATGGTCCTACTCGTCGACCGCTTTCCGATGACACCTCTTTCGTTTTCGTGCGATGCTTAGTTTGGAGATTAGAGTTTAGAACCCCCCTCCAGGACTGACAGATCCTCCGTGAGGATCTGACCGGAAAGACGGGGAGGGTTAGATAGGCAATAGCTTGGATGTTTGTTATCGTTGCATGACTCAGCGTAATGACATACATGTAAGATGACTTAGCTTGCTAAGAACAAATCTCCGGTTGGAAACGGTTGGAATTGTCTGGAACATAGGTGGAGGCTTAATATAATTACTGGCGTTACGAAAATGGGATTCAACCACATTGCTTTCATGTAACTGCGTAGATATAATAATATAACATGAAAATGATCAGTATTGCATTTGCAAAACCAAACATATAGGCGTTTCAATCAGGGAAGAATGGATGTTGTACTCCGATATATTGAGCAACATCTGTCTCTTTCTGTAGAAGGAGTTTGGTGCCCTCTCGTAATGCAGGGAATATAACACCAATATTTTGCACCTGCAATATCTGAAGTGCTCGAGCCTCCATCCCTGGTCTTGGATCATCCCTTGTCTTGGACAAGTCTGAGTTCAATCGACCACGCCATCAGAAATATGTCAGAAATAGGCTTAACATTTCTAAAACGCACAACACTAGTCACGAATACCACAGGCTTTCGACAGATTAAAGCTATTTCCTGAGAAGTTTAAAGATGTGTGACAGGTAATTGGTGAGACAGCGGTTTATGAACCTTGATATTGCTAATTCCTGCATATCACGCATCAGATTGCTTATGAGACGTTCATTAGAGTGCAGATCACAATGGTACCACCCTATGTGGATAGAAACATGTCACTCCTTCAGGGCGTATTTACCGAGCTGAAGCTGGGTTTGGTCAGAGCAGACCGGCAGAGTCCGTGTCTCGGTCACAAAATTCAAAGTATTTTCCCCCTCAAGCTGAGAGCCCTCACCATCTAGACCACAATTGCTGTTCCTGAATCCGGGACAAACGACGACACTGTCTGAGAAGAGAAGGTCGTCTATCACCGACCGTGTGTCTGCGTGTGGAAGCCTGGCCAATGACCCGACCGCCAGTTCTGACTACTGGTGGCGCAGTGCACAGCCTGCTGGCTGACCGCCAGCTCTGACTACTGGTGGCGCAGTGCACAGCCTGCTGGCCGACCGCCAGTTCTGACTACTGGTGGCGCAGTGCACAGCCTGCTGGCCGACCGCCAGCTCTGACTACTGGTGGCGCAGTGCACAGCCTGCTGGCCGACCGCCAGCTCTGACTACTGGTGGCGCAGTGCACAGCCTGCTGGCCGACCGCCAGCTCTGACTACTGGTGGCGCAGTGAGCCTGCTGGCCGACCGTGTTGCTACTGGTGGGAGTGACAGCCTGTGGCCGACCGCCAGCTCTGACTACTGGTGGCGCAGTGCACAGCCTGCTGGCCGACCGCCAGCTCTGACTACTGGTGGCGCAGTGCACAGCCTGCTGGCCGACCGCCAGCTCTGACTACTGGTGGCGCAGTGCACAGCCTGCTGGCCGACCGCCAGCTCTGACTACTGGTGGCGCAGTGCACAGCCTGCTGGCCGACCGCCAGCTCTGACTACTGGTGGCGCAGTGCACAGCCTGCTGGCCGACCGCCAGCTCTGACTACTGGTGGCGCAGGCCGACGCCGCTGCACGGGTGCTGGCCGACCGCCAGTTCTGACTACTGGTGGCGCAGTGCACAGCCTGCTGGCCGACCGCCAGTTCTGACTACTGGTGGCGCAGTGCAGCCTGCTGGCCGACCGCCAGCTCTGACTACTGGTGGCGCAGTGCGCCGGCCAGTTGACTACTGGTGGGCAGTGGCCGACCGCCAGTTCTGACTACTGGTGGCGAGTGACAGCCTGCTGGCCGACCGCCAGCTCTGACTACTGGTGGCGCAGTGCACAGCCTGCTGGCCGACCGCCAGCTCTGACTACTGGTGGCGCAGTGCACAGCCTGCTGGACGCTGGCAGCCCCGCCGACCTCCCACCGCACCCACCAATGTTGTCTCCCCCTGCTGTGCGCCTGCCGTGCGCGTGCGTCTGCCGGCGTGCGCGTGTGCGTGTAAGTGACGCGGGCGAGACACGGTCGGCGCACGCACAGCTGCGCCTCGCCGCGCACGCTGCGGCGGGTGTAAGTGACGCGGGCGAGACACGGTCGGCGCACGCACAGCTGCGCCTCGCCGCGCACGCTGCGGCGGGTGTAAGTGACGCGGGCGAGACACGGTCGGCGCACGCACAGCTGCGCCTCACCGCGCACGCTGCGGCGGCGCCAGTCGGCCCGATACAATCGGCACCGGCTAATTATGGCCTGCACCCAGAGTGCAGCCGCACTAAACGCCAGCCATGCGTCAATTAGAGTATTACGGCCGTCATACATAACAATGGCGACGCGCAACACCCGCACGAGCGCTGCTCTATGCCGTGCCCGATGTTGACCCAGGTGAGATTGTGTGCCGATAAGTAATTACGCCCGCTTTGCCGTCGGCCGCCCATGCCAACTTCCCGGTAACACAGGTGACCTGCTCGCCAACTGGACCGTCACCTCCAGTAGCTGGACAGACGGCCGCCGTCCGACGTCCGGCGTCCGGCGTCCGACGTCCGGCGTCCGTCGTCCGGCGTCCGTCGTCCGGCGTCCGGCGTCCGGCGTCCGACGTCCGGCGTCCGTCGTCCGGCGTCCGGCGTCCGTCGTCCGGCGTCCGGCGTCCGTCGTCCGGCGTCCGGCGTCCGTCGTCCGTCGTCCGGCGTCCGTCGTCCGTCGTCCGTCGTCCGTCGTCCGGCGTCCGTCGTCCGGCGTCCGTCGTCCGGCGTCCGTCGTCCGTCGTCCGGCGTCCGTCGTCCGGCGTCCGGCGTCCGGCGTCGTCGTCCGGCGTCCGGCGTCCGTCGTCCGCGTCGTCGTCCGGCGTCTGCGTCGTCGTCGCTTCGCGTCGCGTCGTCTCGGCGTCCGTCGTCCGTCGTCCGTCGTCCGTCGTCCGGCGTCCGTCGTCCGGCGTCCGTCGTCCGGCGTCCGTCGTCCGTCGTCCGGCGTCCGTCGTCCGACTCGTCCCCGCTGCGACCCGCGCCAGGTTGCGTCACTGACGATCGGATGCTGAGAATATGTCAGTACCGGCGAACGATGGTCCGAGTATAGCATAGTATGTAGTAGAGCATAGTATAGACAAAAGTGATCTATTTTGGAACATTTAGCGCCATTCATAGTAAATATGAAAGTAATTAATCGCTTCCTCATGACAACGGATAAGAGAAGTTATGTCCACAAAATATAATACATAACAATTCTTTTTGTCTCTCTGAAGTATTTCTCTTTTTATATTCTTCAAATCATGCAGCTTATCAAGAAATGTTTCCTATTTCCACTCCATTTAATTTCCACATCGATGACGAGTGGCTATCTGATAATTAATCACTAGAAGGCGAATGGCTTCCATGAATGAGCGGCTAGTTCTAAACTGGCAGTGCCTAACTAATGACAGCAATAACAGTACATGTAATAAATTAACAGGTAGCTGACGTACTTTAGACCCAGAGCTTACATAATCAGCTTAGGATTCTGATTGTGCGTGCAAACACATACCGAGTGTGTACCGTGAACCAACCCGAGTGTGTGCCGTGAACCAGCCCGAGTGTGTGCCGTGAACCAGCCTGAGTGTGTGCCGTGAACCAGCCCGAGTGTGTGCCGTGAACCAGCCCGAGTGTGTGCCGTGAGTCAGCCTGAGTGTGTGCCGTGAGTCAGCCCGAGTGTGTGCCGTGAGTCAGCCTGGGTGTGTGCCGTGAGTCAGCCCGAGTGTGTGCCGTGAACCAGCCTGAGTGTGTGCCGTGAACCAGCCCGAGTGTGTGCCGTGAGTCAGCCCGAGTGTGTGCCGTGAACCAGCCCGAGTGTGTGCCGTGAGTCAGCCCGAGTGTGTGCCGTGAGTCAGCCCGAGTGTGTGCCGTGAGTCAGCCTGAGTGTGTGCCGTGAGTCAGCCTGAGTGTGTGCCGTGAGTCAGCCCGAGTGTGTGCCGTGAGTCAGCCTGAGTGTGTGCCGTGAACCAGCCCGAGGGTGTGCCGTGAGTCAGCCTGGGTGTGTGCCGTGAATCAGCCCGAGTGTGTGCCGTGAACCAGCCTGAGTGTGTGCCGTGAACCAGCCCGAGTGTGTGCCGTGAACCAGCCCGAGTGTGTGCCGTGAACCAGCCCGAGTGTGTGCCGTGAGTCAGCCTGAGTGTGTGCCGTGAACCAGCCCGAGTGTGTGCCGTGAACCAGCCCGAGTGTGTGCCGTGAGTCAGCCTGAGTGTGTGCCGTAAACCAGCCCGAGTGTGTGCTGTGAGAAAGCCTGAGTGTGTGCCGTGAGTCAGCCTGAGTGTGTGCCGTGAACCAGCCCGAGTGTGTGCCGTGAACCAGCCCGAGTGTGTGCCGTGAGTAAGCCTGAGTGTGTGCCGTGAGTCAGCCTGAGTGTGTGCCGTGAGTCAGCCTGAGTGTGTGCCGTGAGTCAGCCTGAGTGTGTGCCGTGAGTCAGCCCGAGTGTGTGCCGTGAGTCAGCCTGAGTGTGTGCCGTGAACCAGCCCGAGTGTGTGCCGTGAACCAGCCCGAGTGTGTGCCGTGAGTCAGCCTGAGTGTGTGCCGTGAGTCAGCCTGAGTGTGTGCCGTGAACCAGCCTGAGTTTGTGCCGTGAACCAGCCCGAGTGTGTGCCGTGAACCAGCCTGAGTGTGTGCCGTGAACCAGCCTGAGTTTGTGCCGTGAACCAGCCCGAGTGTGTGCCGTGAGCCAGCCTGAGTGTGTGCCGTGAACCAGCCTGAGTTTGTGCCGTGAACCAGCCCGAGTTTGTGCCCTGCCCCAACAGATGTAGGTATTAATGCCTAATTCCAAATGGAAATGTGTGTGTCTCCCATGTTTGATGGCATGCAATATATGTGAGCCATTCTGAAGTAAAAAATATGTTATTACACGTATTTATATACGTGTATATAAATACGTGATACGCGATATGATATGATATCATCAATAGGTATTAGGTGACCTCGAACTTTGTCAAATGTGTTAAGTGAAACTATTATACTTTCATTAAAAAGTACCAAATGTTGTTCTGTCACGAAAACGCTTCCCTATCACTTGTGTTTATTTTGCAGTTATATCCCACGTAGTTTTTCAATGATAGAAAACTTACACGAAATCAGTCAACCCCGAAAAACGCAAAGTCGCAAGTCATGAAGAACTGGCGGCTATATCGGATATGTATTAGAAAGAAGCTTTTCTCCTTCGGCACCTCAATGACGTTCGCCTTTATTTCCGCCGTCAACATTATTAACTTTGATGGGGTTGGGGTACCGGTAGGTCACGAGGTCGCAGGTTACAGGGTCATGAGGCGAAATGTAAGAAGTGATGATATTTCATCCCGGGAATGATTTCCTTTATTCTTTTTCTTCTCAACGACGCAGAAATCGCCACACTTTCTGTTTCTTCATCGTCAAAGCTTCCCATGCTGTTTGAACTAAAAGCACTTGCGGAGGATATGACTCAAGAATCGTTGGTAGGACGGAGTGTACCAATTTGAATTTGCATGGGCGTATTCAGGACCTAAGAGTACCCTGTCAGCAAACCGTATTATAAATCAACATGTTTGCGGTAAAATGCCTTGGTCGATCTATCGTGAAACGCACCAGCTGTGAAAGCGAGTGCGTCTGTACGAAGCATGCAGGAATTGTACGGACTAGTAGCATCCCAGGCCCAGCGCATCATACCCGCCCCTCCCCCCCCCACCTTCCCCTCATCTGGTCACTAGAAATGCCGACGGGAAGCGGAAGACCGACGCTGCTCTGATAGGCGTGCAATCACACAAGAATGCGCCCTTCATCCGGTGCAAGGGTCGTGCACGAGCCAAAGCGAGCTGGCAGATAAAGGCGCCAGCAGGGCTGGCGTCCAACCAAGAACAGGGCGGCACCTGATGGTTTTGTCAACAGGGCTGGCGTCCAACCAAGGACAGGGCGGCACCTGATGGTTTTGCCAGTGAGTAGGAAGGGCACAGACGTCATGCGAAATATGTGGGGGAGCAATGCGTGCATTAGCTACTACATGAGCTACGAAGCTCCATAAGTATGTAGGGTCCCTGGTCAATTCCAGAACAGGATGAGGGGGACCCATCTGGGTTAAGCCTATCTAGAACGGATACTAGACAATTACATGCTCTCACCCCAATCAATCCATTATCTTAGGGGGGGGTGAGTTATTTTTTAGGCGTGCCGGACCATAAAGGTCATTTGCGCCGCCTTAAGGCTAGTACGTTACATGTCTTCTATAAAGTGAGCGTTTGCGATCAAGGTGTAGGCAAATGGACATTTACGTTAAGGAATTGTACGTTAGTTTGCGTGATTTTAGGTGCTGCAGGCGAGGGTCTGGGTTGGGGACAGCTCCCTGATGTCTAAATGGTTTAGTTTTACTTTACTCTTCCACAAAATAATTCGTAGTTTGGGTGGGGGTGGGGGTGTTTTGAGAGTGGCGAGAAGTTGATTTTGCCAGGGTGCCGGCTTTAGCCTACCATTATCTCAAGTTCCTATGGAGATATATATATCAGCCTATCTGGCACCTTTCACCTGATATAGCATAACACACTCCTCAACAATTACAAACTCCTCCAATCATGCCCATTGTGCTACTATAGCCAATCTCATCAGTATCACATACCGAAGGAAGGTGCTGAATCCACTGCTAGGTACACCCTATATAAAGCTATAAAGTGTTCAGACTCAATAAGAGACCAACAGGCCCATCCAGTTAAGTTTGTAAATGGAAGAAACCATAAGCCTGGTAAAAAGACCCACCCCAACCATCACTACATCCTAAAGAAACCATCCACCAACATTCCACACACCTAGCAATGCCTACCTACCTTAGCTATCCAGCCCTATTCCCCTGATCCTTCTTAACACATGTGGATTGAATGCTTTACCAATAATTTTCAAACTGCATTCTTGCCTGCTTAAAGGGGTCTGTGCCGTCCACACTTACTTAGCATAAATCTCACCACATCTATCACAAATTATAACACAAAAACAAGATTTTCCGGTCTAAAACATTTGTCCACCATACCTTTAAACGGAACTCCCCACAACATCAGCAGCCAGCCTATTCCACTGATCAACAACTCTTTGACTGAAGACCTGTTGTCGCTTAGCTGTCCTACACCTCAACTTGTCTAACCTGAATTGATGACCCCTATGTGATACTATAAACTGAAGAGCGCCATTCGAATTGACCTGATCTAGTACTTTAACAATTTTGTACATTTCAATCATGTCCCCCCTTAATCTCATATACTTGAGTGAATACATATCTAATGCCACAAACATTTCTCCATATTCTAAGTTACCTATTCCACTGATGAGCCTAGTTGCTTTGCGCTGCACTCTTTCTAACATATCTATATCTTTTTCTAGGCAGGGGTTCCATGTTTGTACAGAATATTCCAAGTGCTATGCTATGCATATATGTGCTATGCACATATGCTAAGTACAGCTTTTTCATGACTTTCTTGCTCTTATATGTCACACTTCTATTAATGAGCCCAGCATTGTGAGTGCCCTGTTCCTAGCTGAGATACATTGTTTCTTTCTGCTTTAAGGTCTTTTGAAACCAATACACCTAATTCCCTTTCCTCTTCAATAACATCCAGTACCCTCCCTCCAATTGTATATTTGAAAGTCTCACCTCCAGACCCCAGATGCACAACCTTACACGTATCATAGTTGAAAGACATCTGTTATTGATCAGCCCACTTTTTTAGGTCCTCCAAGTCTAGTTGAATATTACTAGATTGATCATTACTGTTTGTCACTCCTACCAGCTTTATTTCGTCAGCAAATTTGAACACCCTATTCCCCAGCCCTACCTCAATGATATTCACAAAGAAGATAAAGAGAAGTGGCCCTAGAACAGAACCATGTGGTACTCCACTCAGAACGTCCTTCCAATCAGATTTACATCCATTTAACACTACCCTTTATTTCCTTCCCTCAACCATGCTTCAATCCAACCTATAACTTTTCCAACAATCCCATGTTGCTGTAGTTCATGAATTAGCCTCCCATGTGGAACTTTATCAGACACTTTGCTAAAGTCCAAGTACACAACATCCATCCTGCTTTGATTGTCTACTTCTTTAGTAACATACTCCATGAACTCCAATAGGTTACTTAAACAAGGTCTTCGAGATCGAAATCCATGTTGGGTATCCCTTAAAAGGTTGTGCCTGTCCAGATGAATCTGAATATTCTGTTTAACCAGATTTTCTAGTACCTTGCATTTGAGGTCAAACTGACTGGCCTGTAGTTTCCTACACATTTCATACTTACCTTTTTGAAAATTGGTACTACATTTGCATTTCTCCAATCTTCAGGCACTTCAGAATATTCCATAGACCGCCTGAAAAATATACCTAGGGAACTGCTAAAGCTTTAGCACACTCTACTAAGACCCTAGCATATATATCATCTGGTCCAGAAGCTTTATTATATTTTATGTTCGGCAACTGCTTTTCTACAGCTTCTGTAGTTATTGTAAAATCCTCCAGCCTATCATCTGTCATGGCATAAGCTTCAGTTGTTTCCATTGTACCAGAATTACCTTTAGTAAAAACTGATGAGAATTGCTTGCTTAGGGATTCCACAATATCACAATCATCAACAACTATTTCCCCATCTACCTCCAGTGGTCCTACACTACACTTTTTAGTCTTAAATTTGTAGAAGCTAAAGAATCTCTTAGCATTATCCGCTGAACATTCTCGAGCTAAATTCATTTCAGCCAGTCTTTTAGGTGCCCTAACACACCTCCTAACTTATTTGGTACCATATTTGGTGGTCAACTAGTTCAGTGTCCAGAGTGCAACCAAGAAGGGCCCCTGTGGCTCATAGTTGCACTGATATTTTATGTCTTTATGTCTTATCTAAGCCCTTCAGTAAGTCTTCCCAATTAATTTAATTCCGGAAGATCCTGAACTCATTGTAACTCCCTTTAGCAAAATTTGGAATAAATGTTTTAACTGTTCCTACACTTCCAACATACAATGAGAAGCGCATAATGTTGTGATTATTATTACCAAAGGTCTCCCCTATGTTCACATTTTGTACAAAGTTTTCCTCATTAGTAAGCACAAGATCTAATATTTCATTTTCCCTTGTAGGTTCATGTGTCATTTGAAGGAAGAAGTTTTCCTCAAAACAATCCATGAAACTTCTTCTTGACTTGCTTAGACCTATAGTTTTGCTTCCCTATCCAGTTATGTTGAAATCCCCCAACAAAACAGTTATCTCCTACACTCTCCTACTATCTCTTCCTGCATCAATATGCATATATATATGTATATATATATATATATATATATATATATATATATTTTTGTGTGTGTGTGTGTGTGTGTGTGTGTGTGTGTGTGTGTGTGTTGTGTGTGTGTGTGTGTGTGTGTGTGCATATACATAAAGCGACACCTGTGGAGAAAAGTGCCCAAAACAATCAAGGATCCATTAACCACGCAGAGATTCCTTTTTGCGCCAGTAGCTTCCACAATACGATTGCTATTTATTTGCATGAACTTTCATGACCTTATTTGTACTTGCATATGTCCGAAGGCAAAGGAAAACAAGCATGTTTATGTACATGGCGTCGGTGGTTGCTCAATTTGATCCAGGAAACTCTGAAGTCACTGCCATTTCAGAGTGCCCTTGCATTGAGACCGACGTAGTCACAACGGCTACCTGACTACTTGAATTACCGCAGAGATATATTGGTAAGCTTGTAGAATGATGAAAGCTAAATTACAAATAATGTGAGTGAAAAGTGAGTACTTAACCAAAAATTCAAAGATATTTTCTTACAGGGCATTGATTCACGCGGATCTTAGTGAATCCCAGTAATTCACGCGGACGGGGCTGGGCACTTACCGGACTGGGCAGGGACAGTCACTATTCAAAACAACCTTTCTAGAGCTGAGCGGCGAGAGGTGGAGGCGGCATACATCGCCACTGAGGCGACAACAAATACATCGATGGGGTTCTTTAAGACTTCGAACATTACTGCTGAACTGATCAGAAAAATTGTGTCCCTTTGCGATGTACTGACCCTGGAAAAAGAAGCTATGGTCTTGTTCTGCCTTTGCATTTGTTATCTTGCCCCCTTTGTCGCGTATCTAACCATGCATCTGGGACGCATTGTGTTGACGGTTTTTTTATATTCTGATAAGGTTCTTGTATTGGAAGTATAAACAGCGAATTTGATTGTGAGTTTTAATACTTATTAAACATGTTTTCAGTCTCGGCACATATCGTGTTTCCTGATGAAGACAACATAGTCGGATACGTCGGGAAATGTCTTTCAGTTTGTTTTTAAGTTATCGAAGTACTGATTGTTTACTCCATTGATATATAATTTAGCCTTCATCATTCTACTACTTTTACCCGACTACAAACGCTGAGGTTTATTTGGTAGAGGCACTCTTTGGGGAGATCAGGGTACGGGCAGCCTGCGATGCTGTACACTCCCATTGGGGAGATCAGGATACAGGCGGGCCTGTGATGCTGTACACTCCCATTGGGGAGATTCCGTACTTGTTATTTGTCCTTCGATACTCGTAGCCATTACTTAAAATGAGCGAAAAACGAAACAGAAAACCAATCAGTCCGAGAAAGGCAGATGTTTACATACCAAATGAGAGTCAACAGCTATTATCGAGAACCCATAACTGGCTTGCATCATGCTTGTTGTTTGCCCTTATTGTTCCGACCGCGAATCAGCCACTGATCGGTCTGCTGGTGCCGAAGGCCACTCTAGTGCCACACATCAACAAACAGTCCGTGTCGGCAATACACCTGGCGCTATCGAATTAATCAGCCCACCTGGCTGCCACCTTTTTGCTCTCCTCGTCTCCGCCTCCGCCGTGTTCGCCTCAGTGGGCGGCGCATGTCATCAATTATCTAGGCTGATATGCCCAATACGGTGGCGAGTTATCGGCCAAAAAAGCGCCAAACATCGCCAAACCGGAAGAGAAATATCCAGCTGTCCCGGAAAGCAGATACGACTTTTTGGAGTCGGTGATATTGACGTGATATTGACGTGACATTAACGACCGTCGGCATAAACCACTGTCCACCAATTAATTCATCACGAATCTGAATCGAATCGCCATATTATAAAAGGCGCGGGGTGGATTTTAAGACTATGCGAGGCAGAGGCAGGCTTGAGGACTGCGGCCATTGGAAACCACGCCTTTGATCATTCTAAGGGTACCGTTCAAACATTCGAACGCAGACACGAAGCCACGGATTTTGCAAATACACCTGAAAACTCTGTTACAAGCAGTGGCGTAGCCAAGGTGGCGATGGAGGCAGCCCCCCCCCCCCTGGAAGGTCCGAGGGGCCAGCAGGGCCCCTCAAGGCCCTGCCTTGCGGGCGCAGGTGGCCCGCAAGGGCCCATGGGCCGACGTGAAGAGCCCCTGGGCCAACGTGCAGAACCCCTGGGCCGACTTGAAGGGCCCCTGGGCCGACATGGAGGGCCTCTGGGCCGACGCCAAGGGCCCCTGTACCGAGGTGAAGGGCCCCAGGAGCGACGTGAAGGGCCCCTGGACCGACGTGAAGGGCCTCTGGACTAACGCGAAGGACCCTTGAACCAGTGACGTAGCCAAATAGGGGAGGGGGCGAAGGGGGCAGCCGCGGAGGGTCTGAGTGGGCCTTCCAGGCTAAGGGCTACTTGGACCGACGTGTAGGGCACCTGGACCGACGAAAGGGCCCGGGCTGACGGAAAGCGTCCTGGGCCGATGAAGAAGGCCCGAGTCAATGGAGAGATCCATCAGAAAGATGTTGATGGCCCTTGGCTGGGCTAACGTGAAGAGCTTCTAGATCGACGAAGGGAGCCTCGGATAGTTCGAGTGGCCCCCGGGCTGATGGAGAGGTCCCGGACCAATATGAAGGGCCTCCGGGCTGATGGAGAGGTTCCGAGCCAATATGAAGGGCCCCTGGGCTATCGGCGAAGCCCAATCAGAGAAAGGGTCCCTGACTTGATGGACAGGGCCTACACGTTTGAAAAGGAGCCTCCGGCTTGCGGGAAGCCGGGATCCAAGGGTCGTCAAAGAGGACCCCTGAGAAGACGCAGGGGGTCCTAGTTGCCGGAGAGGACCTCGGACTGTCGGAAAGGACTCTTTGGTTGACGAATGGGGCCCAAGCCGTACAAGGGCCCCCAGCCTGATGGAGGGGCCCAAGCTTTTGAAAGAGGGACTCCGGCCTGACAGAGCAGGCCTGGATCGCTAAGGAAGGTTCCTGCGCCGACGGAGAGGACTCCTATCTGCGGGAGGAACCCGAGCCCTCGGAGAGGGCCCAGAGCCGCCAGGAAGGGTCCCTGGGCCGATGGGGGCCGAAACCGCACAGTGGACCCCTTGCGTGATAGAGGTGGCCCAAGTTTTTAAAGAGGGGACTCGGGCCGGACTGAGAGTGTCCTGAGCCGTGAAAGAGGGTCCCTGAGCCGAAGGATGGGGCCCCGGGCCGGACGTGCAGAGCCACTGGGTCTGCTTTAGTTCACGATGATAGAGAGGGGCTCAGAGCTGACAGCGGGCCTCAGACCGATAAAGAGGCCCCCGAGCTACGGAAAAGATCCGTGCGGAAGCGGAGGGTTACTGGCGCCACATAAAGGGGCCGGGCTGTTTAAAAGTAGTGGTGTTTTCAAGGGGTGGAAGGGCACCAGCCCACCTGGCGAGCCCGATGGGTCCCTCCAGGCGACTGTCATGGGGGCAGAGATACTACTGAAGAAAATATAAACGCATCTAACTGCTTGTGTTGAAAGGGCCCCTGAGAGCCGAAGTCGTCCACACTGAAGGCTGGCAAGGGCCGTGAAGACAAGAGAGGGCCCGCCCGAGAGATGGAATGCACATGCCAACTGGAAAGAGAAGTCTCAGCTATAATGGGCCCCTAACAGCTGAGGAATAAATAGGGCACCTAAGGGTCAGAGAAGGCTTTGATGCTCTTCGGGTTTGAAAGGGCCCCTGAGGGATCAACAGGACCTATAATAGCTAAAGAGGACTAGTGAGTGCCCATCACAGATCTGAAATTCCCCAGAGATGAGTCAGACAAGACTGTTGAGAAATGTGATGGGCCCCTACAAGCAGGAGAGGGCCCTGAGGGATGAGGAGGATCTCGCGAGAGTCAGAGAAGACTGTACTGGGATTCTTCAGAGGTTGAAAGGGGCCCCGAATGAATAAAAAGGTCGCCTGAGAGGCATACAAATCCGTGTTGGCTGACGATTGAGGTGAGGAACACCGACGGCCACCCTCAGACTTAAAATATTATTGAAAGCACAAGAGCTGTCGATAAATAGGAAGGGTCCCGTAGCTTGGGGGGCCCCTGAGGGCTAACAGAGAGTTGAGAGTGAACAAGAGTACCTAAGACTAACGATAGTTGTGAAGAATATCTGAGAACCAAAGAGAACCCCTAAGGGCTGGTGATGGTTGTGAGGAATCCTGAAAGCCTGTTTCAGAGCTGGAATACCATTGCTGGCCCAAAACACTGTCGAGGACTAGGGAGGTCCCCTGAAAGATAGAGCGGACTGAACTGTGATGCTTCTGAGGCTTGGGAGGGACACTGAGGGATGAACCGAGCCACCTAAGAGATAAAAAGAGTTCCGAGAGCTGGCGATGTTAGCTAGAAATTGTGAGGCCTGTCTCAGAGCTGCAGGATTCCCTAAAAGCTAGACAAGTTTGTCGAGGACTGGGAATGGCCCATGCAAAATGGAGAGGGCTCCTGACTGATGAATAGGTCCCCTGAGAGCCAGAGAGGACTGGACTGGAATGTTCTTGAGCTTTGGGATGGACACCTGAATGATCGGGATCCTCTGAGAGCTAAGAGAGTTCTTGAGATCTGGCGATGGGTCCGGGAAATACTGAGGGCCAGCCTCAGAGAAAAGTATCATTGAGAGCCATAAATGCTGCCAAGGACTGGGAAGGTCACCTACCGCATCCTCAGCGGCGGCGGTCGCTCCAGTGGCCACGGTCGCCAGAACAACCACAGCAGTCCTGACGGTGACGACCGCCCAATCGGCCACAGCTGTTCCAGTGGCCTGGCCACAGTTGCTCCAGCAGCTACGGTCGCTCTAGCGATGGCGAAAAAAAAACCAGCGATAGCTGTGATGACGGCCGCTCCAACTGTGCCAGTTGCTTCTCCTTGGAACTGGGTGATACCGGTTAAGCAAAAAGAAAGAAATATAATTTGCATGAGGCTGTGTGTTCGGCATAGCTGGTCCGACGTGTTGCTAGTCCTTCCTCTGTCGTCAAATCCTGCACTTCTTTTTTTCCATAGTATTCATGCTTCATTTTTAGAAAGTATGACGGTGTTGAAAAGACATAGCAAAATGGACCCCACCAGAGGCGCAGCCAAGGGGCACAGAGCACAGTCCTCCTTACCAAGCAAAATATACTTGATCAAACAAGAAATTTTGATATTTTCACCACGCAAGACCATGCGTTTTCGGCACGCTCCGCGCGCTGGAAGCTTTCTGTTTCATGACATTTTTTTGGTCGAGCTCACCTCAGGACAATCCTGGCTGCGGCACAGGGCCCCACCCTTATCATGAACACCCTCCCTATTAAACTATGTCTGAACTTTGAACACAAACAAAACAAAAAGAGGCAATTGTGTTCATGAAGATGGATACTCGCATTTTCAAGCTAATCAAATTCATGCCTTCATTAGAGATGTGTTATCGTCTCTTGGCTTCTCGTGATATATTTTCTTTTCTTGTTTTTGTCGGCAACCAAATGGGTTGTCTTTCTTGCTTTCTGGTCTTTACCAGACTGTTGGACCTCGATTGCAGGTCCTGCATTAGCCACGCCGGAGCGTAGTGCCTTATTTTCCGACGTGTTTAACCACCTTTGCCTAATAGGTATACATATATATGTATATATATATCTTTATATATATAGATATGTATATATATATATATATATATATATACATGTATATATATATATTTATATATGTACATATATCTATACATGTATATATATATATATATATGTATGTAAACATTATGACATATAAATAGGGGTCCTTCGAAAATAAAGTGGTCGAAATCGAAATCTGATGAGCTTCGGAAAAGTGTCTGGGGGAGGGGCTTCGGTAGGTAAGGGGACCATCCTTAGTTGTTCGCCCCCCCCCTCCCATGGACCAAATCCTGGCTACCCCACTGGTTGCAAGTTGCCCTTAAGCTTTCTGCTTCATTGGTGGAGCATGAGTACTATTAGTGGGGCGTCCTCGTCAACCGTCAGAGGCTTCCATTGCATCAGCAGGCCTCCCAGACTCAGACTTGTAGGGGCTCTTTTTGCTCAGGCAGGACCTTCTCGTCAGACTCGGGCCTCCTGTTGTACTGACGTGGACCAGAGACATTCTTCGTCAATTGCAGAGACATTCTGTTGCGCTGATGGGGATTTCCTGTCAGTCTCAAGGGCTTACTGTTGCTTCTTTAGCATCCTCAGCGGGCCCCTATTGTGCACTGACGGAACTTCGTCGTCACCCTCATAACACCGACGGTGTTGCTTGTCCTGGTGGAAGCCTCTGGTTAGCCCTCGGAGGACCTCTTGTGGCGCTGGTGGGATGTCTTCTCAGCCACAGACCGCCCCCTGTTGTATGTACCAGCGAGCGTCACAGTCGTACAAAATGAGGTTAGCGTGAAGAGTTGAGGTCTAATTTGTGTGATGTTTTAGATGTAGGATGTGTCTCTGTTTGGAGCTTTTGCGGCATTTGGAAATCCTGGTGATTTTCTTGCTGAGATTGTGCTGCAGTCAGACTGAGGTGTCAGCTACAGTCATCAGTCAGACTCAGGTGACAACACTGAGCCAATCAATAGACCCGGAAACAACGTCACTAATGACATAAATGGCCCAAACGTGTTCTGCTAGTGTAGCCGGGAAGTAATTCCATTGGCATTGGCTTGGTAGACTCGACAATTGAAAACCCGCATTGGGAGACTCGCGCTACCGTCAAGTTCCGTTCCATTGGGAGACTCGCGCTACCGTCAAGTTCCGTTCCATTGGGAGACTCGCGCTACCGTCAAGTTCCGTTCGCGTTTCCACCAACTGAGTTTAAAGCACACACCTCCGGCTTTCAGCGGTTCAAACAAGGTTTACTGCATCAGTCCAATTTCCATATCAAATATTGTCTCCGCCAAGATGCGTAATCGTATTTGGAATCGCCGCTCTATTTCGTTTTTCTCCATGAATACGGGAGTGAGGCTGTCCCGGGGGACTAGTAACTCAGTTACGACTGATCAGACTCCAAAGCTGCCTTCGATTATGTAAAACGACAAGATCAAAATAAAAGGCAGACCCCCACAAATAGAACATTTCAGAGGGAGGCATTGCGAGAAAACGGTAATCTGCGAGGTCCTTTGCTTCTCACGGGTGTCGCAGCAAGCCGAAAACAACACAACTATAGAAATACGCACGCGATGTTGCGGTGCACAGATGTTACCATTTGTGTAACCGTTTGTGATGTGCACAGGCTACCATTTCGTACTGAGTGCCCGCGCCTGTCTATCTAATAAGCATTCGCACCGGGGTGGCCTTTAGCCATCTGGAACAGGCGTGGGGATCCCCTCTCCTCACTCCACTCCACCACCCCGAAGGTACATCCGTCCTCAACACAGAATCCATGCAACGTCACGCATATAAATATGTTTTCAAGCCCACACGCATACCAGGTTTCAAATTATGCCAAACACCCTTCCTTAAGCCTAGTTTACACCTACAGTGTTAAAATTGATTTCATGACCTCCTTCATGCATAAAAAAGCTTGCTAAAGCAGAGAACCGGATGCTGTCAGCAAAATCGCTGTCAGGTTCTGGACAACGGTCAAAATCAATTTCACCTAAGACGACCTGGAATGGAGTCAAGCGTGAAAGCGGTCTCTGTTTCTTGACATTTTGTTTGGTCGGGCCCCTAAACCAAGTTCCCGCTGCGCCTCTGATGTTGCATGCCACCCACATCATGTTGTACCAACATTAAACTCACGCCCTGAGGAATTTCACAATTTCCAACAGGAGTATAGCTTTGTATGCTTTTGGCAGAGCACTTGTCCCCCAATTCCCCCAATATTGGCTGCGCCCTCCCAATAAATTCAACTTCAACATGTGACCCTACGTGATGTGACCCCCCCCCCCCCCAATCGATTTGGGCCCGCCCATTGCCTTTCATGTACTGTGCTCTCCCAATAACTTTCAGGAACCTACACCTATGATCTCCCGTCCGCGCTGTGCGGCAGAATGCTCAACCATTGACAGTGCGGGGGAGGGGATGTGTCAATTTGACACCCATTAACGTTGCTGTAAGCTAGACAAGATAAATGCGTTCAAAGGTATGAACTAGCTCCGTCCTTGAATTTTCAAAGTTGTTAAACAAAATGTTACGTCTACCCCTTTTGGTGAACCTTTCAGATCATGTCAAGTAGGCTAACATTTGCAGTATGGGATGATTTTCTACTTTACGCAGTGTGGGGCGGGGAGGGGGGGGAGTGGGAGAGGAGGAGTAATTTGGCTTCCCCAATAGCTTGAGTTCTAAGCAAGATTGAGATGTTGAAAACGGCATGGCGTAGCTACATCCTTGAACTTTTATAGATCTGTTGGTTGAACTTCCAGGCCACGTCAGACAGGTCAGTGTCGGCGTGCAATCATTCGTCTTTGCCGTCATTTCCGGACCATAGTCCTAAAACAAATGCAGCGTCGTGCTTCAAATGTTGATGGCATGCAAACTGAAGACTTGTTCTAACGCAGGTGACATGTGCGAAGGTGAAGGCCACCGATCTCGTCAGGGTCAAATGTCTGTAAACATGTGATGAACTGCTAAGGATGACAATTATCGATGGAGATGGCACTCAGGCAAATATAATGAGTGCCACTAAAGCAAAACCATATGTTCCACCATCTTCGAAGATACCTAAGAAAACAAATTGCGTTTTTAAGGGAGGAGACATTTCACAAAGTGTTGAAAAAAGTTATAATTTTTAACATCCAACATGGGGACACCAGTCACATCAGAATTGGACCAGGTGTGGAAATTACCGTGGTTTAATCATTTTATATTGTAGTAGTACTCATCTTTGCCTCTAGAACACCTGTAACACACGTACCTCCAGGACGCTTCGGGTCATATCTCGGTGAACTGACCGGATAATAACTTGCTATCTGAGAAGTTTTCATAAGATATAATGTAACACCGTGTAATTCCGGACTTTCAAAAGCATTGATTAGTAACCATGCTACGCTTAAAGAAGCATTTTCCCAGCATAAACCTTTAGCATCAGAATGTGATCTGAAGTCACTTCTTTATATATTTTTTGTATAGATCATTCGCCTATGCATATGTGTTTCATTTGCATTGTATCTTGCATGGTTTGTTCACGAAAACGGTTTCAATCTACATTCAGAAACCGAATTAAGACGCACTTCTTAACACAAATTGTGGAAAACTCGGGGTGGAAGGAATGCGAATGCTCAAAGTGATAGTGTGAGCGGTTCAGGTGTTGCCTTAGAAAACATCAGGGGAATGGAAATGACCTGCGATGGTTAAGGCACATGATATATGATTGCTTCTATTTCTTCAAACATGCCAATTAAGGGCAAGTGATGGACGTTTCCATACTCCATATATCAGGACTCTCTGCTAAACAGATTGAATGTCAAAGTTCTGTGTTGTTTTCATTTCCGGTCATCATTAACCTATTCAGCCATGTTTAACTTTGACGGTTTATCTTCTGCGGTTAGCTCATGATGAAAGTTTCAAGGCACGTCCAAAAACCACATTGAGATGCACTGAGAAAAATGTGATAAGCGTATATATTCTCTGAAAATAGCAGACGTTCTCATTTTCCCCTATTCAAATCAGACCACACAAAACGAGCACTCAGTTCGCGATATGCTGAGAACACCATTCTCAGACGAGAATGCCAGTGCGTTGAGACTTTCAAATGTACTCATGTGAAACCACTTTCAAGACTCAGGAAGGAGAATATCTTTGGTCTCAAGTGAAACCAGTCAGACTGAGAACAGCAATTGGTCTCAATTTGAACAGCAATGCTCAAATGAGACCAGTCCCAACTGTCACTCTGACTCTTCATGGGTCACAAATGTACTCCAAAACTACTTCAAAGTCTCAACAAGCATATTTTGTTCTCGCTGAAGCCTGTTCACTTGAGAATAGGTATTGGTTTCAGCATTCGAAGCTATTACTCAAATAAGATTAGTTTCAGGTTTCATTTCAACAATACATGCCTCAACTGAGAGTGGTCATTGGTGTAAATGTCCCTCGCTGTTTTCATATGATACTTCTTTCAGGTTTAAATACCCGTTATATTTTGGTATCGCAACTAAAACAGGACAGATTAACAGTTGTATATTGGGCTAACAGGGCTAGTCACATGACATACTATTAATGTACAGCTCTAGAGTGCCGCACACTTATCGCCGGCGTCATCTGCCACACATGTCGCTCATCGCTGCCTCAGAAGATGATTTCCTGGCGATGACCAGCGAAATCATTGAAGAGGAGCTGTCAGCACCACAACATTCTGTTTATTTGCCAAATATATTCAACAAATGTACCATAGAAACAGGCATGCCTTGGCATCAAATATCATCGCCGCTTGCATATTCGCTAAGTCACATGCAGACAACAATCCTGGACTTGGACATATGCCTGGTGAATCTGTTCATCTGCCCAGGCATAAAGGAGAAACCGGGAACTCCAATGACTTACGCCGAAAACAAGTTCAGGTAGAACGCAACTTCTTTGCCAGTTGCTCTCCACGCCGTGCTCTGGGCCTTCTTTATCCCCAAACAGATATGTTGGAACAGCCCATGTGGAGGAGAAACCTGCCATCGGTATGGTCTCTGCCACCGCCCAACCGTCTTCAACCGTGACGGGACTGTCGGAGAGTGTCAATCGGCAGCTGGAGACAGTTCAGTGAGAATGTGAGAGAAGTCTGAGACAGCGAAAATCACAGCTAATGTGCTGGTCGTGGAGGACACCTGACACTCTAACGATGGGACGTAGCTTCACAGTGACTGCAGTCCAAAGTGTGCAGATGATTATTGAGAACAATGGTAAGTTAAATCGCATGACATCCTAGTCCTTTAAAAAAAAATTGTCTACAGCTGATACCTATGCTTTCTTGATTTATAGATCTGGTCAACTGCAGGGCGGGAATTTCGAAAGCCCAAAATGTCACGCCTTTGGCGGTTACCAATAACTTGTGCAACTACAGCTACATTGAAGCCTTGCGATTTCGTGCAATTATGTTTTATTGCGCTCAAATGTATTAAACACCGTCTTCATCGACGTATAAAAGTGTTCGGCAAACAACACAGGCAATTTTCCATGTGTTACCCGAACCGAACAGCGGTGTTCGGAATACAGCGCGTGTATCTGCACCTGTTAAAACAAGTGAAGTGTGTGCTGAATTAAGAATACGAACTTAAGCATTTCAAGCCCACAATGTTGCACTTGGCAAGGGTGGATCCAGTAATTATCATTGGGGAAGGAGTGTATGATAAAAATGCACCCCTTCGGGTTGGAAATGTGCCCCTTCAGTAAACTTCATTTTACCCCGCCCCACTTTGATAATTTTTCCGCTCAAGGCACCTCTCCGAGGAAATGCGCCCCCTCCCCAATGATAATTACCGTATCAGCCCTTCCCTAATGCAACCCTGAGGGCTTAAGATGCTTAGTAAGCTCGTGTTCAGAATTCAACACACACTTCACTAGCTTTAATAGGCTCAGATACAGAACACCTCTGTTCTTCGGGGAGCACACGAAAAATCCCTCTTCGGGGAACACACGAAAAATCGCCTGTGTTGTTTGCCGAACACGTTTATACCCCAACGAAGACGGTGTTTAATACATTTGAGCCCAATAAAACATGATTGCACAAAATCACAAGGCTTCACTGTAGCTGTCGTTGCACAAGTTATTAGGAGCCGCTAAAGGCGTGACATTTTGAGCTTTCGAAATTGCCGCCCTGCAGTTGACCATATATATATGATGAAAGTAAGCATAGTAAGCAGCTGTAGACAATTTTAAAAAGAATATCATGTCATGCAATTCGACTTACCATTGTTCTCCATAATTATCTGTACACTTCGGACTGCAGTCACTTTGAAGCTATAGCTTGGTAACTCCAGACAGATTGCACAGCAATGGCTGTTGGAGAAAAATGGACGATGAGTCCAGTATCTATTCTCATGGTAGCCGCAACTGGATAAAACTTGAGACCTGCATTATTTATCACGATGGCTCGGTAGAATTACGCATGAATATTGAGAAACTTACTTGGTCCATGACATAAATCCGCAAAATATAGGTTCTCACTGTCTAAAAACTGCACTCATTCAAAATATTGAGTCCCATAACCGCGTCTTTTCGTGAGCAACCTAACGAACATGTTCTCAAACCGTTTTTTTTCAGTGTGGAGTCCTGATCTAACTTCTACAACTCCATAATCCGATCTGTCATAAATTCATGTCCTTCATATACTCTAGCTCCTTTTTTTCACACGAAGTACGCTCATCTTAGCCAATTAGGGGATGTCATGCAAAATTGGAAAGCAATAACGCAAGCGTTGGAGGAGCTATCTTTGGAGACGCATAGGAAGTCTTCAAATTCTCCTGCCCCGCACTGCGAGGGCTGTTTGTCTTCATGGCGCCATTGCAACACCTAAGATGCCTTCTTTTTTTATTTGAATAACTTCATTTTTGTGATTATATGGCATGGGTCTACAATTGGAGGTGTGAACAGTTATATTTTGGTGGTGGTCCAGGGGCAATAGCGAAAAACAAAGGGAGGGCAAAGGGGGAAAACATGTCCGCCGCAGCCGAACACGACTTAATGATAGACATCTTGACAATGATAGAAATCTTAATGATAGACATCGTGCTTGTAAGACATCGACTGAGGATATCCACCCCTCCACCCCTCCTCTTGGCCCACCGTCCCTGCTCCTCCCCGTCTAACTAAATGAAGATAGAATCCCCGCGTCAAATCAAAGCAAGGTATTTCTAGTTAGACAAAATCAACTTGAGTATTTGCATGATACACAGACAAAGGCATAGCAGGGACTGGGGAGGAGAGATGTCCTCTGAATTTTCTCCGATCTGATCCATTAAATAAATGGTGTTCACTGGAAAGAAACGGCCCAATAATCCCCCTCACCTCTCCCTTCTCCAACTTCTGTGCTGCTCCTACATTGGAGCACTACAGAAGTTACAGTATTGGCCCAATAATCCCCCCCACCTCTCCCTTCTCCAACTTCTGTGCTGCTCCTACATTGGAGCACTACAGAAGTTACAGTATTGGCCCAATAATCCCCCCCCCCCCACCTCTCCTTCTCCAACTTCTGTGCTGCTCCTACATTGGAGCACTACAGAAGTTACAGTATTGACCCAATAATCCCCCCACCTCTCCCTTCTCCAACTTCTGTGCTGCTCCTACATTGGAGCACTACAGAAGTTACAGTATTGGCCCAATAATCCCCCCACCTCTCCCTTCTCCAACTTCTGTGCTGCTCCTACATTGGAGCACTACAGAAGTTACATTATTGGAGTACCATATTGTGGTACTCCAATACTGGTATTCCCAGCTATGGAATAACAGCACTCAGGGTGTCTGGACATCACTGGTCAGCCAAACTACAGGTGTCTGGACATCACTGGTCAGCCAAACTAAAGGTGTCTGGACATCACTAGTCAGCCAAACTAAAGGTGTCTGGACATCACTGGTCAGCCAAACTAAAGGTGTCTGGACATCACTGGTCAGCCAAACTAAAGGTGTCTGGACATCACTGGTCAGCCAAACTAGAGGCAATGATACCTCGGATGCAGCAGTTCATCCTGTGGACGTTTTTTCGTCATGTGGTACTTTGCTAACGCTTTACTGACATTTTGTCATTATCGACATAGCCATTCCCTCATAAATAACTTGCATTTCTTCAGTTTGGTGGCATGCTGTCGGGTTTGGTGGCATGTTGTCGGGTTTTGTGGCATGTTGTCGGGTTTGGTGGCATGTTGTCGGGTTTGGTGGCATGTTGTCGGGTTTGGTGGCATGTTGTCTGGTTTGGTGGCATGTTGTCGGGTTTGGTGGCATGTTGTCGGGTTTGGTGGCATGTTGTCGGGTTTGGTGGCATGTTGTTGGGTTTGGTGGCATGTTGTCGGGTTTGGTGACATGTTGTCTGGTTTGGTGGCATGTTGTCGGGTTTGGTGGCATGTTGTTGGGTTTGGTGACATGTTGTCGGGTCGCGGCACGCTTCAGCAGCGGTAATGGATCGGCAAGCGTCGACATCAACGGGCCAGACGGTGGCCGGACGTGCTGCACACCAAGGAAGTGCGAACGTCTCCGGGAATGTGTTCCTGTCCTGACGTCATATCCTGCCCCAGAGAGAGAGAGATCACTGAACTGCAGAGGTGCAGAGGTACCTTATCTGGAAAACGAACCGACGTAGCCTCCTTCTGCATAACACGAAGCAAGACGTGAAATAAAGGTTGAAAATAGATTCAGCCATGCTTGGCATATCAAAGCGATCTTCTACATGTTAACTTCGGGGCAATCTTCACAAACCGTAATCTGCCCGCAAGTCGAACTCATTCTGGGACGCCCGCTCCCAATTTCTTTCTTTTGTTTTCTTCAGTAATGTAGAAAAGTGTACTTCCAGCAAAATAACTCAAGCTTGACATAACTTGCAGTGCAACGCGCCAAGCCTCAGATCTGCAAACTGCAATAAGCAGAAAATAGAATAAAGCGTACCACCGGGTGAGAGCAAACCGCCCTTTCCTTGACATAATGAAGTTATCGGGTGACGAGACGCACTGACGTCGCGCGTTGTTCCATTTTCTCACTTGCAGTTGAGAAATCATGTTGAACGTTTTCATTCTAGCTTCCCTAGTCCAGTTTCTCGTCATTTTTTGCACCGGAAGCTCTCGGAAATATGCAAATAAATTTCGAGTATTTTGCATAAAGAAAATAAACCTGTTTGCTCTGTGATTATTTAAACTGTGATGATTAAACAGCGTGTCATGAGCTGGGGGTCGGCACCGTGCGATGAACTGGGGGTCGCTACCTTGTCATGAGCTAGGTTCGCTACCGTTCCATGACCTGGGGTCACCACGTTTGCCGTTTTGTGTGCAGTGCACTCATTTTCGAAAAACATCTTTTGAGTGAAGGTGGATCAAAGTGGCTGTCCTGTGCCCAATGCTTCCCTTCGCTCCTCGGGATATTAAGGCAGATACTCTGCTTGCGGTGTGTGCGTTGACCCAATCACATATCCTCTGATCCCTTTTGTTTTATTACGAAGGGCACGTACGTCGCACTGGAAGGATGCACGCACGTCGCACTGGAAGGATGCACTGGAAGGATGCACGCACGTCGCACTGGAAGGATGCACTGGAAGGATGCACTGGAAGGATGCACTGGAAGGATGCACGCAGCAGAAACAGCCGTCTCACGTCTGTCCGCATGGTGCGTTTGTTGTCTCTCGTTTGTTGTCTCCCGTTTGTTGTCTCTCGTTTGTTGTCTCCCGTTTGTTGTCTCTCGTTTGTTGTCTCTCGTATGCTGCCTCTCGTTTGTTGTCTCTCGTTTGTTGTCTCTCGTTTGTTGTCTCTCGTTTGTTGTCTCCCGTTTGTTGTCTCTCGTTTGTTGTCTCTCGTTTGTTGTCTCTCGTTTGTTGTCTCTCGTTTGTTGTCTCTCGTTTGTTGTCTCTCGTTTGTTGTCTCTCGTTTGTTGTCTCTCGTTTGTTGTCTCTCGCTTGCTGCCTCTCGTTGACACGAAATAAATAAGAACTTGCTTTAGAATGCAAGTGCTGAATTTTCGGGCCAGAAATTACTACAAACAATATTTCATGTTGTCATGTATCAAACATTTTCATGGAACCATAACATGCAGTGACAAACATGATGGCGTATTTGAAAGCCATGATGGCGTATTTGAGATCCAGTTCCAGCACGTATTTGAGATCCAGTTCCAGCACGTATTTGAGAGCCAGTTCCAGCACGTTGCTCGGGGCGGGAGTGTGCGGTGCTCAGAATGTATACGCTTGATGTCAAGTGCGCTTTTTAGGGCATATATAGTGCTCCAATAACACATAGTAGTAGTACCCCTATTACGCACTCCCTGTGCACATATACAGGCGGTATTTCCCTTCACGTTCTGCGACTGAAGGATCTAGGATATTGCTAATAAGAAGCGGTGAACTAAAATTGGTTTCAGAGGGCGCCATGTAACCCACATTTCCCCCAAACCAGACAAGTGCTGGGAAAAGTGCAATGCCTTTTTTTTCCCCAAGAGATCACCAAGCATGGAACTTGTCTTTAAAATTGTAAAGTTTTGATTTTTTTCTCGGAATTCAAGAACCCAAGATCATTCGGATCATTCATTCGGAATCCAAGATCATTGGAGAACTCAAAACATGGTCGGGGTGCCGCCTTGGGAGTTGGGTGTGTCTGTGGGGGGTGGGGGGGGGGGGCTATTTCGACCATACCTTGCACTTTTAGGCTTCGGTCTATCCTATAATTTCGTGTCTTTACTTACTTCTGGGGGAGGGGAAATTTATCCCGGCCCGATGTGAAAAGGGCGCAGGCAAAAGCCGTCAGCAGGAAAGCGATCGTGGAAAAAGGGCGCTTTTCGAAGATTCGGCTGCGCAAGAAGTGCAGCAAAAAAGAAGCGCACCGACAAAGCACATGCAAATCGTCGTCGTCATCTTCGAACGTCGTCAGCGCTGAACCCACGACCGCGTCAAGCACCGTCAGCGGTGAAGCCACGACCGCGTCAAGCACCGTCAGCGGTGAAGCCACGACCGCGTCAAGCACCGTCAGCGGTGAAGCCACGACCGCGTCAAGCACCGTCAGCGGTGAAGCCACGACCGCGTCAAGCACCGTCAGCGGTGAAGCCACGACCGCGTCAAGCACCGTCAGCGGTGAAACCACGACCGCGTCAAGCACCGTCAGCGGTGAAGCCACGACCGCGTCAAGCACCGTCAGCGCTGAAGATATGACCGCACCGTCTGTGCTGGAGCCGAGTGCTCCACGTGCCATCGGCGCTGGCACTGCATCTCTTCGGCCTTCGCACCTACTGAACATATATTTCCTCGCGCAACCCAACGAGAACTACCAACAGTGGTACAGCCAGGATTTTCTCAAAGGGCCCGACCAAAATAATGTTATGAAACAGAGAAATCTCTCGGCACGCGAAGCACGCCGAAAATTTAAGGTCTTGCGGGGTGAAAATGTCAAAATATCTCCTTTGATCTAGTGTGTTCTTGGGTTCTAAGAGGGTGGGTGGTGGTACATACACCTGCCGGTTGAATTCTGCACCACTCTCACAGTATAACCATAGCTAGCTGCTTTTTGCTGGACACTAGCACATAACGTGGACTGAAGCTTTCAAATTTTCTCCCATCCACATCCGTATGAGCCAACCCAATCCGCACCCGTGTGAGCCAACCCAATCCGTAGCCGCATCCATGCCAAATAAGGATTCCCATCCATTATCCAATCCGTCTCCAAGAATGTAATATAATTATAGTCTAATAGGTTGCAGCAATAAATAGCAACTAGACCATGCAGAGGATGAAATGTTTAAGCAACACGATACAATTAAAGTTACGTTGTGTGGAAAATGTCGATTACAATTTTCGTTACCCGCACTATATTTTGCAGAACCATAACATGTTGCTTTCAGATCACATGTGTAGTCCTCTAACCTATGCTAGTTTATGGGCAACAAACAAAGGGTACAGGAAACATGATTATTAGCAATTAATGAAATAAGATAAATATGAGTATCAACATCACAACGAAATATCACAACTGTGAATACAGTTCAGATTGCAAGAAATGCTGCGGATCTTGGATAATATAGACATTTACCTTTAGGTAGATTGTGCAAGTGCCCACCTACCTGAGCTGTAAGTGCAAGGACAGACTTTACATTCGCCATGTCAAACTTACAACTATTTCCTTCAAAAATTGAGTAATGTGCATCAGCCTAGGATTCGTTTTCATTTGTGCTCAGTGCTGCTCAACTGCATATATTGTGCAAAAGAAAGCATCTTGGCACCTACACAGGGGGTAGGACGTCTTCTCGTTCAAGGGTATGTAGCATTGTAGCATTGGTGCGCATACGACTGCTATAATTCCAAGCTGCGTGCAATTTGAACACCGAATGTTGTTCCTGGTGACTTTGCATGCCCTTTGTATGCACTTGTGCAGCGATGTATAGCGCCATCACCCCTGATCCGTGCGACAAAACACATCGATATAAACCACGGCAGGTCTCCATGTACGGCCGACTTCAGCGATGTCGGACATTGCGCACGTGCACCGAATTGCACGCGGTGCTGAGCGGGCGAGGTGGTAGTGCCGGCCCGGGTGGAGCTGCTATGTACCGGCACATTGTGTGTCGACAGACGTGGAATGTGGTGGCGATGGCCCGCAGTCGAACCCCGTCACTAGGCGTGGGGGCGGGTCTGGCGCGTCTGGAATGCTGCTCAAGATGCGGAGGAATCTGCATTGCATACACAGCCGGCGCAAATACCGTGCAGCACCTGTTCGACTCGGTGCCTGTCACAGGGGCAGAACCTCGGGAGAAGGTACCCAGTCACCACGATCAGGTAAGCCGACAAATGAGAGGTTACAATTCACCAAGTTGAAATGGCCGTTGGGCAGCCGTCTTCATGGTTCTCATCAGCGGTAATTGCGTGGTCCGGGGGCAGCCGTCTTCATGGTTCTCATCAGCGGTAATCGCGTGGTCCGGGGGCAGTCGCGGAATCGCCGCGGGCGTGGCCGATATCTCCCCAACTGGTGCTGAGTTGGTGCTAGGTAGGTAGGTGGTGGTCAGGTGGTGCAACACACCAGATAACCCAGATAACGGCGCAGGGTGCGTACATGAGTGGTGTTGCTTTGTGCCAAATCCCACTTACAGATGATTTAAGTCCTGCAAGTGCATTAATAGTATTCTCCCTTGTATGAGCCATAACTAATGTTGGGCACACTTTCCGTTTCTGAACCTTGTGCAGTGAAAGTATTATGCAAGGCAAATAGGGTATGATGTACATTGAAGTGCTTGAATCGTTTAGTGCATTTGTAAGTAACTTAATATAATACTTGCATGCAAAGCTTGAATAATTCCATAGTATTTTCAATTGACCAACATTGATTTAATTCCAGAGGCTATTAGAAAAAGGTAGCAAGGCCCCAGACAGAGAAGTATTCACAGTTGTCACACATGCACAGGACGGCATGCGTAGCACGAGGACACGTCACGACGGGGCGGCACATTCTACATCAGATGGAGACGGATCAGTACCATGTTCCAAAGTGTGCTACAAGTCGATCGCTTTCCAGCCCGGGCCGTTGCAGCTGCCAATCATGGTCCAACCGCTATGATCAATGTCGCTGACGAGGCTCAGAGTCTCCCTCTGAAGGCCCCCCCCCCATCTTGCCCCCTCCAGATCCGCCGGTTACTGTCCGGCGCGTCCTGTGGCGACTACACGGACCAGACGGGAGCCGCGGATATGGCTCAGTGTCTTCCTCTGAAGGAACCCCCCCCCTCCTCCTCCCTCCGCCCCCTCCAGATCCCCGATTACTGTC
Source organism: Ashinkailepas kermadecensis (assembly GCA_034440615.1). Classification (NCBI taxonomy): domain Eukaryota; kingdom Metazoa; phylum Arthropoda; class Thecostraca; family Neolepadidae; genus Ashinkailepas; species Ashinkailepas kermadecensis. The sequence goes on from JAOTOM010004117.1 coordinate 194,490, forward strand.
CGGCGCGTCCTGTGGCGACTACACGGACCAGACGGGGGAGCCGCGGATATGGCTCAGTGTCTTCCTCTGAAGGAACCCCCCCCCTCCTCCCTCCGCCCCCTCCAGATCCCCGATTACTGTCCGGCGCGTCCTGTGGCGACTACACGGACCAGACGGGGGAGCCGCGGATACGGCTCAGTGTCTTCCTCTGAAGGCACCCCCCCCCACCCCGTCCCCTCCAGATCCCCGATTACTGTCCGGCGCGTCCTGTGGCGACTACACGGACCAGACGGGTGCCGCGGATATGCTGAGCCGACCCCTGCTGCTACCTTCATCGCCCTACCCAATAAACGAGTGGGCCATTTTTGCCGCCGGCCCTCGCCGCAGCTTTGCATACCCTCGCCTCATTTCGGCCGAGAGATTTAAACTCCTTTCCGGTGCAAATTGGTTCATATGCGGTGAATGCGGCCGCTGGTGTCCGCGCAGTGCTCCATTGAGCGCTGAAAGCTCCAGCAGCCACCACTCCCCTCGATAAATAACAGCAAGCCGAGGAAAAAGGAGACGCCCAGGATGGGTTTTGTCGCGGCCTGCGAGTCCCGAGGTGCCCCGCTAATCATGTGAGTGCAGCTCCTTTGAAAGGGTGGCAAATGGTCGGCTCATTTCACGGCCCTCAGCCCGTGCAATGTGCCGGCTCGGCCGGCCTTTATTGATTTGAGTGTCGCGGCTCATGCATACCAATGGTTTCTGTGCGGAGGACGGGAGGAGGGGGCATTTGGTGCGGCGCTGTCGACCTGCGTCTGCACTGGTGTCAGACGCGCCTGGCGAGAGTCAGCCGGAGCAGAGTCTGCAGCAGTTTTGAAGATGTTGCAGGCGCTTCTGCGGGGGGGGGGGGAGCCGGCGATGGAGCAGCGCACGCCGACGTGAACAAGACACTTTGTGTTTGTGTTGCCGCACCAACTGTTTGTGTTGCCGCACCAACTGTTTGTGTTGCCGCAGAACAAGACACTGACGTGTTATTTGTCGACGCGGAATGCGACACTGACGTGATATTGGTCACCGCAAAACGCGCCACTGCACTGACGTGATATTTGTCGCCGCAGAATGTGACGCTGACGTTGTATTTGTCGCCGCAGAACGTGCCACTGACGTGATATTTGTCGCCGCAGAATGCGACACTGACGTTACATTTGTCGCCGCAGAATGCGACACCGACGCCGATCGGCTCTCGGTCGACTGGAGATAATAAAAACGACGCCCCATTCGACGGAGACGGAGCCGCACAAAAGCCCCGCCGCGACATAAATTCACACAGCAGGTGCAACGAAATCTATAACGTTCAGTATCGCCATTGGATAAATCCCCGGCTGGCTTTTATGGGGTTTTCTTGTCGGCGTGCAAACATGTACGGCCGTCCCACCAAATTGGGGGATTTCGCCGCGGCCCGGCCGACGTCTGGGATAATGGGCCAGCAATTGAAAAGCTTACCGAGAGCGGTGCGGAGAGCGATCCTGCAGCAAACAGCACTCTGTGGCACGGCTGGCGGCGCCGCGACGTCTCCCTCCATAATCCGCCGGGCATGACGTCATCCCCACTGCATCGGTCGTAGTCAGCCGTGGTCACGTGTGGTCACGTGTGGTCACGGGTGGTCAGCCGTGGTCACGGGTGGTCTGCCGTGGTCACGTGTGGTCACGGGTGGTCACGTGTGGTCACGTGTGGTCACGGGTGGTCAGCCGTGGTCACGTGTGGTCAGCCGTGGTCACGGGTGGGTCAGCCAGCGGCAAACGGTGGTCCTCGAGACGGTGCTATTGTTCAAGTCAGCGGCGTCGAGGACGGTGTGTCCCGGTAATAATGGAGTGCTTAAGGCGACGGAGCGCAAAGTGAAGACTCTTGGCGGTAATGTTGACGGTGAAAATGACTAGTCTCGGTGAATTATAATATTTTAGAAAATGCGATGTGTTGCACACTTCGGCTTGGTGCCATCGTCGGCCATCAATTATGGGAATAAGCGGAAACGTTTCGCTCCTCGTTTTTTTGTGTGAAAATATTGGAATTCACGGAGACTAGAGTGATTTTTTGGATCAAATTGCACTGAAAACGCAGCTTGAGTACCTTGAAAAGGTGATACATATTTTGTTAACTTCTCAGACCAGGATGCCTATTTAAAAAGTGACCGAAAATATATTGGCATACTTTCATCAAAATAGGGCAAACCTTATTAATTTCGCCTCTCAATTTCAGGAGATAATCGTTCTCAAAAAGATGACTTTCGGCATCCAACTAAGTAGACGTCGTCTTCTCATGCGAGAGTATCGTTGAAGAGTCTAGAGTTCATACATTCTTGAAGCGCTAGCATCAAACGAGGAGGGGAGAACTTCTCTTAAATATGATATGCCCTTCGCCCTTAGTAACGATCCAAAAGTTCAGAGCTTTTGTTTTTAAGAGTGCACGGTGATTACGAGCAATAAATAAGTGATTGATGCGGCCCTTGCAATATCAATTACCACCAAAAAACAAATTATAAAACCGTTTGAGAACAAGTTGTTAAGGTTGCTCGTGAAAGGACCGTTGCTGCATTCAAAAACCAAAATGAGACCAGTTTTTAGGCAAGGAGAATATATATTTTGTTGGATTTAGGTCACGCATTGGGGCAGAAAGCCCACTTCAGTGCCAAGTAATTAGTTGTAGCGCCCAGTACGGTAATTTCCTGCGATGCGATGATGAGGTGAAGGCTCATCCTGCGCTTACCTGAAATGTGTGCAATGCCACATCATTCGCAACGCAATTCCTCAGCTTTGTTCACATTTGCGGTATGAATTTAAAAGATCAGGTATTATTCTCCGCGTTTCAAGAGGAATGCTCGGGACGTGACACGTGATGTGAAATGCTGAGTGATCATTCGTGGTTGACACATTCTACATCTTGAGATAAATTCGTTTGATTGTGTTCGTTCATGAGCTCTTGATATCATTGAACAATCAAGGCGCCTCTATCGGTGAAGCACATCCTGTTCGAACCCACCAGGATCCAAACTTCGGGCTATCATCTCCGCTTTTATCATGCATCATGGATGCATGTGCATGATGCCATCATACATTTCGTGCACATCACCGCTGCCAGAACAGCACGAACATTTCACTACTTTTTCATGCAGCATATCAAAGGTATCTCGCCTCTTCGAAACTATATTTTCCAGTAGGTGCTCAAAAGAACATCGGCAATCAATGGCTTGTGCTGGTACTCATGAGAGGTGTAGTCCAATCCTTATATTATTCGCAGATATGTAGCACCCAACCAACAATCCTACCCCTGTACACAAACCCATAGCAAGGCGATACCAGACGTGACAGTTTCTCGCTGACTGCCAGCTTATTTTGACCTCGGAAATTGCAGAGGCCATTGGAAGTGATGGACCGTTGCAGCGTTGAGCATAACAAATACATAATGCAGCTCATCCCGTGGGAAAGGGCGACAGGCTTCCAGGGCTGAAGCAGAATGTTAGCCAATCGTGTTTCCCAGGGGTGAACCTTTGTTTCATTATAAATCATTGTCACTTACGATCCATTTTATGCTGACATTACAGGTAATTAGCCCCAATAATTTGGCCATCTGCGCGTAAACTCAATCTGTCCCCACAGGCGATCAGGTGCTCCACAGTCACCATCTGGGCCTCAAAGCGGATATCCTATTTTGCGGAAGTAGCCTGAAAGCCGGACGGCAATTATTGTTTTATGAGTGGCCCGTTGCCTCTTTTATTGGGATTTGTCCATGGCCATATTTAACGAGATAATTTCAGGGTCGGGTTTACTCATTTGTCCAATTTTTTTCCCGTCAAAATCAGCGGGATGCGCTGAATGCGTGCGGCTGTCGGCAGCCATTCAGGCGCGGCGAGCACAGCTAATATCCGCTTCCACCGTCGCGGTGCTGATGCACGGCGACACCACGAATATCGACCGGTACGTGCCTTTCGGATCAAAGCGGTCTATGATCCAGCGACGCTACGACTTGCAGGACGAACGTTCGACGAAGGAACTTGATGAAGGAACGGTGCAGGAAGCTTCCGGCCAAGGAACGATGTAGGACACTTCCCGCCACAGTACGGTGCAGAGCATTTCCCGCCACAGAGCGGTACAGGGTCATTCCCCCTACGAACGGTGCCGGACACTTCCCGCATACAGAACGGTGCAGGACACTTCCCGCACACAGAACGGTGCAGGACACTTCCCGCCACAGAACGGTGCCGGACACTTCTCGCCACAGAACAGTGCAGGACACTTCCCGCCACAGAACGGTGCCGGACACTTCCCGCACACAGAACAGTGCAGGACACTTCCCGCACACAGAACGGTGCCGGACACTTCCCGCTAAAGAAAAAGGCGATGCTCCTCAAGCGTAGCCACGGCTTTCAAATTGCGGGACAAACCAGGGGCGCGGGAAGTTTGGGCAGGACAGAGAGGTACACCCCCCACCCCATCGCAGCCGACACCAAAAATATACACCGACATCAACCACTTCATTTTGAAGGTCTGGTTATCAGATTTATGACATTTGCTTTTGCTTAATCTGAAATTTAGGGAGGGGTAGTTTCAGCCAAAATTAGCAAGTTTCACTGCTTAGCACTGCCTTTATACACCTAGCTTAATACTGTATGTCCTGGGCCTGATTTTACAATCACATAGAGCAATACTGTAATTACGTTAAACGTTGTATCTTGTAACAAAAAAGAAAACATTGGATGATGGATATTGTTGTAGTAATGTTGATGTAATAACAAACAGGGACGAATACAGGGGGTGACGCTGGAGCATGTGCTCCACGTCCATGGAAGGTGGCGTTCCTCCGGCCAGGAAAAGGGGTTCCTCCGAAAAGGTCCGAGTGCACCCCCATAGTTTTTCAGCCAGAGGCTAGAGAAAAAGGAGCCCCTCCGGGAAGGCCCGATCGTACCGCTCCCCCTCCCTCTCTCCCTCTCTATTTTTTTCAACTAGAGGCGCCCCTCCGAGAGAAAAAAAGGCGCCTCTTCGGGGGATACTTTAACAGTGATGCTTCTCCAAAGAAATGACGGTCCTGCAGACAACTGACCGATGACAATTCCTGGTTTCGCACATGATTACAACATTGGTCTCCCGCTGTTGTAAACTTCGACTGGTTATAAATGGTTATAAAATAGTGCGCATTTACGTGTGGTTTTTCTTGCATATTTGGCAACTTCGGTTGAACCATTAAGAAGAAAGAGGACGACTTGCAAAAAACGTGTGTATATTTATATGTCCGGAACAGCAATGTGGCAGTGTAAATTAAATGCCAGCAATGAGACGTCGTACGAGCAATTTATGACGGATATCTTGAGGAAGCTACTAGTCAAATGGGACATGAGTGCCTGCTATCACAATCACAGATGCAACCAATAGGACGTTCCCGACCCTATCAACCAAAAATACACTAGATTAAACGATAATTTTCGTGTTGAGATTTTCACCAAGAAAAACACTCAATTTTCGGAGCGCTTCCCTCGCCGAAGGCGCTCTTTCTTTTTTATTAATTATCCTTTCGTCCGGCCGCCCCTTAGGATAATCCTGGCTGCGCCACTGAAAACAATAGGAACGAGGAAATTCCTCCTACAAGGAAAGAAACATAGCATTACACTATATTTCCTCCTCCTATTGCAACATTACACTCAATACCGGACATTCGAGACATTCAAAACTATTTTCATTTCTGAACATTCTGATACCGTACGGCAAGCCATTTCGAATGATACCCACTTGATGAAAATTGAAGCCATGGTGACGAAATACGAGGACTTCCAAAAATGTAACCCAACCTTTAACCTTGAGGTTTGCCCTTGACATATCCCGCTTGAAATGTTACTCGAGGGCTGTCCATGGACCAATTTGGTCCATGGTCCATGGTCCATGGTCCATGATCCATGCACCATGGCGTTGAAGATACCCAAGGACACCCAGAATCACATTTGTTTCAAGATATATCAATATGTGTGCATGGGAAGGCTATGCTTTGCAAAGCACAATTCCCCACCCAAGCTAAAACACAAGATGCTCAAAGTTCAAGTTTTCAAGAATGGTCTGGAAGCAAAAATGTTTAACGTTTGCCGATTTATCACTCGGAGAGTTTGTGACGACAGATAGTCTGTGAAGCCCGCTGATTTGCTAGATCGATCTGCAGCGTTTTGGGTGATTCTAGTATATATATATATGTACCATTTGCGTGCACCATTTGCTCAGTTCAGGCGTTAGATTGGTCATCAACTGGCAACAGGTAGTGCAGTCGTAAGGGTACCGTAAGGGTACCGTAAGGGTACCGTAAGGGTACCGTAAGGGTACGGTACAAATAGTGCAACCTAATGCTTTGATTGCCATCATACCTGTCATAAGCACTACAAGACGCATGGTGAACGGATATGAGATGACTCACGGGGAGAAACACCAAAGTGTGCCAAAATAGACAGACTTGGACGTTTATGCCTGTTCCTCGGCTGGCCAAATCGGCCGGCTAGTCGGGCCAGTGAGTGTAGAAGCGTGACACGAGTCAGAGCGCTGACAGTCAGTAACACATGGCTCGTCCGCACTGATGCGTCCAAAAATTGGCGTTGGGCAACAATCCTATCCTCGTAAAATATGCTCAGAATTCGAGCAATGTGTTGAATCAGGCAACTTCCTTTGACAGAAGGCCATTTTTGGGAGATGGCCGGAACGTCCCCCTCTGGGTCCATCAGCTGACCCCTCCAATATGGCCGAGAATTGTGGGCCGATGCCAGAGATGCACAGGGGACGACAGGCGATATATAATCTTCATTCACAGACTCAGCAGCGGCTTCACCTACCATCCTGCTTATTAATTGCGACATTACCCTTACGCCCGGAAGTAATTGATGTGATTTGTTAATATGCGCAGCGCAAATGAACACATTTGGAGACGGAAGTGCCGAATAGCCCGAATGTCTCTATGGTGGCCACCTTCCGGCGCTGCCGGCGCGTGCCGCCACTCGCATTTACATTTTGACTGTTTTGTATAGAGGCGGCCGGTTCTGGTGCGCGCGCCACTCGATATGATAAATCACAATTTGCATGCGGCGGCAATTGGCGAGGCCGGTGGCGACGAGGCGGCCGCCGGCCGTCGGCGCCGTCACGTGCACCAATGAATGGTACGCGGGTCCGACGGAGGCGGCGGCGGCGCGCCGAGCGTGCCGACCGTGCCGACCGGCCACGACCGGCCCACCCTGCCCGACCATGTCCCTCACGACCGACCCACCGCTGCCCGACCATGTCCCTCACGACCGGCCCACCGCTGCCCGACCATGTCCCTCACGACCGACCCACCGCTGCCCGACCATGTCCCTCACGACCGACCCACCGCTGCCCGACCATGTCCCTCACGACCTGCCCACCGCTGCCCGACCATGTCCCTCACGACCGGCCCACCGCTGCCCGACCTTGTCCCTCACGACAGATTTGCTGCAATCGGCGCGGTTCGGCGGGTCGACGGGCAGGCGCGAAGGGGTGCGGGCGGCGGCGGCGCGACCGTCTGACTTTGGGCAGGCTGCAGGCTCGTGCGTGTTCCGCTTGTGTCCGGTGCGACCCGCAGGCGAGCGATAACGACCCCTGTCAAACGATGGTACTGACGTCAGACGAGAAACGATCAGTGGCCGTGCAAAGCGGCCACAACTCGTTCTGACTAACGCAAGACAGCCAAGAACTGGAATTATTTCACATTTCATTTGGTCAGCCTTCGTAAATACCCGGAATGGCGTCCAGCAATAAAATAATTACCGAAAGGCAAAATGTTACCGGCTTTTGCCGTCAGTACGTCTCAGTGTACGTCAGCCCGTTTTCAGACTACATAGATATAAATTAAGTTAGAGTATGTTAAGTTCGATGAGGTGAGATGACCTAAGCGAGTTGATATAAAATGTATCGTAAGCGTGCAAGAATACCATCAGTCAATCGTGCAAATCTAGGAAGTTACATGAGTTTCCAATCCGAAGAAGTATGCAAAACACTTCATCAGAATCACCATAGTAAATCCTCAGCAGTTCTCCATAATATCCATGTGTAGCTACAGCCGGTATAAGAAAGAAATCAAGAAATGGATAGAACAATAACTAGAGAGGACGGGAACCAGCCGACATAGCACGCACACGCTTTATGAAATCACGTGATGTCTGAACTCAGTGTGTGCGTTTCAAATTGACATTGACCCTTTTAGTTTTGGTTGATAAAATGTCCTTATATTTTTGTCCCCCGAATGAGCTGGTCTTCCTGTATTTCAAATGGTATGTTTGGACGCCGCTTTGGGACATTTTAACACTCCAATGTGTGCAAATATGTCTCGGCAGCAAACATATACGCATCTACTCATTCGATCACCTTTTCATTCGAGCTTTTGGTGTGTAACCTGCGAAGTGAAAATATTCACGTCTTCAGTTGCAATAACATGCACCAGCAAGTATTCACTTCGCTGGTCGTTGTGCTAATGGGCAATGGACAAAATTAGCTGCTGTAAAATATCAGATCGCACATAAGTGGAAAAGCCAAGGGAAGAGATAAAAATTATTCCAATTAATCACGGATGAAAATAATCACCACTATAACAGACATCCGAACATCAGCATCTATAACTCAGACGGCAGGGATTATACCCGGCACGCGTGACAGTCCGTCACCAGTTCAACATGCGCGATCCAGCACACGTGACAGTCCGTCACCGGCTCAACATGCGTGATCCAGCACGCGTGACAGTCCATCACCGGCTCAACATGCGCGATCCAGCACGCGTGACAGTCCGTCACCAGTTCAACATGCGTGATCCAGCACGCGTGACAGTCCGTCACCAGCTCAACATGCGTGATCCAGCACGCGTGACAGTCCGTCACCAGTTCAACATGCGTGATCCAGCACGCGTGACAGTCCGTCACCAGTTCAACATGCGTGATCCAGCACGCGTGACAGTCCGTCACCGGCTCAACATGCGTGATCCAGCACGCGTGACAGTCCGTCACCGGCTCAACATGCGTGATCCAGCACGCGTGACAGTCCGTCACCAGTTCAACATGCGCGATCCAGCACGCGTGACAGTCCGTCACCGGCTCAACATGCGTGATCCAGCACGCGTGACAGTCCGTCACCGGCTCAACATGCGTGACGGCGGCGCGGGTGAGCCGGCTGAGCCGCACCTGAAGGTGGGCGGGCGGGCGCGGACGCATTCGCTGTGGCGACGCGTGCGTGCCAATCTGGCGGCGTCGGAAGGGGAACAACGGCACGGCCCGACACGTGGTAACACCGCCGGACTGTGGCCGCGACTGTAGACAAGCGCGACCTGCTGAGGTCAGTGACCTGTCTGGGCCAGTGACCTGCGGTGTGGACGAGTAAGTCGCCGGTCATCACCCTTCTCTCTCCGCCCACCTCCCCTTCTGCCTGCACGAACGATTTGAATCACAACGCTGACGTGGACAATAAGAAACTGGAACGGATCGTATCCGATGTCGACAACTGGCAAGGTCTTCGGTGCCAGATAGTGGCGTGCGATGTCACAACTAGAGGTGACAAACACCCACAATAGTTTTAACCAAAGCCCGGGGACGGCAGGTCTGATGTGACCAAGCCCGGTTGAGAACCGGTCAAAATGCACTGAAGCCCGACCGAAAGATTGGTTTTATAACAAGTTTTTACATAAGAATGCAACATGGGTTTTTGCCTTTAAATTCAAGTAATACATGGGATTCACATTAGCTTCAAATTCCTTATTGATTTCCAGAAGATTAATTGAAATAAGCCTGTTATCAAGCCTGTTATCAAAGTATGGTTCATTCTGTGTTCAATAATGTGTCGCATCTGGCACCATGTATTTAATATAATCATACTCGGTTCCAAAGTCCAACTTGTAATATTATTCAGCCATCAACCTCATCATAATATCACATGAAAACGATATAAATGGCCTCCCTTACCATCGTTGACTGCGCTGCCTTTGTCTTCAGCTGATACTTCTTGATATTAAATTAATTTGATGATTACTACGATGTGCCTGGCATAGATAATGCATCAAGTAACACGCAATGATTGCAATGCACAGCGAAGCACTCGAACAAACACCATATACAGGAGTGAATGCCAACTGACGAAGTATCGCAATACCGTCATTGCTCAAGGATAGCTGAAAAGAAGGCAACGTGGCAACAGCTACAAGAACGCAATAATGAGCTGGTGAAAATGACGTAATACATGGTCAGTTTTGTGAGGCTACTGCAGTGCACTATTTTGCTATTGGATACCGTTGTTTCTGTATGAACTAAATGTACTTACTCATCATTTAAGTAGATCTATATTTCCATCAACATAATTACTGCAAGGTATATTCAACGTTGTAAAGTGATTTTTCGTGCAGCTTCATCTAATGACGTCACGTACTGCCTTGGGTTTTCTTGTTACAAGCCATGATATCTCATATTTGCTAATAGCCAAAATGTCAGGTTAAAAATTGATTGGTACGTTTGTTCTCTGTATCTGACGCATTGAATGCACTGAAAAGAAGAGGAATACAAATCGAAGATTGCTGCCAATTTTCAGTGGAAACAATTATTTCCCTTCCAATTTATCCCACGTGTGTGATAAAGTACTGTATTTTGTGCTATCCATGGCTTGTGTTATAATGCCTATTTTTCCTATTTTCCAAGCACGTACCTACCCAGGGAATGACTACTTACCTGTACTATATTACCATGCATAACATATAGGACATATAGGATGGAGAAACATAAGAATTGGATACTTCATAGAATAGCTATAGATATCGGCAAAATAGTACAGAAGCAGCAGAAAATTACACATGTGGTCCACTTAGTATCGAATAAATGTAACGCATTTTCAGGCATTCAAACCTATCAGATAACCTTGATTCAGTTCTTTGGAACAGTCTCCCCGAGGAAGTTAGGGCCGAGAATATGCGACTGGCTTTTAAGTTTAAGCTGAAGGAGGCGCTGAAAAGAGCTGTACGTGGGAATGTTTGAGTATTGTATGCATGTGTTTTTAATGTTTTAGTAGCCTCCTGTCCCACCCCTTTTTTTAGCGTTTTTGACATTTGATACTGAGTGTCTCTTGGTACCAATACAAGGATTGATTGATTGATTGATTGATTGATGGCAAACTAATTAAGGGTTGGTGGTTGGATTGTCCTTAATCTCTTCAATATGTGGTTTTGTTCCCAGGCTGTTCTTGCTGTTTATTTAGGCATTGATAATTCATTATTCAATTTTTTATGCTTAGTGGGTAGTTGACAGCTAACACCAAAGCTTAATAATATCAATGACAGTAGTATGCAGACTAAAACGGCGCAACCAGCAGTTGTACGAAAGACAATTTAAACATGGATTGCCTATGCGTCTTTACCTATGCGTTGTGCAATGTACAGTACATAATATGAAGTTTGAAGGCTTAAAAATATTGAGCCTTAAATTGTGAATCTGCTGATAGAACGCAAAATTGTTGGATGTGTTGAGAAATGTGGTATATCTACATATTTTTATGAAATGAAGAATGAAGCCTTCCTTGCGCTCACAATTTTACTGTTTTCTTACGATTAGGAAGGTTTGTAGGTATAAAGCCATGCAAATTCAGATATGCTTTATTTGATAATATTGTTGTCAATCATGGAAGCCAACAGGCGCAGAAAGAATTGATCCATGATAAATATTTGTATTTGCTTGCATTGTGGGTGAAAACAATTCGAAGATTATGGAGATTGTTTATAGTCATGAATATAAAATGTTATGGTATATCCTGCTGAGGCCATGTGGTACAATGGCAGTTTTTTGCGATGTATTAGGAATTTCAGCCTGGGTCCAACCACATTCTATTGCTTGATATTTAGTGGAACCAACTGAAACATTTCCTGGCCACTATTGCAGCTGCAAGAAATGTTCTCCAACACTGCAAATCATGAACATGTTTGAGCTAATAAGCAATGGCATTGAGCTGTTTCAACAATTTGCATCCCAAATATCTTGGAATTATTTGAGTTTTCATCAGGTTGTTGAAAATGCTATGGCATATGAAATAATTGCTGGATAGAGGGTGACAATATTCCTCACAAGTTGCATGATTACAATCATTATGATTTGAGCTGGTTTTCTATGAACAGACAGACCTCTTGAAAGCCCGGTATATATCTCAAAGATAGGCCAAAACGCCCGTCGGTCCTGACCGGGCTTTCGGTCCTTTCACCTGTCACCTCTAGTCACACTAAGCATCGAGGGCCCGGCGCGACCTCTGCAGCCGACTCCACGCGGCCTGCCCAGCGATGTAGCTATCAGAGCGTCTTGAGTCATTCTAGGAGGCGATGTAGCTATCAGAGCGTCTTGAGTCATTCTAGGAGGCGATGTAGCTATCAGAGCGTCTTGGGTCATTATAGGAGGCGATGTAGCTATCAGAGCGTCTTGGGTCATTATAGGAGGCGATGTAGCTATCAGAGCGTCTTGAGTCATTCTAGGAGGCGATGTAGCTATCAGAGCGTCTTGGGTCATTATAGGAGGCGATGTAGCTATCAGAGCGTCTTGGGTCATTATAGGAGGCGATGTAGCTATCAGAGCGTCTTGAGTCATTCTAGGAGGCGATGTAGCTATCAGAGCGTCTTGAGTCATTCTAGGAGGCGATGTAGCTATCAGAGCGTCTTGAGTCATTATAGGAGGCGACGTAATTGCCGTGTTGCATGCGCAGCGTACGAATTGGCGCGCTTGCCATCTACAGCCGCCCCGGGTCAGGCGATGCCATTCTGATCGGTGTCAGATTCGCCGGAATGCGTGCAGGTGGTGAAAGTGTAGATGACTTGATGAGGAGCCGAGCAGCACAGAGTAGTGCCTTGTCGACAATTGTCTGGACGTGCCGGATGTGGACGTTCAGCGACCCTGGACGGCCGTGCAGGTCGTCTCTCGCTCCAGGCGTAGAAAGTCTGACTTCCTGCCATGCTGAGACGTTGCCGCTTGTGATAACACTTCCAGTAACATTTCATGAATGCGCAAATAAAATGGTCCGATATGCCTTAGCTGCTGTTGTTTCTCATACCGAGGAGCATTATATGTTATCAGTTGCAAGTAAGCTTTGCAGGAATTTTGCGGTAAATAAGCACATTGGAACGGACAGCGTTGGTTTGCTCCTGTCTTAGTTGATATCAATTTTGGCGTCAGAACCACACATTTAGACTCCATCGACAGCATATACAGTCTGAAGAAGAAGCAGAAACTTTAATTATTTTACGACGAATTCGACTGCTGTGTCACTTTGCGTCGCCAACCTGCCACCGCCAACCTGCCACCGCCGATTATAGCCCCAGGTTGATCCGGTAATGCCGTACCGACTGAGTTGCCCTTCATAAACAGTGTGAACTGACTATTGAAGTGTTATTTTCAATCTGTGTCATGTAAGCTTTTATCTGGACCATAGCTTGCAGCTCAGGCATCTTTCGAAGCAGAGTGAATGAGAAGACAAGTGATGTATACAGGGTATCCCGAATGTGCCGATTTCAATACACACAAACACTGGGTGTTGTGGTTATCTATCATGGGAATCATCATGGAGTCGGGGCCCAGTCAAAATGAACTGAAGCCCGGCGAATGGACCAGATTTTAAAATACATGTTTTTTTCCATCTAAAGTATGGCATATTGGTTTTCCTGTCTAATTAAGATTAAATAGGCAGTTCACGTCATATTGGGAAGCTTTGTTCACTCACAGAAAATATATTGAAAATAAACTTTCATCAGAACATTCCTTTTCCATTGGCAGGTATTGCTGGCAACAACATGACGACTTACAAACAAATCTGAAAATGCATAGGCTGAAGTTCATTATTAACCATTCTCAATCTAAGGAAGTGCTTCCTTGCCTTCCTTGAATTTTGCTGCTCAGCAAAATTAAGACTTGCGCGTACCGAGCTGTGATTCATTCAGTATTCATTCATCAGTACTATGTCTTTAATAATCATACCATAACACTGCCAGACTCAAATATCCTAACTGAAACACTGCAGACTTCGAACGGCAAAGTGAACTAATCATAAAAGCAATATACCTAAATGGTCTGCCTTACTATTGTTTCTTGGGTCGCGTTCGTCTTCAGCCTGAGCTCTGATTCTAAGACTTGTCTTGAGCTGCCTGGCTAAGTCAATGCTTCAGACAACCATTAATGATTGCCATGCACAGCCACGAATTCGAACGAGCACCAGGTATTAATATTGTTAATATTAATGCCAACTCACACTGCAAGCACATGTCCATCATTAAATAGGGATGGCTCTAAAGAAATTGTCATGGTGACAGCTACAAGGATGCGACCATCGGCTGGAGACGTAATGCAAGTATATATGTAAGTCGGGCGAACAGTCTTGCAACGGACACGGTGATTTGTGAGAAATTTTTAGTATTTAAGTATGATTTTAGTTCATCTATTTTTCAAACATTATCCTGGCAAGCTACCTCCAACTTTGTGGAATTACTTTTCCGTATATTTATCTCATGACGACATGCACACGTGACATCACACATAAATACGGAAGCTTTAGATGCGGTTGTTGTTTGGCCATTAATAGCACAATAATGACAAATCGTGGAAGAAAGTAGGGTGGCATAGGATCAGAATGTCCAAGTGTCAGAATGTCCAGCAGGCAAGGAGTGGTCTGTGAAACGGTGACCAACCCGAACACGAATGGTTTTTAATCATTGAAACCCATGTTGATAACACATTTTCTACGTGATTTGTTTTGAATACATTCACTTCAAGAACATTAGAAAAACACGCTTGCATTGCATCATGCTACCTCGTTTTTTAACATGCTAAATACAATTGACAGGCATGTTTCTAATCTGTACCTGCTGCAATAAATGGGTTAAAGAGAGGAAGAAAACGATCGAAGATTACTATCTACTTCAAGCTCTACTAGCTACTCAGCTACCACTACTTTCAGATTACCACTACTTCAGGCACTCCAGCCTCGCCAGTGGAAGGGGCGGAAGGTTTATGCACCTCCACCCCTGCCCCTAAGACTTCCTGGAAAGCTTTCGAACCGCTTAAACGAACCCATGGAAAGTTGTAATACCCTCTGGGCGTCTTTTTTGGAGCTTTTGGTATTTTTTCCAGGTATGTAACGATGATATGGAGGGGAAAACCTCGTACCATATTTTTACGAAATCGCGTATTATTGCATCTTCACCTAACGTTGTTACCTGAACCGACACATTTTGTGCGGCTTAGGCTAATAGATGACTGAATTGATATCCGTACATAGACTGTACCATTCGAAGGTCACTGAAGGTCATTGATCTATGTCGACTGGGGATGGCCTTTTTAGCTCAACACGATATCTAGGATTCATTTAAGTCCTGAATCCAGTTTTGCTGTCCATTTTTACCCTGGATGGGTGCAAGCAGTGGTTCTGACAAACATTCTATCAAGTTCTGAAATGCGCGTCGGCCCTTGGCCTGACCTGACCCGTGACCTATACTTTAAATGGAGTTTGAGATACGTCATTGCATCCGTAAAGCATAGGCAAACACTCTGATATACTAATTAAAAGTGGGTATCTGTTGTAGTTTAGGAAGCGTTTGAGGTCATGTTGTGAAGTATCGATTTTGTTTAAAAAAGTTGACCTTTGGCCTGATCTGGAGGGTCACCCCCAGGTACAAAAATCCGCTGTGAAACGCGTGATCGTGTATCACTCCACACACCCATTTTGTTTCGTATCTCTGGCACATTTCGTTTGGAAAAGCAAGGAGGTTCGCACCCCCCCCCTATTCCACTGGCGAAGGTGGAAAATGCCGCGAACGGGCGAGGGTTAAGAAACTCTTGCATGGTAATAACATTAATTAAAATGGACTAGATATGTCGTTGCGGATCTGATTATCATTAATGTCTTCGATGCGTGGTGCTGTCCCACGGTTGTTTTTGCTGCCAAAGCATTCACAAATGATTATTTACGTGAGTTTTATGCTCAGTAACTTAAAGCTAACACCAAGTCCTCTTAATATCAAGGAGTGTAGCATGAAGACTAAAGCGGCCTAAGCACCGGTTGTGGAGAAGGCAATCCGACTACGGAATATGGGTTATAGGGGATGTAAGGTGAACTTCGTAGAATGAAGGATATTCATTTCTGAATTGTGAATCACATAGAATGATAAAACTCTTGCATGTGGTGTGCGGTGTATTGCACATTGGTCAAAGATGAATGAGTCAAGCCTGACTAAAATTTTGCTGTTTTCTTTCGATTAGGAAGTTAAGTATTAAGCTTTGCATTTGAAAATACGCACTGTTTCGTACTTTTCCTGTTAACTATGGAAGCAAGCTGGTTGAAAAAGAAATACTTTCTTAGAGAATGCTTGATTCTTTCCTTGCGTTGTCATTCGACACATTTTGAAGACAGTCTTGCGCATTGCTTATGCAACCATGCACAAGAAGCAATAATATTGACATATCATCTTAATACAATGTGCTACAATGTGAGTACAATGTGATGCCATACACCTATTTTAATACAATCTTAATCTTAATACAGTTTTTTATTTTAATATAATTGATCTTAATACAATGTGATGCCATACACCTATTGGTCATTGCAGCTTGTTTCCAGCCATATTCTACGGTGCGATGTCTGTTTAAGCTGAATACCATTTTTGGCTTTATCGCAGTTCCCAATCTCACTTTTGAAATCTGCATATCATGGATATGTTTGAGCAATCAAGCAATGCCTTTGGTAATCTGCTGTTGACAGCAATTAGCATGCCAAAATCCTTTGAATTATTTAAAGATTGATCATCAAATTGTGCAACGTGCAAGAAACGTGCAACGTGCAAGAAAAACGTCCTGGCTGAAATGTTGAAATGGGACTCGCACGCTGCATGATCATTATCATGGCTCAATTTTTGTTTAACAAGGGTTCATATTGATGAAAAACATCATTTAAAAACAATCACCTAACAGAACGGTTGAGAGTCCAGCATATATCCCAAAGACCAGTTTAAAGCCTGCCTTGACCTCGCTCTCTGACCGGGCTTTCGGTTGCTGCGGCTTTCGATTTGCTACCTCGAATACCAGTTCTCATATGCAAAAGGCACAGCTGAGTGTCGGTGAATAAATTTGAGAACGAATTGATCAGTTCATGTGGAGTTCAGAAATGAGAGCCAATTGTACGCTGTAAAACAAATGCGTTAGGTAAATGCATAGACAATGCTGTTTTACAGCGTACGGACAGCAAAGCAGTCGACATCATCTTGGACTTCCGAGATGTGATCGAAGTTCCGTCTGCCAGATATGACGCGGAAGAATAACTTAGGATATTTGTTTTCAAGACTGTGCGGCTCTTCTCCGAGCCAATTCAAAACGTGGCATTACCTTCTCGGAATATGCCGAGGTAACGACGGCTACATCAGGGTTAACAGGGCTAACATGGCACGTCAATTTCGCGCCTGATGCGATTATGTTGCCTTCGAGTCTTTTTAAAAACTTTTCTAGAAATGTCTCATAGTTTTGAGAACGGTAGAACTCGTGACACTTTGCTTAAAAACATAAAAGGCAAGCAAATTAGCTTTGCATTAGTGTCGCTCATGATTTTTCCTCAACACAATCCTTCCGACAAGCGACAGCTTTAACAATTAATTGCATGATTCCTGGTAATTCACTTTGACCTGATGGACAATCTTGATCCTTGTGCATGTGATGGTGTAAGATTAAGTTATTAGTTTGTATATCACCAATTTGAAACACGACAGCGCACTTGCCTCGCGACCAGAATACAACAACGAGGGCGACATCAGGGTGACGGAACTCAGATGCATCTCATTAAATACACACACACACACACGCAAACACACACACACACACATACCACACACACACACATACACACACACACATACCACACACACACACATACACACACACACACACACATATATATATATATATATATATATATATATATATATATATATATATATATATATATATATATATATATATATATATATATATATATATATATATATATATATATATATATATATATATATATTATCAATGGTAGACGACAATATGTCAGGCGAACCTAAAACGATTCTTGTGAATCAACTAAGGCGTATCACATTCGAAGATCTAGCAATAGAGCTCCAAGGACACAGGAAATCCCCTTGATGAGATTGCGTTTTTGCTGTCTGGTCTGCGAAAACACAAAGCTGCCAGCATCATCAGCAAAGATGCTGTTCTTTTCACCGAACCAGCCAACCGTGTGGCGCTGGAGAGTGAACGTGGGAGAGAGAAATGAGTGATAAGCCACCTCCCCCAAGCAAAAAGCATTTCTACTTGCTGCAGCCACTGCTCCACGTCTCACAGGGAACGACCAGATGCTCAGTAAGCGTCAATACAGCAAGGGAGTGAAGAAGTCAGCCACTTCGCCCCGAGGATCAGTGATAATTTTTAATGGCGGGTTGATGTAGACATAACAAATGTGACGATGACTTTGACCATGGACCGTCGATGCAGTCTAAACGAACGGAGACGCATGATAAAATACCACTCCACAATGAACTTCACGCAATATGATTATTGCAGCTCCTTTTTGCAACGTTAATCACATAGTGCTAGCATGCCTGCAATACTTGTAGTCCACATGCCTGCACATAATCACTTGTCGACGATGTTGTCATTGTCCACACATTTGCGGTCTTCACGACAGTCAGCGATTATACACACACGCACACACGCACGCACACACACACACACACGCGCGCAGGCACTGACACACGCACACACACACACACACACACCTAAACACACCCACACACACACACACCTACACACACACACACACACACACACACACACACACACACACTCACAAACACACACACACACATATATATATATATATATACATATATATATATCATGTATATGTAGATATATATCTATATATATATATATATATACATATAATCGTCAAGCGGCCCCTTGAACGTCGCTTGACGACGTCTGCTACTCCGTCCGTCGTTCTTGCCGGCCGCAGACTGCGTGACGTCATCGTGTCCGCCGCTCTCCGGGTGTCGCCGTCGCGACAGTCACCTCCAGGTCTCGCCGTCGCGACAGCCACCTCCGGGTGTCGCCGTCGCGACAGTCACCTCCGGGTGTCGGAGGTGACTTGCCCGCGAGCAGACAAGGCAGGATGACGGCCTGTTTGTTCTGCGATCCAGAACGGAGATGGGTAAGAGGCGTTTTTTTCCGCCCATGCACATGCCCAGTTTAATACGTTTCTTGCCAACCTGACCATCATTTAGGCGCGCCTTGAAGCGTCATCTGTTGTAACGTGTTGCTGCATGTCTGCATGTCTGCTCCGTGTTGCTGGCATAGTCGGTTAGCACACTCACGAATTCGACAGTGCGTCAGCATTCATTTGTATGCATGAGGTTTCTTCGAT
Organism: Ashinkailepas kermadecensis; assembly: GCA_034440615.1. Taxonomy (NCBI): domain Eukaryota; kingdom Metazoa; phylum Arthropoda; class Thecostraca; family Neolepadidae; genus Ashinkailepas; species Ashinkailepas kermadecensis. The sequence continues at coordinate 213,932 of JAOTOM010004117.1, forward strand.
GGCCTAAATACACGTCTCTGTCTTTATCTTTGATCGTCGCCACGGCTTCCTCTGCTGCGGTCGTCGGCTGCGGTGGCTGCGGTGGTCGGGTTTCCTCCGTCTGGTCTAGCTCCGCGTGCCAGCGAGCCTCGACAGCCAGTCGCTGCGCACACTCACCAATTGGTGTGAACTATTGTCGGCACAGTCGACCATCGCCCACCACTAGGTGGCAGTACCGCCCACCTCGTGAGGCGCTCTGCGTGCACACGGGTGTCACAGTCGAGCACATAGCTTGCCGAACCCCGGTCAGCCACGATCCGTCCAGGTACACAGAACCATGACCGCCGCAATCCGATGCATTCCGGCTGGTCTGTCCACTCGGAGCCTCCACTCCATGGCCTCCACTCCCGAGGACATGGCACCAGCCGGAATCGTATTCAGCCGCCCACTTTGCCGCTCGTCTCCTGCGCCGGCTGGTTCCTGTCCGCGTGTGCGCGTTGATACTCTTCCTTCTTCTCCACCGTCTGTCGCATCTGCCGACCGAAGTCCTGCTGAGGCGGTGAAGGCACGGCCGCATGTGGTCGCGTGCGCTGCAGCCGGATGGTACGGCGTCGCTCCGATATGTGGGACTCCGACTTTCTTGAGATACAATGCGACCGAATTCGGTGAAGTGAGCGCCAACGTCAGACACGAGTTCCCTTGGGTATCCTTCCCTGGATGTGATTACTTCAAGCACTTGATAGCGATACACTAGGAATTTGGTTCACCACATAACTTTAACTCAACCCACTTTGAATAGTAGTCGGTTAATACCATCGCATATCTAGGCTTTTGGACACTCCAATGGCCCAATAGAGTTGAAACCAACTTTGTCCCATGCTGCCGCTGACAGTGCTACTGGTTGCAGAGGAGCACTACCCGTACTAGCAGTATTTTCTAGCGAAGCATGAGCTACAAAGCTCCTCGCCGCTGCCTTCACCTCAGCATCTGCTCCATACCACCAGCACAGCTGCTGGTAAGCACTGCTTACATCGTACCATGCCTTGATGACCATCGTACGCCATCTCTATCATCCTGGCCCGCAGACCTTCCGGAAGAACCACATGCTCTTAGCGAAGGGTTATGCTACCCAGCACAATGACACCTCTGCAGCGACAATAGGCTGCAAATCCACCGGGCAGTCCACACATCGACCCGGCCAGTGTCGCGGAAATTGCTGAGCGATCAGATTGAGGACTGGATCGCTTCTAATCGCCTCCTCCAGCTCTCCAGAACACACGGCCTGCAGCTGGGCCGTCACCACGGCCACGGTCACCATCTCATCGTCGCCAGCTGTCTCCTCACCGCCTGGGAGTCTGCCCAACCCATCAGCAGGGTTGCTGACACCACACAAGCACTTCAGAATAAATGCATGTTCGATCAGCATGGTGGCCCACCTGGCCACCATGCTCGATCAGCAAGGTGGCCCACCTGGCCACCCTCATCCCCACTCTGCCAATACCAGTACTGGTCAGCTACGTCTTCATCGCAGCACGGTCAACACGAAGACAGCCCCACTGCCCCACTTGACGTGACTGCATATAATCTACATGACTGCACAATATTTGGTTTATCTAATCGAGCATTTGTATTTACTTACAGGTACATCAACGCAGCTGGTGGCTATTGCACAGGATGGAAGTGAATAAATAAGTCAGATGGTATGTCAGATGGTAATAAGTCAGTCAGGTGATATGCATCATCTGCATATCACCAGCCGACTGGAACTGGCAGCTTTCTTCCTCAGCAGCTTCCTAATAATCTAGGTCAGAGTGCTGTGGCTCTGTATAAACCTTGCATAGACCCCAGACAACCCAGCAGCTACTGAAAGTTCTTGACGTTGCTTTGCTGCTTTATCTCCCGTAGAGCCTTCACTCTATCTGGATTTTCAGCTACTCCTTCTGTTGATATGGTGAAACCCAGACATTCTGGATTCCTCTTGCAACGTGTACTTCCTCGTGTTGAGTGTCACCTGTTGGTGGTTTGAGATCTTATAGGAACTGATGCCAGACGCTCGTCGCACTCACATCAAGCGACTCCGCAGACGATGACGTCATTTAGATAGACCTGCACTGCTAACAGACCACTCAACACACCCTTCATGGGATTATGAAGGACCGTCGGACGTTACATCAAGTGACTCCGCAGACGATGACGTCATTTAGACAGACCTGCACTGCTAACAGACCACGCAACACACCCTTCATGGGATTATGAAGGACCGTCGGACGTTACATCAAGCCATACGGGCAGCGCAGGTACTGGTACAAGTCATCATGACAGACAAACGTTGTCAACTGTCTTGACTCCAGATGCGAAGTCAATTAGTGATAGGCTGCCCCTTCAAACCCAGCACAGAGAGCACTTGGCCTCCCTGAAGTTCCTTCAACATATCCTGCATGGCAGGCAATGGGTAACAACTTACCTTCAGGACATTGGCGACTTCACTGCCATCCTCCAGCTACGGGTAGCCACTCACCTTCAGAACATTGGCGACTTCACTGCCATCATCCAGCTACGGGTAGCCACTCACCTTCAGACATTGCACTTCACTGCCATCCTCCAGCTACGGGTAGCCACTCACCTTCAGAACATTGGCGACTTCACTGCCATCATCCAGCTACGGGTAGCCACTCACCTTCAGAACATTGGCGACTTCACTGCCATCATCCAGTACGGTAGCCTTAAATTGGCGACTTCACTGCCATCATCCAGCCTGCTGTGCCATGTACCGTGTCATGTCAGACTTTGCTGTGTCCGTGCCGTGTCCCGTGCCCATTATTGGAAAAAGTGACAACTTGACTGCATAGCCATGCCATGCATCTTATATTGCTCATCAACTTAGCGGAGTCAGCACTCCATATTTCTATTTTAGCATGGTTTAGTCCAGAACAATTGAGCCTCGCCCCGCCGAAATGTCAGCAGGGCTGCATAGTAGGCAAAATACCACAACAGCAACGATTGTTAGGGCCAGCTGGTAACTGGATTTTGACCAGGATGACATGTACCTCATGTTCCTCGGGTGTCTGCTCGCCTGACAATGCCATGGAATTCCGAAATTTACGTGAGAATGGCTCCTGTCTGGAACATGTTTCTAGCTTCGCGGACAAGGGATTTTTACTTCTTGAATTTATTTCTATGCAGCTTCACAGCATACAGATGTAGCAACTCTTGCTGTTTTCACCATATTCTACTCCAGGCGTCTGAGCCAACACAATCTTGCTCGTAGGTTTCCTCCGTTGCTCATATATCAACTAGCAAAGTAGCCTTACAATCAACCATCCCACCCACACACATGCGTGATTAACAACTTTTAATTATTTATTAATTGTTTATTAACTATTAATTAGTATTAATATGCGTGGGGAAGACACACAGAAGCACACCGACAGGTCGGGAATCAGGGCTCCGGTCATAAAAAACATGCATTACACAGATTGAGACAGTGGAACGGACTGCGATTGGACATTCAAAATATAACCTGAGGTTCTACTATGTGACTTTGTAATCGATTTAAGGTCATGTTTGCGTGTTCTTCCTGGATAGTAACAAGAATGCCAATATTTAACCCTCATCAGGGGTAATTGCCAGTTAAATCTAACTAACACACCGTCTTCACATCAGTTCATCTAATACTAATAGCACCTGAAAAGAGGCAGAGTTCAAGATATCCTCGAAATCCAAGGAAGCAAGACCAAGTGGGTTTTATAATTTGTATCATTACGTTCGCTCGGAACGCTCGCTCACTCTGTCTGAGCATCCAGTGTAAGCACATAAGGCGCCTGGGAAGCGATTATGTAAGTATGGCTGCTAAGTATGGCTAAGTATATCTGGCAATCTAAACCAAATCAGGCCTTGTCGACCTTCAAAGACCTACACATTCTACTGACTTGTCATGAGAATAGAACGTGTGATGGCTGTTGCAAAATTATCCGATGAAAAAATAATACAACGCATCTACCTTGAATATTCCTTGAATATGAGGGCACAACACACACAATGTTCAGAAGTATTTAGGAACGCCACCTACATTTGCCATCTGTTGCGGTCTCCCACCAATAACCAGACTACAACACCAAGATGCACAAATGAATGTGTGTGACCACATCACTCTCCCGTAACCTCAACCCCGCTACTTGTACCAATGCCATACTAGTAAGGGTATGCATGCGGCGGAATGAAGGAGCCGTCGTGAATGATGTAAAAGGGATCTCGATCCATGTCTCTTAGCGTTTCTAAACTCAAGTAACAGAACACATGGTGTTGATATTGAATTGGTCCCTCGACACCAACGTCAAACGAAAACCTTGCAGATGCACACTTGCTGCCTGTATTATCACAGACGCACACTTGCTACGTGGGTTATCAATCTTGAAGTCGTACTGAGGGTGTGAGACTGCACAGCTGTCGAGGAAAAGAAGCCGGGACACATGGGCAGGAGAAAAACAATGCTGGTAATAAAACCTAGCCACATGCGAGCAGGCGTGGTTTCTGCGAACGAGAAGGCCGGAATAACAGCAGGTAAGTATAGTGCAAGGCACCAAATGTGTACCACTCTCTGTCTGGCTGTCCGATTCGCTGATATGACGGAATTAAGATGGCTTTAATTGATCGTGTACTAAATGTACTGCTTGTGTAATATTTTGATGCTTCTGTACTATTTTGCTGGTCTCTCTCTCTGTAGTTGTTTTAAGAAGTATCCATTTCTGATGTCTCTCCGTTTTATATGTGGTATATGTCTGATATGATAAAATGCGTATGAATCGCCACTACCGAAATAGGTACGTGCCTGCGAAATAAGCTAATTAAACGCTATAATACAAGCCACGAAGAGTATAAAAGAAGGTATTTATCACACATGTGGCCCAAAATATACTGGAAAATAATTATTCCCTATTATAAAGATTGGGCAATGGGTCATGCACCATGTTGGAAAAAGACGAGAATGTGCAAAAAAGTAATTTTCAAAACTCAACATTTTAACTTCCGATGCGCGGCAGCCCTGCCAGAGCCGGGGACTCCGTCCAGGAACGGATTCCAGAATTGTCATGGGGGCACTTGTCTGAAAGGACGCCGTTTCTTTGGAAGGGCGCCACGGCAAAAGTACTTGTAAACAGGGGTGGATACAGGGGTGGCATTGAGGGCATGTAACCCCATGGAAATTGGCCTCCCTTTGGTCGGCAAAAGGCTATACTTGGGGAAGGCTCGAGTGCATCCCCATCGGTTTTCTTCCAGCCAAAGGCGCCTCTATTAGAGGAAAATGCACCCTTTCAGTGTGCTCGAGTACATCCCCCTCAATTTTTTTTTCAGGCCGAGGTACACCTTGAAAGAACAAGCCCTTTCGGAAGGCCCGAGTGCCACCATCTCATGATGCGGAAGGCCCGAGTGCCACCATCCCATGCTGCTAGTTTCAATAATGCAAAACATTCAGATGCAGCTTAGATCGCAATCTATAATTTGAACCTCTACCTGTTTGGCCTGCTATGACTTGAACAATGTGACGTCACGGGTGCTTCGGCGTCTTACCTGTCGTCCCATCGAGATGGCATTTCATTGCCTCTGTGACATGCACCAGTGAAGCTCACTACGCTTCCAATTCATCATTTCGACTAAAAATCGCAGACCTATGAGGACCTGGGATGAGGCCATGGCTCGTCCATATGGATCCTGCATTGGTCTCCATTAACCTCATGTGTCACTCTGCCCATATTTAGACATACACACATGCTCCAGCTGTAGCCTACTCACTGGGCCAGAGTCCCATTCAAAGTGTGGACACCAAAAACGCGATCTGCTTGATGATGTCATAACCAGTGACCTGCGATGACCTTAAAAATGGCATGATCTAGAACTGATGACCGTATGTGTAGTGAACCTTTGGAGCTCTCGAGCTTTAAAGCTATCCGGGGAAACGGCTGGGACGTTAAACACCCCCTTCCATCTAGGTCAATGTTTGTTTGCAAGGCAATCAAAATCAAATTTATCACTGGATCGGACCCGACGCTCAAGTTTATCTTTTTCTGATCGTTCAAGGAAGACTGACTCGACCCCGCTAGCAACGAGTAGAATAAACGGCAGCTGTATTGGCCGCTGTAGCGGTGTTTTTGATGAGGCTGGACAATGCTCCGAGGTTGTTGACCCTGTCGGTGTGACCTCACGACCGCAGGTGCCTCGTCGCGTTGGAGTGACGAACTGTGTCGCTGATCTCGCCATCTGTTGTGTCACGGACTAGACGCCAGCAGGGCGTGCTGTCATCGTCAGGCTATTTCCAGCCGCAACGCCGGCCGCGCCGCAGAGGTGGCAGCACCGTCGCCAGGCGTTTTTGTCGCCGTCGTACTTTGTTTACTACCGGTGGGGAAATAACACTGGACGCCGTGGCCGGCCGACCATCCACGCATAAACGCTGATGGATTTTTCGCAGGGAGCGCGGTTTGTCGTATTAAATCAGCTTAATGACGTCCTCCCGGGATCGGAACGGATTTGTTTTGCTTCTGTTTGGCGCGATCACGTGCGCATTTTATCGCGCCTAAATTCATACAGGTGTCTCTGGGGCGCGATCGGTGCTCAATGTTGCGCAGTTTATGTCTGCGAGACGGAGTTCCGACGAAGGGTCCAATAGATGGCGCGCGACGCGGCCTGTTATCGGCGGCGGCGCGCCATCGTTCAGTTGGTCGACGGAGACGCGCTGCCACCCTGCGGGGATAGGGGGGGGGGGGGAGGTGCTGCTCATCATCGCAGTCCCCAGGTGTACACGAGCAGATCTGCTCACGTTGACCCGCGGCTGAGTCGGACATTTCGGCCGCAGACATCTGAACATCCGAACCGGGGTCTGATCCATCGCAGCTGACTAGTCACGTTGATGTGAACTGAACGTCTTTAGCAACCACAGTCACGCACACTGCTGCTACAGAGCCATCCGCAAAACACTGTTGAGCACAATGTTGCTCCAGAGCCATCCGCAACACACTGTTGAGCACAATGCCGCTCCAGAGCCATCCGGAACAGCCCGTGCCTTCGGCCCGACAATATGAGAAAGGCGGGGACGTCGTGCTTGGTGCATACCATCCATCGCCGACAATATGAGAGAGGCGGGGACGTCGTGCTTGGTACATACCATCCATCGCCGACAATATGAGAGAGCCGGGGACGTCGTGCTTGGTACATACCATCCATCGCCGACAATATGAGAGAGCCGGGGACGTCGTGCTTGGTACATACCATCCATCGCCGACAATATCAGAGAGCTGGGGACGTCGTGCTTCGTACATACCATCCATCGCCGACAATATGAAAGAGGCGGGGACGTCGTGCTTGGTACATACCATCCATCGCCGTCTTAGGGAATTAATTTGTAATATGACCTTTTTTGGCCTGGAAATAATTTAATCGAAATAATTTTGATAAAAAGCGTGCAACAATGGAAAAAAACTGCCGCACACGTACACGGCTAGGAAATAATGTGCAGTGGGCACTGGGCACTCGTCTGGGTCGTCACACGTACCAGACATGCGCCGGCTGCTGCTGTTCAGCTTGTTTACAGTTGGGGACGCCGCCCGCCTTGACCATCCCAAACACGGCCAGCCATCGGCTGCAACTCGGGTAAGTACTGCGCACATATCAGGCCGGCGGACCGACACGCGCCACGTGTACCCCAAGGCCATCGCGTGCGCGTCCCGGGCCCGGCCACCACGCCAACAGCTGCCGACGTCATTGGGCCGGCTTTCTGCACAACCCTGCGCCGCTCATCACCAGGTTTTCTCCGTTCCAAGGTCATTGGCACTAGTTTACCCACTATACGGAAACGTGACGTGGCAGGTTGGTGCCGCATTCGGTGCAGCATAGGATGGTAGCTCGTCGGTAGGATGAAGGGTTCGGCGGCATTCAGTGCAGTTCAGGATGGTAGCGCGTCGGCAGGATATAACGTCCGATGGCATTCGATGCAGTTCAGGATTACCATCTTGCGCGTCGGCGGGATAATACGTCACTTTAGTCCTTTCGTAGGGATTGCCAACCATTGAGAAAGGTCCCATTGAGTCTGCTCGATGGGAGATTGCGAGCTGCTGACAAAGGCACCACTGAGTCTGCTCGATGTGAGATTGCCAGCTGCTGACAAAGGCACCATTGACTCTGCTTGATGTGAGATTGCCAGCTGTTGACAAAGGCACCACTGAGTCTGCTCGATGTGAGATTGCCAGCTGTTGACAAAGGCACCACTGAGTCTGCTCGATGTGAGATTGCCCGCACTGTTGACAAAGGCACCATTGAGTCTGCTCGATGTGAGATTGCCAGCTGTTGACAAAGGCACCATTGAGTCTGCTCGATGTGAGATTGCCAGCTGTTGACAAAGGCACCATTGAGTCTGCTCGATGTGAGATTGCCAGCTGTTGACAAAGGCACCATTGAGTCTGCTCGATGTGAGATTGCCAGCTGTTGACAAAGACCATTGACATTGAGGACCATTGAGTCTGCTCGATGTGAGATTGCCAGCTGTTGACAAAGGCACCATTGAGTCTGCTCGATGTGAGATGCCAGCTGTTGACAAAGGCACCATTAGTCTGCTGATGTGAGATTGCCAGTGTTGAAAAGGGGATGTGAGATTGCCAGCTGTTGACAAAGGCATGAGTCTGCTTGATGTGAGATTGCCAGCTGTTGACAAAGGCTCCACTGAGTCTGCTCGATGTGAGATTGCCAGCTGTTGACAAGGCACCACTGAGTCTGCTCGATGTGAGATTGCCAGCTGTTGACAAAGGCACCATTGAGTCTGCTCGATGTGAGATTGCCAGCTGCTGACAAAGGCACCATTGAGTCTGCTCGATGTGAAATTGCCAGCTGTTGACAAAGGCACCATTGAGTCTGCTTGATGTGAGATTGCCAGCTGCTGACAAAGGTCCCATTGAGTCTGCTCGATGTGAGATTGCCAGCTGTTGACAAAAGCACCATTGAGTCTGCTCGATGTGAAATTGCCAGCTCACACCAGAGCACAGCCAGCCGTCGCGGCACCATGCTCAGTGACCCACTAACGACATTCTCTGGCTTGGTTAATAGGTTGGTCAGGCTTGCACACTTTTTGCCAAAATCGATAGCAGCTCCCCCTTATTTGATGCATTTTGGGCCGCTGAACACGATGGAAGCATCAGAAATGCAAATTTCTCACATCTTTTGATGGCCCCGGCCACTTGAAGATTTTGCCTGGGACCAAATTTTGGACATTTTTGCATCTCATAAGCGGACTGGTGAAAAAATGAGTCCGTTTAAGCATTACATCGTCGAGGCAATTCATTTTCGATCATTTGGCACTGTTCCCAAGATTCTAGCTGTCTTATTACCTCAGATTTCGTCTTCTGAAGTATGGAAGTTTCGAGCGGTTCCCTGGACTGCCAAGAGATGGCAGGCCTAGCGAGCCCGGCTGCCTTCCACGTACACACAACTGAGGGACGCGAGGAAGTTTTCGCGGGAAATTCAGCTGTTTTGTGACCATCTTTGCGCAATAGCTATTGACGAATGCGAATGTAAACAAAACAAAAAAGCAAGGATATTAGGAATAGGTAACCAACGCTTCGTCCTGTGTTGTCCAGCAGGCATTAGGTATTAGCCATGGAAGGTCAGATATTTCGAAAGAAAATGAAGACACCACATCGTCAATTCGGCATTTTGCCACGACGGTTGCCAGGAACCCAGCTCCCAACAAAAGGGGATGTGATTGGCCGCCTGCAAATGATCCGCATCGAGCGCATGCAAGTGGCATGGGTCGTCGACGAACGTCAGGTGTCCATGGAGGAATGCATGGAGGTAGTTGTAGAAGAGATCCTACACCTTTAGAAGTGGGCATCCCTCCCCGTTCGTGATCGTGCTCGCGTCATAGAGGCTATAAGAAGCCTTTGGAGCAGGAAGGACGCCATCAAGAAAAAATCGGGCAACAGCCAACAAGCAGCACGAGCATGCCTCGTCAAGGTCGTGGTTTCGGACATGGACAAGCTTTTTGACATCGCCAGCAGGACCCACCAGACAGAGCTGCCTAAGGACCGCGCGTTCTTGGCGGACCAGCGCGGTCCCAGGCTCCGCCACATAGGGGGCCTAGACGCCGAGACCACCGCGCGCTGGCAAAGGCGGGAGGAGCGGCAGGCGCGGCAGGTGCGGGAGGCGGCGAGGGCAGCTTCCGCTACCGCTGCAGCCACGGCAGCCACGGCGAGGGCGAGCCGTGCTCGCGCTCAAGTCGAGACGGCTGCCCTTGCGACCCGCCCAGCTGTGGCACCTGAAACCGTCTGCACTGCTGCCGCCGCTGCTGGCGGCCCCTCCGCGGCCCGTCCCTCGGCGTCTCTGGCGCTCAGAGATGGCGCCGTGCCGTCCGGGGACCATCGTACGACTCGCGCTGCCCAGGTAGCTGGCATTGCTGCCACCCCCGCCGCCGTCCTCACAGGTGCAGCTCCTGGCATCCAGTCCTTCGTTGCTGGTGACTCAGGTCCGTGTCATTCCCCTCACTTACAGTCCAATAGCCATTTGAAACCCGCTCCTCTGACCTAATCTTTTATTTTTCGTTCCTCACTTACAGATCACGTTTATCCACTCCATCGTCTATGAAAGGATTGGTAAGCCAGTGGTATTGCTTGTCTCTATACCCCGCCTTCATTCATCAAAGCTACTACTTTCCTAATATAATAATTTCCTGTTCTCCGTCTCAGGTCAGTCCGGCACAACCGCTGGCACCGTTCCCGAGCCGTCGGCAGCTGGCACCTTAGG
>JAOTOM010004118.1:0-192500 GCA_034440615.1 Ashinkailepas kermadecensis
GCCACCAGCCCACCACACCACATCACACCACCTGCGGCCACCAGTCCCTGCAACCTCACACCACCTCACACCACCTGCGGCCACCAGCCCCTGCAACCTCACACCACCTCACACCACCTGCGGCCACCAGCCCCTGCAACCTCACACCACCTCACACCACCTGCGGCCACCAGCCCCTGTAACCTGACACCACCTCATACCACCTGCGGCCACCAGCCCCTGCAACCTCACACCACCTGCGGCCACCAGTCCCTGCAACCTAACACCACCTCACACCATATGTGGCCAACAGCCCCTGCAACCTCACACCACCTCACACCACCTGCGGCCACCAGCCCCTGCAACCTCACACCACCTCACACCACCTGCGGCCACCAGCCCCTGCAACCTCACACCACCTGCGGCCACCAGCCCCTGCAACCTCACACCACCTCACACCACCTGCGGCCACCAGCCCCTGCAACCTAACACCATATGTGGCCACCAGCCCCTGCAACCTCACACCACCTCACACCGCCTGCGGCCACCAGTCCCTGCAACCTAACACCACCTCATACCATATGCGGCCATCAGCCCCTGCAACCACACACCACCTCACACCACATCTGGCCACCAGTCCCTGCAACCTCACACCACTTCACACCACCTGCGGCCACCAGCCCCTGTAACCTAACACCATCTGTGGCCATCAGCCCCTGCAACCTCACACCACCTCACACCACCTGCGGCCACCAGCCCCTGCAACCTCACACCACCTGCGGCCACCAGTCCCTGCAACCTCACACCACCTGCGGCCACCAGCCCCTGCAACCTCACACCACCTGCGGCCACCAGCCCCTGCAACCTCACACCACCTCACACCACCTGCGGCCACCAGCCCGCCATGGGCTTCTGGTCAGCGGGAAGGCCGCCGCTCTGGATATATGCCTAGGATACATCGGTGTATATGGGCGCTGCTCTGGGCATATGCCTCGCATATATAGGTGTATGTGGACGTTGCTTTGGGTATATTCCTTGGATATATCGTTGTATATGGGCGCTGCTCTGGCTATACGCCTCGGATACATCGGCGTATATGGGCGCTGCTCTGGGTATATGTCTCGGATATATCGGTGTGTATATAGGCGCTGCTCTGGGTATATTCCTCGGATATATGTGTATATGGGCGCTGCTCTGGGTATATGCATCTGATATATCGGTGTATATGCGCGTCACTCTAGATACATGCCTCGGATATATCGGTGTGTGTGGTCGCTGCTCTGGGTAAATGCCTCGGATAAATCTGTGTATACGGGCGCTGGCTCTGAGTACATTCCTCGAATATATCGGTGTATATGGGCGTGGCCCTGGATACGTACATTGGATATATCGGTGTATATGCTACCTGGTCTGCAGAGAACTCTGCAGATTTGGAACACTAGTCAGCGCTCAGGAGTCTTTGTTAATGACCCAGACGGATTCGAGGACGTCGCAAGAGATTCGGAAGACTCAAAATTATCCTGAGCCCTCAGGGGCACAAAGCATGTTTCGAGAGGAATTCTGAGAGCATGCAAGAACTCGAGAGGCTCCAGAAGACTCAAAAGACGTTATGAAACATTTGGAGGACTCGGGATGGCTCTGGAGATGGTGTGGAGTCAGCAGACGCCCGTGCTCGTGCCGAGCTGGTGGCCTCGTCCCCGCCCGACTGGCAGCCAGTGGCGGGCTGGTGGCCTCGTCCCCGCCCGACTGGCAGCCAGTGGCGGGCTGGTGGCCTCGGCCCCGCCCGACTGGCAGCCGGTGGCGGGCTGGTGGCCTCGTCCCCGCCCGACTGGCAGCCAGTGGCGGGCTGGTGGCCTCGTCTCCGCCCGACTGGCAGCCAGTGGCGGGCTGGTGACCTCGTCCCCGCCCGACTGGCAGCCAGTGGCGGGCTGGTGGCCTCGTCCCCGCCCGACTGGCAGCCAGTGGCGGGCTGGTGGCCTCGTCCCCGCCCGACTGGCAGCCAGTGGCGGGCTGGTGGCCTCGTCCCCGCCCGACTGGCAGCCAGTGGCGGGCTGGTGGCCTCGTCCCCGCCCGACTGGCAGCCGGTGGTGGACTGGTGGCCTCGTCCCCGCCCGACTGGCAGCCGGTGGTGGGCTGGTGGCCTCGTCCCCGCCCGACTGGCAGCCAGTGGCGGGCTGGTGGCCTCGGCCCCGCCCGACTGGCAGCCGGTGGCGGGCTGGTGACCTCGTCCCCGCCCGACTGGCAGCCAGTGGCGGGCTGGTGGCCTCGTCCCCGCCCGACTGGCAGCCGGTGGCGGGCTGGTGGCCTCGTCCCCGCCCGACTGGCAGCCAGTGGCGGGCTGGTGGCCTCGTCCCCGCCCGACTGGCAGCCAGTGGCGGGCTGGTGACCTCGTCCCCGCCCGACTGGCAGCCAGTGACGGGCTGGTGGCCTCGTCCCCGTCCGACTGGCAGCCGGTGGCGGGCTGGTAGCCTCGTCTCCGCCCGACTGGCAGCCGGTGGCGGGCTGGTGGCCTCGTCCCCGCCCGACTGGCAGCCGGTGGCGCGCAGTTAGCGTTGGCCGTAATTTCATTGCCAAGGCTCCGGCCCAAACACAAAATAGGGTCGCATCGTTGCCAAAGCATGTTTGAGCTTCACAATGCCAGACGTCAAATCGTTCCTATTACAAAAGACAGAGTAGTTACTGCATATGTTTTTTATTGGAATAGTGCGGCACCCATGGCTGTAGTTCTCGAGGTAAGATAAATAATGATTATGGAGCAGCAATTTCTTCATGGTGAACATCATAACTCAGAGTATGCATACATCAAATACGATTGATTCAATAATATATATCACCTCCTCAGCAAGTTCAGGTTTCATGCCATCGATAATTGCACAGCCATTCCTGACCTGCGATTTACCTGCCTGGCACAAGTGAGCGGCGTGAATCGACGACGAGTGCGTTGCAGACAATTTTGCGATTTTAATTTTTAGATGTTCCTGTTTTTGAACACTGTTCCCTTAACCGGTGGTGTAGTGAATCACAATAACCGAGCGAACATTTTCGAAAGGAGACGAATAGAAGTAGTAGCGTTCTAACCTGCAGGTCAGCCTAGTCCAGAGACTACGATGAAGTACCGTGTCGAAGACCCCTCCAGACCGAGCTGATGGACTTCAATGGAGCCGACGACGATTTGGGAGCCTGGCGCTGAGGCACGGCACTGGCACCGCCCACACCTGCGGCGACACGCCCACTGGGGCGGGGACAGCTGATGGCCCAGGTGTGTCGTCACTTAGCACCACTACAGCCAGCACCTCCTGGTGGATCAGCACCTCATGATGGAGCTGCAGCCAGCACCTCCTGGTGGATCAGCACCTCATGATGGAGCTGCAGCCAGCACCTCATGGTGGATCAGCACCTCATGATGGAGCTACAACCAGCACCTCATGGTGGATCAGCATCTCATGATGGAGCTACAGCCAGCACCTCTGGTGGATCAGATGGTCCTGGTGGATCTCATGATGGAGCTACAGCCAGCACCTCCTGGTGGATCAGCACCTCATGATGGAGCTGCAGCCAGCACCTCATGGTGGATCAGCACCTCATGATGGAGCTACAGCCAGCACCTCCTGGTGGATCAGCACCTCATGATGGAGCTACAGCCAGCACCTCATGGTGGATCAGCACCTCATGGTGGATCAGCACCTCATGGTGGATCAGCACCTCATGATGGAGCTACAACCAGCACCTCCTGGTGGATCAGCATCTCATGATGGAGCTACAGCCAGCACCTCATGGTGGATCAGCACCTCATGATGGAGCTGCAGCCAGCACCTCATGGTGGATCAGCACCTCATGATGGAGCTGCAGCCAGCACCTCCTGGTGGATCAGCACCTCATGATGGAGCTACAGCCAGCACCTCATGGTGGATCAGCACCTCATGATGGAGCTGCAGCCAGCACCTCATGGTGGATCAGCATCTCATGATGGAGCTACAGCCAGCACCTCCTGGTGGATCAGCATCTCATGATGGAGCTACAGCCAGCACCTCCTGGTGGATCAGCACCTCATGATGGAGCTGCAGCCAGCACCTCATGGTGGATCAGCACCTCATGATGGAGCTACAGCTGGTGGATCAGCACCTCATGATGGAGCTGCAGCCAGCACCTCATGGTGGATCAGCACCTCATGATGGAGCTGCAGCCAGCACCTCCTGGTGGATCAGCACCTCATGATGGAGCTGCAGCCAGCACCTCATGGTGGATCAGCACCTCATGATGGAGCTACAGCCAGCACCTCATGATGGAGCTGCAGCCAGCACCTCATGGTGGATCGGCACCTCATGATGGAGCTGCAGCCAGCACCTCATGATGGAGCTGCAGCCAGCACTTCCTGGTGGATCGGCACCTCATGATGGAGCTGCAGCCAGCACCTCCTGGTGGATCAGCACCTCATGATGGAGCTACAGCCAGCACCTCATGATGGAGCTGCAGCCAGCACCTCCTGGTGGATCGGCACCTCATGATGGAGCTGCAGCCAGCACCTCCTGGTGGATCAGCACCTCACGATGGAGCTAAAGCCAGCACCTCATGGTGGATCAGCACCTCACGATGGAGCTACAGTCAGCACCTCATGGTGGATCAGCACCTCACGATGGAGCTACAGCCAGCACCTCATGGTGGATCAGCACCTCATGATGGAGCTACAGCCAGCACATCAGACATCAGGACAGCCCCTGTGTACATTGTGCCGCCCGCTTTATATCAGATTGCTCATGGCACGGCAGAGCCTCAAGGAAATGACTGGAAGCGCCAAGCAATGCTAATCATTTCAAAGCACACTGAAGAGGTTCACCAATAGAATCCCATGTTGAGAATGTCATTGTTCAAAGGGCTCAATCGAACTTTGGAGGAGCTCGAGTCCCTCTGAAGGGATGGAAAGCTTCATCAATGGTGGACATTTGGCAGTGCAGTCTTTGCCTGCCGTTAACCTGGACCGACCACCCTGTTGGCTGTGGGATGAATCGTGTAGTGTATCACCCTCCACCAGCCTTTGCCTGCCGTTAACCTTGACCGACCACCCTGTTAGCTGTGGGATAAATGGTGTCGTGTATGACCCTCCGCCAGCCTTTGCCTGCCGTTAACCTAGACCGACCACTCTGTTGGCTGTGGGACGAATCATGTCGTGCATTACCCTCCGCGAAAGTTCCCGCGTTATTTCAATCAGATCCAGAAAGGGGACGAGTGGTCTAGGGGTAAGATGCTCGTCTCACAATCGAAAGGTTGTGGGTTCGAGTCTCACCTGTCGCTACTCTTCGCCCGCGACCAATCGGCGTGAGAGATTGGCGACGCTATATGACTCAACGGTCGACGTGTCGTAAAACCAATAACAAACCAACCAATCAGATCCAGATCATAGAACAGAGCTGCACACCATACAAAGAGTGCTCGGATTAAGAACATTCGCTTCGATATTGTGATTTGAAATTCTGATCGTTATCGTCGGATCTTACGTATCGTCGGATCTTACCGATCCTGAATCTCGGCATTATTCGGCACGCAGGATCCATCATAGCAGTTTCGAGAAGAGTGTCACAAGACTCACGATGGCCTGCATCGGAGAATGTCAGTGCGTGTCATATTTATATACGATCAGAACATGGTGGTCAGCTTGCTGATTTTATTTTAACCTATAATAAATTTATCGAGTTGATGATGTATCCGCTTCTACTCCCCGTCATGGTAACACTTGACCTATTGTGTCCCCCTTGAAATTTATATTAAGTGCAGCACCGCGCCTTGCAATGCAGAATTCGCACGAACAATAAATAAGCAGGGGTTCCGGCAGGCAGCCGACACCGAATCGGCGCCGTGCATCCCCACAAGGACACGGCGGACACGGCGGACACGGCGGACACGGCGGACACGGCGGACACGGCGGCGGACACGGCGGCTCCACGGACAACCTGCAGCCACACCGTACCGACGGACAACCTGCAGCCACACCGTACCGACGGACAACCTGCAGCCACACCGTGTCGACGGACAACCTGCAGCCACACCGTACCGACGGACAACCTGCAGCCACACCGTACCGACGGACAACCTGCAGCCACACCGTACCGACGGACAACCTGCAGCCACACCGTGTCGACGGACAACCTGCAGCCACACCGTGTCGACGGACAACCTGCAGCCACACCGTACCGACGGACAACCTGCAGCCACACCGTGTCGACGGACAACCTGCAGCCACACCGTGTCGACGGACAACCTGCAGCCACACCGTGTCGACGGACAACCTGCAGCCACACCGTACCGACGGACAACCTGCAGCCACACCGTGTCGACGGACAACCTGCAGCCACACCGTGTCGACGGACAACCTGCAGCCACACCGTGTCGACGGACAACCTGCAGCCACACCGTGTCGACGGACAACCTGCAGCCACACCGTACCGACGGACAACCTGCAGCCACACCGTACCGACGGACAACCTGCAGCCACACCGTACCGACGGACAACCTGCAGCCACACCGTGTCGACGGACAACCTGCAGCCACACCGTACCGACGGACAACCTGCAGCCACACCGTACCGACGGACAACCTGCAGCCACACCGTGTCGACGGACAACCTGCAGCCACACCGTGTCGACGGACAACCTGCAGCCACACCGTGTCGACGGACAACCTGCAGCCACACCGTACCGACGGACAACCTGCAGCCACACTGTGTCGACGGACAACCTGCAGCCACACCGTGTCGACGCGCATAATCCAGTGATGGCCGGCCACCGGGCGCTCTGACACGACAAGGTCGCCACTGTGCCGTACCAATCTCAGCCGTGACGCCACACAAGGTCGCCACTGTGCCGGACCAATCTCAGCCGTGACGCCACACAAGGTCGCCACTGTGCCGGACCAATCTCAGCCGTGACGCCACACAAGGTCGCCACTGTGCCGGACCAATCTCAGCCGTGACGCCACACAAGGTCGCCACTGTGCCGGACCAATCTCAGCCGTGACGCCACACCAGGTTGCCACTGTGCCGGACCAATCTCAGCCGTGACGCCACACAAGGTCGCCACTGTGCCGTACCAATCTCAGCCGTGACGCCACACCAGGTCGCCACTGTGCCGGACCAATCTCAGCCGTGACGCCACACAAGGTCGCCACTGTGCCGGACCAATCTCAGCCGTGACGCCACACAAGGTCGCCACTGTGCCGGACCAATCTCAGCCGTGACGCCACACAAGGTCGCCACTGTGCCGGACCAATCTCAGCCATGACGCTACACAAGGTCGCCACTGTGCCGGACCAATCTCAGCCGTGACGCCACACCAGGTTGCCACTGTGCCGGACCAATCTCAGCCGTGACGCCACACAAGGTCGCCACTGTGCCGTACCAATTTCAGCCGTGACGCCACACAGGTCGCCACTGTGCCGGACCAATCTCAGCCGTGACGCCCCGCAGGCTCGAGCGGCCCAGGCGGCGGTGGGTGCCGGCGCGGCGGCGGAAACGCCGCCCATTCGGTGCACCAGGCTGGGGTGTGACTGTGCACCAGCTGCAGCAGCGGTCAGTGGGGCAGCACCTCTGAGTGGAGCTGCACTTCTCCGACCCACCAGCACAGGCTGCGACCGTAACAGCTGCGCCGAGTCATCGGCAGAAGCACCTTGCAGGCGCCTTGCCGGTATCGCGGCGAACCTCACCCCAGCCTGGGTCCAGACAGACATGTATCCGGCTCGTGTCTGGCCGGTGTCGTGGCTAACCCCACGCCAGCCTGGGTCCAGACAGACATGTATCCGGCTCGTGTCTGGCCGGTGTCGTGGCTAACCCCACCCCAGCCTGGGTCCAGACAGACATGTATCCGGCTCGTGTCTGGCCGGTGTCGTGGCTACCCCACCCCAGCCTGGGTCGTCAGACATGTATCCGACTCGTGTCTGGCCGGTGTCGTGGCTAACCCCCCCAGCCTGGGTCCAGACAGACATGTTCCGACTCGTGTTGGCCGGTGTCGTGGCTAACCCTACCCCAGCCTGGGTCCAGACAGACATGTTCCGGCTCGTGTCTGGCCGGTGTCGTGGCTAACCCCACACCAGCCTGGGTCCAGACGCATGTATCCGGCTCGTGTCTGGCCGGTGTCGGGCTAACCCCACCCAGCCTGGGTCTAGACAGACATGTATCCGGCTCGTGTCTGGCCGGTGTCGCGGCGAACCTCACCCCAGCCTGGGTCCAGACAGACATGTATCCGGCTCGTGTCTGGCCGGTGTCGTGGCTAACCCCACCCCAGCCTGGGTCCAGACAGACATGTATCCGGCTCGTGTCTGGCCGGTGTCGTGGCTAACCCCACCCCAGCCTGGGTCCAGACAGACATGTATCCGGCTCGTGTCTGGCCGGTGTCGTGGCTAACCCCACGCCAGCCCGGGTCCAGTCAGACATGTATCCGGCTGGTGTCTGGCCCAAGCCAACATATATCAGATTCAAGGCTGGTCCGGACCGACACGTATCCTTGAATCAGGCTTCTGTTCGGGCTGGGCATCAGTCTTATAAACGCCTCGGTGGCCCAAAAGGCTAATGCGTCTGCTCGTGTACGGGAGGCATCTTTGGCTTACGTCTGACCCCGGGAACAATTATCATCGGCCGGCTCCTATCCAGGAGACATCAGCAACTGGAGAGTGTTCGCCGTAGCACGGGATTAACGTTGACCGACCGGCGCCCGTGACACTGGGTTCACGAGCCATTCACGTTGACCGACCGGCGCTCGTGACACTGGGTTCACGAGCCATTAACGTTGACCGACCGGCGCCCATGACACTGGGTTCACGAGCCATTAACGTTGACCGACCAGTGGCCGTGACACTGGGTTCACGATCCATTAACGTTGACCGACCGGCGCCCGTGACACTGGGTTCACGAGCCATTAACGTTGACCGACCGGCGCCCGTGACACTGGGTTCACGAGCCATTAACGTTGACCGACCAGTGGCCGTGGCACTGGGTTCGGCCATTAACGTTGACCGACCGGCGCCCGTGACACTGGGTTCGAGCCATTAACGTTGACCGACCGGCGCCCGTGACACTGGGTTCACGAGCCATTCACGTTGACCGACCGGCGCTCGTGACACTGGGTTCACGAGCCTTGATTGGTCCGGTGGCACACCCCAAGGGCACGGCCTCCCCTCGTGTCATCGGACCAGTGCTCTGTCCGCTGAGCCCGGGAAATTGGCATAGTCCTATCGTGTACGCAAAGTGCTGCAGCAAGAAATATGAGATATGGCGCGTGAACAAGTCTTCCGCAATGGTGCCGAGATAGAAATGAAATATCTACCCAGTATCATTGCATATAGCTTGTGGACATGCATGTGCGATAATAATATACAACGAAAGAAAGCAAGACAAAAACCATCCGGCTTATAATCTGCTCAGTGTGACACTTTCATCAGATTATGTTCTGTCTATGCTAACAATCAGGCTCATTAATTTTCTACACCGTCATGAGCAGGCTTATGTCCGGATAAGGCTGGCATGTAGGTGCCAGGCATTTGTCTGCTCAAGATCGGCATGCATAGGCGCATCTCCGCACCAGGCTAACATGTAGGCATCAGGAGTGTATGTCTTTAGACCGGCATAGGCGTATGTCCGGATCCGACCGACATGGATCAGATTTACGTCACTTCAGACCACCGGGTTCAGTCCGTGGCTGCCAGGAGGGGTCGGGGGGGGGGGGGGCACTATCCAGTGACGGCTGCGGCTGGCGGCGGTGGGCGCAGACGTGCCGAGCCCGCGTCTGGTGGTGGATGTGGAGTGTGGATGGACGCGCGCTATCCTGCTGCTGACAGGTGCCGCGGCTGCGGGCCGACTGGGATGTGAGCAGCTGTCGTCGCGCCGCACTCAGCTGACTGATGACCTGTTTGTTCTGGCCGGTGGTAATCATGGGCGCAAGAGGTTCGGTCTGCCCCGCCCGATCACAACACCGCCCGGCGCGCATGGGCCACCCGATCACATCACCGCCCGGCGCACGTGGGCCACCCGATCACATCACCGCCCGGCGCACGTGGGCCACCCGATCACATCACCGCCCGGCACACATGGGCCACCCGATCACATCACCGCCCGGCACACGTGGGCCACCCGATCACATCACCGCCCGGCGGCGCACGTCACCGGGGGCCACTAGCCCGCGATCACATCACCGCCCGGCACACATGGGCCACCCGATCACATCACCGCCCGGCACACGTGGGCCACCCGATCACATCACCGCCCGGCACACGTGGGCCACCCGATCACATCACCGCCCGGCGCACGTGGGCCACCCGATCACATCACCGCCCGGCGCACATGGGCCACCCGATCACATCACCGCCCGGCACATGGGGGCCCCCCCAATCACCGCCCGGCACACGTGGGCCACCCGATCACATCACCGCCCGGCACACATGGGCCACCCGATCACATCACCGCCCGGCGCATGCGGGCCGCGCGCACAATTGTGGCACAGCAACACCGAGACTGCCGGCCCTCACGCACGGCTAGCTCTTTTTCCGCCGAAGGAGCGCAAAGACTCGCAGTATCCATTAGCATACTGGCTTTGATGTGGAAAGAATAGCAGTATTCATTCACAGACTGGCTTTGATATGGAAGAAATAGCAGTTTTCATTCACAGACTAGCTTTGATATGGAAGAAGTGGCAGTGTCCATTCGCAGACTGGCTTTGATTTGGAAGAAGTGATAGTATTCATTCAGACTGGCTTTGATGGCGACTAACTTCCGTTGCAAGACAAAGGAGAAGAGAAGTGAGGCAATGTGTTCGGAAATCGTGTCAATGCTTGCGGAAGCTCGGGATGAAAGAAGAAATCACATGTCTCGACGAGAAACACGAACAGGTGCGAGACGTTTTGCTGGTGTTTGCGAGCACGGAGAAGTAATCCGTCCGAGGGGACGTCAGGTGAAAAACCTCTATCCCAATAAATAACAGCAAATGGTGACATGAATGAGAGATGCGATGCGGCTTCTCGACTGGCAGCAACAAGGTGACACTCACGTAAAGTCGGACTCGAAAACTCTCCGTTATACGACACCTGGACCCATTGCAAAGCGCTCTGCACCTGTCTGAAGCGCGTGACTCGGCACGTGTCAGAATGAAATGAAGCATATTTACACGCGTCGATACTTCGATACTGGCGCATGGGCATTGAAATCAGTATGCGTCCGCTACTATGTGCTGGATGGCAATGAAACGTAACGTATTATTGCAGATTATATGCTAATATTAGTGCATGCCACCTTGTCATCCATCATTCAGATGCTACAACACTGCATTGCCTTTCCACCAATCTTCACCTCTCTGTGAAAATGAAGGGAAAGCCGCAGTTCTGGTGATGCATAGGGTGGCTGTATGATTCATTTCCACTTAAATGACCCCGAGAAATTCAGATTTTTCTCACGTTCCAACGGCATTGTGTCAACATAAAATTGTGAATGCAAATGTGCTGTTTCAACATCACGGCTCCCCTCCACACGCGAATCCTACCCGATGATACCTAAAATCTACGTCCAGGAATGTCGGCCGAGAGGTCAGATGGAAGATGATAACGATAGAGCCCATAGAGAACGGAGACGATAAATTATACACAAATATATCACTGATAGTCACACCACAGAACCACAGCAGACGTGACTACCAAGGAGGACTATCCCACAAGGACATCAGCGTTTTCAGGCTTCAGAATATAAACTACATACCATGGTGGAGGAACATACCTTGCTCTTATAGCCACAACAGAGCGATTAGGTTACATTATGTGAAAGTATCGCACAGACACACACCCACTTCGACACACACGCACACAGACACAGACACAGGCATGCAGTCAGACACACAGATATCTACACACACACACATAGCCACACAGACACACAGATATATACACACATACACATAGCCGCACAGACACACAGATATCTACACACATACACATAGCCACACAGACACACAGATATATACACACATACACATAGCCACACAGACACACAGATATATACACACATACACATAGCCGCACAGACACACAAACACACAGAGTATGAGCGGGTACACGAGTGTATGGCACACACAGACACGCAGACACAGAGTATGTGTGGTTTGGTGCACAAGTGTATGGACACAAGAATGAGAAAGAGTTTATGTGGTTAGTGAACGGTACACCCACACAGACACACAGGTGCATAGCCACAGAGTCTGTGCGGTTTGGTGCACAAGTGTATGGCACACACAGACATGCAGACACAGAGTCTATGTGGTTACGTGCACGAGTGTACGACCCACACAGACACACAGGTACATGGCCACAGAGTCTGTGCGGTTACGTACACGAGTGATGGCACACACAAAACACAGACACATAGACACAGAGCCTGTGCGGTTACGTACACGAGTGTATGGCACCAACAAAACACAGACGCATAGACACAGAGTCTGTACGGTTAGGTACACGAGTGTATGGCACGCACAGACACACAGACACAGACACGGTTAGGTACACGAGTGTATGTCACACACAGACACACAGACACAGAGTATGTGCGGTTAGATACACGAGTGCATGGCAATGCTGTGACTTTGGATACCTCACCAATTTTCAGTTTGGAAGTGTTTGTCGATATGCCTAGCAGTGATACCGCACTAATGTATTCAGGTGTGATGTGATGTGCGAGTGTTTGGCGGCATGCCGTTGCAATTGCAGGGACGTAAGATGGAATTTGTTGGTGCCTAGGCATGGGACGTGTGCATTTGGGCTAATTTGGATATGTGTCTTCGTGACTGAGTATCAGAGAGGATGCGTGTGGGATGGGACGTGTGCATTTGGGCTAATTTGGATATGTGTCTTCGTGACTGAGTATCAGAGAGGATGCGTGTGGGATGGGACGTGTGCATTTGGGCTAATTTGGATATGTGTCTTCGTGACTGAGTATCAGAGAGGATGCGTGTGGGATGGGACGTGTGCATTTGGGCTAATTTGGATATGTGTCTTCGTGACTAGTATCAGAGAGGATACGTATGGGATGCACGCATTTGGTCTACTTCGATGCAAGGTGTACGAGTACACACGTTATCCTGCAACTGCCAACAGTTGCCGTTGAATGCACAGAAACACTCATCACTCTGCAAATGGTCATGAGCAATGCTCAAAAATCACCAAGATAATGACAATATGATTACAATGCAAATTCACCGAGAAATAACTCAGTTTCTGAATGAGGGAGCGATCAGCTCGAATAAGTCAGCGGAAAGCATTGCCCCCCCCCCCCTGTACCCTGGTCAGTAAAGCGTCCTTAGTCCTTGCGTCGCGTCGATAGCCTAGTGAGAGTGTTGGGGGCGCCACATAGCCTATTTCGACTTCTCAGCAACCATTCACAGTGCGCGGGTTATGGTGCCTCATAGCCTATTTCGGCTTCCCAGCGACCATTCACAATGTGATGGTTGTGGTGCCTCATAGCCTATTTCGGCTTCTCAGCGACCATTCACAGTGTGAGGGTTGTGGTGCCTCATAGCCTATTTCGGCTTTTCAGCGACCATTCACAGTGCGAGGGTTATGGTGCCTCATAGCCTATTTCGGCTTCTCAGCGACCATTCACAGTGCGAGGGTTATGGTGCCTCATAGCCAATTTCGGCTTCTCAGCGACCATTCACAGTGTGATGGTTGTGGTGACTCATAGCCTATTTCAGCTTCTCAGCGACCATTCACAGTGTGAGGGTTGTGGTGACTCATAGCCTATTTCGGCTTCTCAGCGACCATTCACGTGCAAGAATTGCGTGCCCCACTTAAAGAACACGAAGCTGAGTTGACTAAGCAAAATCGGGTGGTGTCACTAATAACCAATAATAATCATATTGTTGATCAGACTAGTCAAATGGTAAGCAAAGTGTGTACTTCCGATCACTCAGCATAGTGATCAGAACAGTAAAAACGAGTTAGTTGCGATGATAAGATGTAAACAACAGAGGGACAATGTAAACTAGCTACGACAAAGTGAAAACACTTGCTATCTAGCATTCAATAAACACCACCCCACCAAATAGACATGTCCAGACAGCCCGCGTGTCCGTGAATGATCGCATTATGATAAACGTGATCAGTGTCTTCCGTGTCAAAGGACTGTACCACAGCGCTTACAATGTGAGGCAGCCAAGGCAGCAGCTCAACACTCCCGCCAGTCCTGGTGTACGTGTACCCGCAACGCTTACAATGTGAGGCAGCCAAGGCAGCAGCTCAACACTCCCGCCAGTCCTGGTGTACGTGTACCACAACGCTTACAATGTGAGGCAGCCAAGGCAGCAGCTCAACACTCCCGCCAGTCCTTGTGTACGTGTACCCCAACGCTTACAATGTGAGGCAGCCAAGGCAGCAGCTCAACACTCCCGCCAGTCCTGGTGTACGTGTACCGCAACGCTTGCAATGTGAGGCAGCCAAGGCAGCAGCTCAACACTCCCGCCAGTCCTGGTGTACGTGTACCGCAACGCTTGCAATGTGAGGGAGCCAAAGCAGCAGCTCAACACTCCCGACAGTCCTTGTGTACGTGTACCCCAACGCTTGCAATGTCAGGCAGCCAAAGCAGCAGCTCCACACTCCTGACAGTCCTTGTGTACGTGTACCCCAACGCTTGCAATGTGAGGGAGCCAAGGCAGCAGCTCCACACTCCCGACAGTCCTTGTGTACGTGTACCCCAACGCTTACAATGTGAGGGAGCCAAGGCAGCAGCTCCACACTCCCGACAGTCCTTGTGTACGTGTACCGCAACGCTTACAATGTGGGGGAGCCAAAGCAGCAGCTCCACAATCTCGACAGTCCTTGTGCACGTGTACCCCAACGCTTACAATGTGAGTCAGCCAAAGCAGCAGCTCCACACTCCCGACAGTCCTTGTGTACGTGTACCCCAACGCTTACAATGTGAGGGAGCCAAGGCAGCAGCTCCACACTCCCGACAGTCCTTGTGTACGTGTACCGCAACGCTTACAATGTGAGGGAGCCAAGGCAGCAGCTCCACACTCCCGACAGTCCTTGTGTACGTGTACCCCAACGCTTACAATGTAAGGGAGCCAAGGCAGCAGCTCCACACTCCCGACAGTCCTTGTGTACGTGTACCGCAACGCTTACAATGTGGGGGAGCCAAAGCAGCAGCTCCACAATCTCGACAGTCCTTGTGTACGTGTACCCCAACGCTTACAATGTGAGGCAGCCAAAGCAGCAGCTCCACACTCCCGACGGTCCTTGTGTAGGTGTCTGCACCTACAGAAGACCGACCATGGGATGCCTCAAGCGCTCCCCTTCCCCTCCCGTTTTCGCCCACCTGACATTCTGCCAGAAAGTCTCCAAATTATCAATGCAGCGGATGTGTCTGTGCTGCATGTGACAGCAAGATCTTATCTGTGAGTTAACGATGGCGGTGGCACCAGTGACAGTCTGGCGACATGACGTGGCAGTGACTATGACATGACTGTGACATGACGTGGCAGTGACGTGGCAGTGACATGTGACAGCAAGCTCTTATCTGTGAGTTAGCGATGGCGGTGGCACCAGTGACTGCGACGACAGTGACAGTCTGGCGACATGACGTGGCAGTGACTGTGACATGACTGTGACATGACGTGGCAGTGACGTGGCAGTGACATGTGACAGCAAGCTCTTATCTGTGAGTTAACGATGGCGGTGGCACCAGTGACTGCGACGACAGTGACAGTCTGGCGACATGACGTGGCAGTGACGTGGTATGACGTGGCAGTGACGTGGCAGTGACATGTGACAGCAAGATCTTATCTGTGAGTTAACGATGGCGGTGGCACCAGTGACAGTCTGGCGACATGACGTGGCAGTGACTGTGACATGACTGTGACATGACGTGGCAGTGACGTGGCGTGACTTGACGCAAGCTCTTATCTGTGGTTAGCGATGGCGGTGGCACCAGTGACTGCGACGACAGTGACAGTCTGGCGACATGACGTGGCAGTGACGTGGTATGACGTGGCAGTGACGTGGCAGTGACTGTGACAGCAAGATCTTATCTGTGAGTTAACGATGGCGGTGGCACCAGTGACAGTCTGGCGACATGACGTGGCAGTGACTGTGACATGACTGTGACATGACGTGGCAGTGACGTGGCAGTGACATGTGACAGCAAGCTCTTATCTGTGAGTTAGCGATGGCGGTGGCACCAGTGACTGCGACGACAGTGACAGTCTGGCGACATGACGTGGCAGCCACACCAGAGAACAGCCGCCGACGGAATAGCGTCCACCCTGCACTGAGACCATGCCCGGCAACAGCTACACAGATATTGGCCCGTGGATATGTGACAAATAGGTGTCCACCAGATTCCACTCTTCTAACTTCAAAAACTGTGCTTATCTCGGTAAAAGCAAGTTTCGTGGTCGTTCTCGCAGTGGCAATGCAACGCCTACAATACAATACCATGAATTGGCATATAATACAATATAACACAAGGCTGGGCGGCGCCGTGAACGATACAAATTTGTTCTAACATGTGAGTGCAAAGCTTCCTTAGCAAGTGCTAAACAAATAAGAGCAGCCCTGGTCTACCTGGAGACACGCCAATTATCTGCGCCGTTGTCGTGGTCGGTCGCAGCGCGATCCCGCAGACACAACGGACCACTGCCACGGAGGGTGTGGCCGTCCGGTAGCTGACCCCGCAGACACAACGGACCACTGCCACGGAGGGTGTGGCCGTCCTGTAGCTGACCCCGCAGACACACCGGACCACTACGGAGGGTGTGGCCGTCCGGTAGCTGCCCGCAGACACAACGGACCACTGCCACGGAGGGGGGGGCGTCCGGTAGCTGACCCCGCAGACACAACGGACCACTGCCACGGAGGGTGTGGCCGTCCGGTAGCTGACCCCGCAGACACAACGGACCACTGCCACGGAGGGTGTTGCCGTCCGGTAGCTGACCCCGCAGACACAACGGACCACTGCCACGGAGGGTGTGGCCGTCCGGTAGCTGACCCCGCAGACACAACGGACCACTGCCACGGAGGGTGTGGCCGTCCGGTAGCTGACCCCGCAGACGCAACGGACCACTGCCACGGAAGGTGTTGCCGTCCGGTAGCTGACCCCGCAGAAACAACGGACCCACTTGCCGAGCCACGGAGGGTGTGGCCGTCCGGTAGCTGACCCCGCAGACACAACGGACCACTGCCACGGAGGGTGTGGCCGTCCGGTAGCTGACCCCGCAGACACAACGGACCACTGCCACGGAGGGTGTGGCCGTCCGGTAGCTGACCCCGCAGACACAACGGACCACTGCCACGGAGGGGGTGCCGGCGGTAGCTGACCCCGCAGACACAACGGACCACTGCCACGGAGGGTGTGCCGTCCGTACTGCCGACCACTGCCACGGAGGGTGTGGCCGTCCGGTAGCTGACCCCGCAGACACAACGGACCACTGCCACGGAGGGTGTGGCCGTCCGGTAGCTGACCCCGCAGACACAACGGACCACTGCCACGGAGGGTGTGGCCGTCCGGTAGCTGACCCCGCAGACACAACGGACCACTGCCACGGAGGGTGTGGCCGTCCGGTAGCGGCCCCGCCGACACAACGGACCACTGCCACGGAGGGTGTGGCCGTCCGGTAGCTGACCCCGCAGACACAACGGACCACTGCCACGGAGGGTGTGGCCGTCCGGTAGCTGACCCCGCAGACACAACGGACCACTGCCACGGAGGGTGTGGCCGTCCGGTAGCTGGCCCCGCAGACACAACGGACCACTGCCACGGAGGGTGTGGCCGTCCGGTAGCTGGCCTCCGTATGGCCATGCTACGTGTAGTCAGGTGCACCACGTCGGACTGAGGTCAAATTTGCTCAGCCCGCCGCCGCCAAAAGCACAGTCACCAATAACTGCTGCACAAACAAAAGCCGCCGCCACTGCACCGGCAACGGTTCGATGCGAAGCGAAGGGCCTGTCGGGCGGCAAACACATGGGGCCGGCTGGAGAGTGCAAGACGTGTTCAAATATTGGCCTGGCGTCTGGCTGTCAGAGACGGCGTCTGCCGCTGCTGGCCAGCGACAGAGCCGGGCAGGTGTGTCGGCGGCCGTCCACATGCCGCCCGGTGGACTAGTCACTCGAGCCACCCCGAACTGAGACCGGCGGGAGGCCCGGGCCGGCGACAGAGCCGGGCAGGTGTGTCGGCGGCCGTCCTCACACCGCCCGGTGGACTAGTCACTCGAGCCACCCCGAACTGAGACCGGCGGGAGGCCCGGGCCGGCGACAGAGCCGGGCAGGTGTATCGGCGGCCGTCCTCACACCGCCCCGTGGACTAGTCACTCGAGCCACCCCGAACTGAGACCGGCGGGAGGCCCGGGCCGGCGACAGAGCCGGGCAGGTGTGTCGGCGGCCGTCCACACGCCGCCCCGTGGACTAGTCACTCGAGCCACCCCGAACTGAGACCCGCGGGAGGCCCGGGCCGGCGACAGAGCCGGGCGGTCCGTCCTCACACCCCCCGTGGACTAGTCACTCAAGCCCCCCCAAACTGAAGCCGGGCCGGCGACAGAGCCGGGCAGGTGTATCGGCGGCCGTCCTCACACCGCCCCGTGGACTAGTCACTCGAGCCACCCCGAACTGAGACCGGCGGCGGGCACTGGCCGGCGCGTCAGAAACTTGTGCAGACGCGCAACAGAGGTGCTTGAATGTCTGCGGCACCCGGCCGCCAGCCAAAGACCGATCTGTTCAAGTGTCGGACGACAACGTGTCCGCCATGTGCAGGATGTTACCTACCCGTCCGCCATGTGCAGGATGTTACCTACCCGTCCGCCATGTGCAGGATGTTACCTACCCGTCCGCCAGGCAGGATGTTACCTACCCGTCCGCCATGTGCAGGATGTTACCTACCCGTCCGCCATGTGCAGGATGTTACCTACCCGTCCGCCATGTGCAGGATGTTACCTACCTGTCCGCCATGTGCAGGATGTTACCTACCCGTCCGCCATGTGCAGGATGTTACCTACCCGTCCGCCATGTGCAGGATGTTACCTACCTGTCCGCCATGTGCAGGATGTTACCTACCCGTCCGCCATGTGCAGGATGTTACCTACCCGTCCGCCATGTGCAGGATGTTACCTACCCGTCCGCCATGTGCAGGATGTTACCTACCCGTCCGACATGTGCAGGATGTTACCTACCCGTCCGCCATGT
Source organism: Ashinkailepas kermadecensis (assembly GCA_034440615.1). NCBI lineage: Eukaryota > Metazoa > Arthropoda > Thecostraca > Neolepadidae > Ashinkailepas > Ashinkailepas kermadecensis. The sequence goes on from JAOTOM010004118.1 coordinate 19,168, forward strand.
GCGGATGTTACCTACCTGTCCGCCATGTGCAGGATGTTACCTACCCGTCCGCCATGTGCAGGATGTTACCTACCCGTCCGCCATGTGCAGGATGTTACCTACCTGTCCGCCATGTGCAGGATGTTACCTACCTGTCCGCCATGTGCAGGATGTTACCTACCCGTCCGCCATGTGCAGGATGTTACCTACCCGTCCGCCATGTGCAGGATGTTACCTACCTGTCCGCCATGTGCAGGATGTTACCTACCTGTCCGCCATGTGCAGGATGTTACCTACCCGTCCGCCATGTGCAGGATGTTACCTACCCGTCCGCCATGTGCAGGATGTTACCTACCTGTCCGCCATGTGCAGGATGTTACCTACCTGTCCGCCATGTGCAGGATGTTACCTACCCGTCCGCCATGTGCAGGATGTTACCTACCCGTCCGACACATAGTCAACAGGTCAACGTGTCCATCCATGTGCAGGATGTTACCTACCCGTCCGACACATAGTCAACAGGTCAACGCCGTCTTTACAAAACACCACTTAGTTCATGTGCCGCCAAAAATAACTCGGCTATATAACCTACCACTTTTGACAGACGTGACTAGATCCTGAAGCCACTGACAGCTAACGACTCTTAAGCTGTTTGCACACTGCTTTTGTGTTTAATGAGGCGATTATCGATCTTATTCTCCGAAATAAAAAAAAGTTGTTCTGCGCACTACCTTGCGCGTTGCTCTCCCTTGAACCAACTAAAGAAACTGCACTGACTAAGTTGACCATCCCCAGCCTCGTTGTCACATGGATGGCGTTCAACCATGCCTTGCGGAGTAGCGACCACCGTACTCAGCCCAGTCGAGGTTGGCGCACACCATGTCCAGGCGTAGCCGTCGCCGCTTCCCACAGCGGCTTCCACCTCCCACCGCTTCACCGTCGGCTCTAGCACCATCCTGCCACTTTGTCGCCGCTCCCTACAGGTGCAGTGCTACTGCTGCTGAATACTGACGGACCACCAGTGAATACTGACGGACCACCAGTGAATACTGACGGACCACCAGTGAATACTGACGGACCACCAGTGAATACTGACGGACCACCAGTGAATACTGACGGACAACCAGTGAATACTGACGGACCACCGGTGAATACTGACGGACAACCGGTGAATACTGACGGACAACCAGTGAATACTAGCGGACAACCGGTGAATACTGACGGACAACCAGTTAATACTAGCGGACAATCAGTGAATACTGACGGACCACCGGTGAATACTGACGGACCACCAGTGAATACTGACGGACCACCGGTGAATACTGACGGACAACCAGTGAATACTAGCGGACAACTGGTGAATACTGACGGACAACCAGTTAATACTAGCGGACAATCAGTGAATACTGACGGACCACCGGTGAATACTGACGGACCACCAGTGAATACTAGCGGACAACCAGTGAATACTGACGGACCACCGGTGAATACTGACGGACAACCAGTGAATACTAGCGGACAACTGGTGAATACTGACGGACAACCAGTTAATACTAGCGGACAATCAGTGAATACTGACGGACCACCGGTGAATACTGACGGACCACCAGTGAATACTAGCGGACAACCAGTGAATACTGACGGACCACCGGTGAATACTGACGGACCACCGGTGAATACTGACGGACCACCGGTGAATACTGACGGACAACCAGTGAATACTAGCGGACAACTGGTGAATACTGACGGACCACCAGTGAATACTGACGGACCACCAGTGAATACTGACGGACCACCAGTGAATACTGACGGACCACCAGTGAATACTGACGGACCACCAGTGAATACTGACGGACCACCAGTGAATACTGACGTACCACCGGTGCATACTGACGTACCACCAGTGCATACTGACGGACCACCAGTGAATATTGACGGACAACAATTGAATACTGACGGATAGCCAGTGCATGCTGACATACCACCAGTGTATACTAACGGATTACCAAAGTCGCTTGTCGAAAAAAAAACATTGAAGGACATCACTGGGAGAGTTTTAACAACATATAACGTTAGTCTATGTTAGGCTATGTTAGGATGGGATGAGCTATGCTAGATTTGGATACGCTGGATTAAAGTCGTGGTAGTGTTTGAGACAATCACCGCACGAAATCATGCTTGCTCGAGTTGTCGTGGTCTCAAAGATAAGAACGCATTCGTTGTACTATCACAAACCAAACTTGTGTTTTTGTCAGCTAATTTTGCTGTCGTCAGAGTGCATGGTAACACCATGGTAACCCCATGGTAACCCCACGCTAACCCCATGGTAACCCATGGTAACCCATGGTAACCCCATGGTATCCCCATGGTGACCCCATGGCAACCCTGTTCAGCGGCCATGAACCATTTTCAGTTTTTGATTGTAGCCAATATAACACTGAGTTATATTTTCATGTCTGCAATATTGGCATTGTTAATCGTGCAAAATTAAAATACAATACAAGGATGGAATTATAGGAATCGCTGCACTGCGACTATTGTGAACGCGTGTATTCACAGACAGACCGCCATTGCATACCGATGGCGCCCAGTGAATACTGACGATGCACCAGTGAATACTGACGAGCCACATGTGAACAATGGAGGACCACCAGTGAATAACGACGGTGCACTAGTGAATGGTGGCAGAACAATGCCTGCGTAAAGACTACACTGGCAATAGTCGGACTGGCGTGGCAGCGAAGTAGAATATTCGGAGGGGACCATACCTGGTGGCAGTTGGTTGGTTGGTTGGTTATTGGTTTTACGACACGTCGACCGTTGAGTCATGTGGCGTCGCCAATCTCTCACGCCGATTGGTCGCGGGCGAAGAGTAGCGACAGGTGAGACTCGAACCCCAACCTTTCGATTGTGAGACGAGCATCTTACCCCTAGACCACTCGTCCCCGGTGGCAGTTGGTAAAGGTCTGCAGAGGAGCACCGCTGGCGGTAACTAGTAACGGGGCACATAGGACCATCCCTGGTGGTAGTTGGTAAAGGTCTGCAGAGGAGCACCGCTGGCGGTAACTAGTAACGGTGCAAAGGAGACCATCCCTGGTGGCAGTTGGTAAAGGTCTGCAGAGGAGCACCGCTGGCGGTAACTAGTAACGGGGCACAGAGGACCATCCCTGGTGGCAGTTGGTGAAGGTCTGCAGAGGAGCACCGCTGGCGGTACCTAGTAACGGGGCACAGAGGACCATCCCTGGTGGCAGTTGGTAAAGGTCTGCAGAGGAGCACCGCTGGCGGTAACTAGTAACGGGGCACAGAGGACCATCCCTGGTGGAAGCTGGTAAAGGTCTGCAGAGGAACACCGCTGGCGGTTCTAGTAACGGGGCACAGAGGACCATCCCTGGTGGCAGTTGGTAAAGGTCTGCAGAGGAGCACCGCTGGCGGTAACTAGTAACGGCCGGCGGTGGGGCCGCGCAGCTCTGTCTCTGTCAGCGCATCAGACTCCGACCGATTTGGCGCGGCGGTAGTTCCCTCAGCGAATCTATCTATCTATGCTATTGTTGGAACATCGCGGGCGGGGTAAGCACGTGCATTGCCCCTGCCCACGCCCCGGCCGTGAATAATGCAGAGCAGGCTATGACAATGTGTCACCTCGGCTGCATCCATCGTGCACTGTGTAGCTGAATACAGCCGTGTATCAGGTGGGTGGACGGCAGCGATACATTATTCATGAAATAGGGTGGTATACACCACTTCCTGAACACTGAATATACATCCTTCCCACTGAAGTATCGACACCGTGTTCATGCTGTATGTCCATGAAGCCTCCATGCTTCGCTTCGAACAGTATCTCGTATATAAGTATTATGTTTATGCTCACCATTGCGGTTTGTGATAAGCAAGTACCTCGTAACACAATTCCTGGCATTACGATATGCATATCTATTACGGTATTGCATAACGGAGCCATGATGTGGTCAGTTATGCAATGCCATTTGTTGATGGGCTGGTATTGTTATCGCTGTCGTTATTATAGGTATCACAATATTAGGTGTCTCTCAAAACATACGAAACATACAGGTACTAATACGGTATTGGCTAAACATTGAGCCTAAAGGACTAAAACGATATCTTAAGAATGTTTCCTTGGTACATGTTTACATCGTAATGAACTCGGTTTCGACATCTCACACGTAACGAAGAACCATTATTTTAACAATGGTGGACGGGCTCTGCGCCAAATTACGCTGCAGATGCTGGAGGTGTCCGGGATGGTGCATACCACAGAGTGACGCACCCCCGTTGTGCCGCCTTGCACTAGTTTGACAGAGCGCGGCATGTTGCATTAAGTAGATCTCCGACTGATAATTATTGCTCCGCAAGTATATCTCGATAGGGCAATCGGTGGAATATTAGAGTTGACAAGAGGTACTTAGCAAAAATTTCATGTGCTTGAGGACTAGCTCCACTTCGAAGCTCGAGAACAGTTCCCCACCCAGCCTGGTGACGCACCGGGAAGAGGGGACAGTTCCCTACCCAGCCTGGCGAGGCACCAGAAAGACGGGACAGCACTACACCCAGCCTGGCGACGCACCAGGAAGAGGGGCAGTTCCCTACCCAGCCTGGTGACGCACCGGGAAGAGGGGCAGTTCCCTACCCAGCCTGGTGAGGCACCAGGAAGACGGGACAGTACTACACCCAGCCTGGTGACGCACCGGGAGGAGGGGACAGTTCCCCACCCAGCTTGGCGACGCACCAGGAAGAGGAGACAGTACTACACCCAGCCTGGCGACGCACAGGAAGAGGGTGGGCGCTGTATGACCATCGCAGTCGATGCGCCCCTAAGCCCAAATAACCAGCCACCAGGAAGAGGGGCAGTTCCCTACCCAGCCTGGTGACGCACCGGGAAGAGGGGCAGTTCCCTACCCAGCCTGACGAGGCACTAGGAAGAGGGGACAGTACTACACAAACCTGGCGAGGCACCAGGAAGAGGGGACAGTACTACACAAACCTGGCGACGCACCAGGAAGAGGGGCAGTTCCCTACCCAGCCTGGTGACGCACCGGGAAGAGGGGCAGTTCCCCACCAAGCCTGGCGAGGCACCAGGAAGAGGGGACAGTACTACACCCAGCCTGGCGACGCACCGGGAGGAGGACGGACTGCAGTGTGGTCGGACTGCAGTGTGGACGGACTGCAGTGTGGTCGGACTGCAGTGTGGTCGGACTGCAGTGTGGTCGGACTGCAGTGTGGACGGACTGCAGTATGGACGGACTGCAGTGTGGTCGGACTGCAGTGTGGACGGATTGCAGTGTGGACGGACTGCAGTGTGGTCGGACTGCAGTGTGGTCGGACTGCAGTGTGGACGGACGCAGTGTGGACGGACTGCAGGTGGTCGGACTGCAGTGTGGACGGACTGCAGTGTGGTCGGACTGCAGTATGGACGGACTGCAGTGTGGACGGGAGTGTGGTCGGACTGCAGTGTGGTCGGACTGCAGTGTGGACGGACTGCAGTGTGGTCGGACTGCAGTGTGGTCGGACTGCAGTGTGGACGGACTGCAGTGTGGTCGGACTGCAGTGTGGTCGGACTGCAGTGTGGTCGGACTGCAGTGTGGTCGGACTGCAGTGTGGTCGGACTGCAGTGTGGTCGGACTGCAGTGTGGTCGGACTGCAGTGTGGTCGGACTGCAGTGTGGTCGGACTGCAGTGTGGTCGGACTGCAGTGTGGTCGGACTGCACCTCTTGTAGTCCGCCGAAGCGTCGCTTTCGGTGCATTCCATCACGAGTCGATTCGATCGCGAACGGCGCTGAAAAATCTGACATGTTTTCGTACAGACGGATACGCTACAGGTATCGTGCACAGGGGTACTGCTGCTGCAGCTGGGGTACTGCAGCTGCAGCTGCCGCTACCGCTGGCGGGCAGATTGCCTCTACCCGTGACCAACATAGCCGTCGGTGGGCTGTGACGTCACTGGTGCTAACTGGCGGGCAAGCCAACGGCGGCGGCGGAAACCGACGATTGGCGGTAATAGTCTTTGAGCGGTCTGATTCACACGTCCCCCTCCCCCCTTGGGACTCAGCCACCCTTCCTCAGGGGCCGTGTACCCTCCCCAGTCTGAATCACACGTCACAACTCGCCCCCCAAGGGACTCAGCCACCATTCCTCGGGTGGCCCGGTGTTCTCCCCTGAGGGCTCGGCACCCTCCTCGTGGAGGGCTTGGCTACACTCCCATGGGGGTCAGCCAACCTCCCTGTAGAGAGTCTAACCGTACCTCATATGGACTCAGCGGTTCCTCTCCCCGGCGGCTGGGACCGATCTTTTAACGGAGGGTTCGGTCACCCTCTGTAGAAGTTTGGCGTGTTGCGACACGCGACGATGGCCGCTGGTGCACGCCAGAACTGATGTAGTGGCCAGTACACGCCAGAACTGATATAGTGGCCAGTACACGCCAGAACTGATATAGTGGCCAGTACACGCCAGAACTGATGTAGTGGCCAGTACACGCCAGAACTGATGTAGTGGCCAGTACACGCCAGAACTGATGTAGTGGCCAGTACACGCCAGAACTAATGGAGTGGGCAGTACACGCCAGAACTGATGTAGTGGCCAGTACACGCCAGAACAGATGTAGTGGCCAGTACACGCCAGAACTGATATAGTGGCCAGTACACGCCAGAACTGATATAGTGGCCAGTACACGCCAGAACTGATGTAGTGGCCAGTACACGCCAGAACTGATGTAGTGGCCAGTACACGCCAGAACTGATGTAGTGGCCAGTACACGCCAGAACTGATATAGTGGCCAGTACACGCCAGAACTGATATAGTGGCCAGTACACGCCAGAACTGATATAGTGGGCAGTACACGCCAGAACTGATATAGTGGCCAGTACACGCCAGAACTGATATAGTGGCCAGTGCATGCCAGAACTGATATAGCGGGCAGTACACACCAGAACTGATATAGTGGCCAGTACACGCCTGAACTGATGTAGTGATCAGTACACGCCAGAACTGACAGTGGCCAGTATATACCTGAACTGATATAGTGGCCAGTACACGCCAGAACTGATATAGTGGGCAGTACACGCCAGAACTGATATAGTGGGCAGTACACGCCAGAACTGATATAGTGGCCAGTACACGCCAGAACTGATATAGTGGGCAGTACACGCCAGAACTGATATAGTGGCCAGTACACGCCAGAACTGTGCCAGAACTAGTGGGCAGTACACGCCAGAACTGATATAGTGGCCAGTGCATGCCAGAACTGATATAGTGGCCAGTGCACGCCAGAACTGATATAGTGCCAGAACTGATATAGTGGCCAGTGCATGCCAGAACTGATATAGTGGGAAGCCAAACAGATGTAGTGGCCAGTACACGCCAGAACTGATATAGTGGCCAGTACACGCCAGAACTGATATAGTGGCCAGTACACGCCAGAACTGATGTAGTGGCCAGTACACGCCAGAACTGATGTAGTGGCCAGTACACGCCAGAACTGATGTAGTGGGCAATACACGCCAGAACTGATGTAGTGGCCAGTACACGCCAGAACTGATGTAGTGGCCAGTACACGCCAGAACTGATGCAGAGTACACGCCAGAACTGGTATAGTGGCCAGTACACACCATAACTGATGTAGTGGCCAGTGCACGCCAAAACTGATATAGTGTGCAGTACAAGCCAGAATTGATATAGTGGCCAGTGCACGCCAGAACTGATATAGTGGGCAGTACACGCCAGAACTTATATAGTGGCCAGTGCATGCCAGAACTGATATAGCGGGCAGTACACACCAGAACTGATATAGTGGCCAGTACACGCCTGAACTGATGTAGTGATCAGTACACGCCAGAACTCACAGTGGCCAGTATATACCTGAACTGATATAGTGGCCAGTACACGCCAGAACTGATATAGCGGACAGTACACGCCAGAACTGATATAGTGGGCAGTACACACCAGAACTGATATAGTGGCCAGTACACGCCAGAACTGATATAGTGGCCAATGCACGCCAGAACTGATATAGTGGGCAGTACACGCCAGAACTGATATAGTGCCCAGTGCACGCCAGAACTGTGCCAGAACAGTGGGCAGTACACGCCAGAACTGATATAGTGGCCAGTGCATGCCAGAACTGATATAGTGGCCAGTGCATGCCAGAACTGATATAGTGGCCAGTGCATGCCAGAACTGATATAGCGGGCAGTACACACCAGAACTGATATAGTGGCCAGTACACGCCTGAACTGATTTAGTGGCCAGTACACGCCAGAACTGATATAGTGGCCAGTACACGCCAGAACTGATATAGTGGCCAGTACACGCCTGAACTAATATAGTGGCCAGTGCATGCCAGAACTGACATAGTGGCCAGTACACACCAGAACTGACATAGTGGCCAGTGCACGCCTGAACTGATGTAGTGATCAGTACACGCCAGAACTAACACAGTGGCCAGTATATACCTGAACTGACATAGTGGCCAGTACACGCCTGAACTGATGTAGTGGTCAGCACACGCCAGAACTGATATATTGACCAATGCATGTTTGAACTGATATATTAGTCAGTACACGCCATACCTGATATAGTGGCCAGTACATGTCTGAACTGATATAGTGGTCAGCACACGCCTGAACTGACATAATAGCCAGTGCACGCCAGAACTGGAATAGCACACATAATGTAAAACGTAAATGTAGTCAAGTGCAAACCTATACATTAATTGAGGGATGGAGTCAGGACGAACATTTTTAGTAAGGCCGGATCTCCAAGGTTGAAAGCGGGTGTGGATTAGAAAGCGGGTGTGGTTGGCAGCTGACCCAGATGCGTGGCTCGACAGAGGTGTGTCGGCATCATTGGTCCCGTGGCAGCTGACCCGGTTGCGTGGCTCGACAGAGGTGTGTCGGCATCATTGGTCCCGTGGCAGCTGTCCCGGTTGGGTGGGTCGACAGAGGTGTGTCGGCATCATTGGTCCCGTGGCAGCTGACTCGGTTGGGTGGCTCGACAGTCAGAGGTGTGTCGGCATCATTGGTCCCGTGGCAGCTGACCCGGTTGGGTGGCTCGACAGTCAGAGGTGTGTCGGCATCATTGGTCCCGTGGCAGCTGACCCGGTTGGGTGGCTCGACAGTCAGAGGTGTGTCGACATCATTGGTCCCGTGGCAGCTGACCCGGTTGGGTGGCTCGACAGAGGTGTGTCGGCATCATTGGTCCCGTGGCAGCTGACCCGGTTGGGTGGCTCGACAGTCAGAGGTGTGTCGGCATCATTGGTCCCGTGGCAGCTGACCCGGTTGGGTGGCTCGACAGTCAGAGGTGTGTCGGCATCATTGGTCCCGTGGCAGCTGAGCCGGTTGGGTGGCTCGACAGTCAGAGGTGTGTCGGCATCATTGGTCCCGTGACATCTGACCCGGTTGGGTGGCTCAACAGTCAGAGGTGTGCCGGCATATGTTGTCCGACACGTGGTGCAGTTTTAGCACCGATCCGGTTTGGCCATGTCACCTGTCTCGGACCACCCAAATGGATGGCGGGCTGCCGGTGGCCGACCGCAGCGCCGGCGGCTGTTTGTGTTGGCGGCCACCTTCCGGCAGACGCATCCCCGGCCAAGCCGGCGCCCGCCAAACACGAGGCGGCGGGTCTGCACGAGACTCCCAGCAGATGGGGCGTGCCGTTCCCCGGCCCAGCCGGCATCCGCCCCACACGAGGCGGCGGGTCTGCACGAGACTCCCAGCAGATGGGGCGTGCCGTTCCCCGGCCCAGCCGGCATCCGCCCAACACGAGGCGGCGGGTCTGCACGAGACTCCCAGCAGATGGGGCGTGCCGTTCCTCTGCCCAGCCGGCATCCGCCCAACACGAGGCGGCGGGTCTGCACGAGACTCCCAGCAGATGGGGCGTGCCGTTCCCCGGCCCAGCCGGCGCCCGCCCAACACGAGGCGGCGGGTCTGCACGAGACTCCCAGCAGATGGGGCGTGCCGTTCCTCTGCCCAGCCGGCGCCCGCCAAACACGAGGCGGCGGGTCTGCACGAGACTCCCAGCAGATGGGGCGTGCCGTTCCTCTGCCCAGCCGGCGCCCGCCAAACACGAGGCGGCGGGTCTGCACGAGACTCCCAGCAGATGGGGCGTGCCGTTCCTCTGCCCAGCCGGCATCCGCCCAACATGAGGCGGCGGGTCTACACGAGACTCCCAGCAGATGGGGCGTGCCGTTCCCCGGCCCAGCCGGCATCCGCCCAACACGAGGCGGCGGGTCTGCACGAGACTACCGAGGTGACGGAACGGCGTCCTATACAATGCATCCCCGGGGAGAATGACAGTGGGCAGGGCATTACAGGCAGGGCAATGACACAATAGGCAGGACGCTATGAACAGGGCAGCAACACTGTGGTCAGAACAGCAGGGACGCGATTGAAGCCCAGTAGGCAGAGTATTATGGAGGGGCAGCATCGGGTGGACGGGCCGCTCCAACGCGGCCAGGATTGTCATTTGTATACTTTTGACCGTGCAGCAGCCTGCTCAATGTTTTGCTACACATGGTGCTTGAGTGTGCTTCGTCGCAATACCAGCACTGTCATGTTTAGCCATATGCCACGTCAGCCCGGTCTAAGCCACCAGACCAGGAAACCCATCCAGGGAGTAAGTTGCAAGGCTCATACTAAGGTATGGCCAAAGTAGTTTGTAGTATCAGGTACAAGACGATGTCCAGTGTCACTGGGCAATGTTCTGTTCGTATTGCCCTGACGTCAGTGGCCCTCGCCATGATCATTTCCATAAGGCACTGCTGATGCCCCGGCCAATGACAGAGGCGGATCCGGCTGACCAGCTCGGCGTTAGCGGTAAGCGGTCTTGGGGGGGGGGGGAGAACAAGGCGCTTGGTTCCAACCAATAAATGTACTCAATTTCGTAAACCCTCCAACTTTCTGACCATAATAGAACAATCTGAACAAACATATCACTGTTATGTTGCCATAGCATTAGACAATCAATTGCATCTCACCCGGCTGGAAATTCTGCATTGTTTGATGGGCATATTACAACCAATGAAATGCTTGTCAGAGTCCTGGTGGCGCGCATGCCATTTATAAATAGTCTCGAATACTCGTGGGTTGAACACCACGACCCCAAGGTCACTCTTGTCCAAAAGCGGATCAGGTTGTTTGACCGCGCAACCACACACCACGAACCACATTTATGGTCAATTCGAATTAAGTCGGAGAGTCTACTTTTTTCTCATAAAATTCGGTCAGCTTGGGATTATGATTCCAATGCCTGTCCAAATGTACATTCGTTTCCGGTCAATAGCACAGTAGGCTCGAAGTGGATTGCTGTGCTGCTGAGGTGCCAGACTGACTGGTCTGGTACGCTGTCCTGCGTGATGTGGAAGATAGCTCGCCTCTGAAGCGACGTCATTGCTCCGCTGTATGGTTAATACAGAGATACGACGGAAAGATATCACAGTGGTTCCCTTATTACACATCACTATGTGGCGTGTAGTGAAAAATACTCCATCGCAATTTTGTCGTAATTGTCTCCCTCCTCTGCCCACAAGGGTTGGGCAGAGGGAAATACCACCAGATTGAGGTCAGACAAACCAGGTGTCGGTCAGACTGACGTCAGACATGTCAAATACCGACCGAAGTGAAGTCAGATCTGCCAAATACCGAACATACTGATGTGAGATAGGCAAAATACCGGCCAGACGGATGTCAAACACGCCAAATATCGGCTAGATTCACGTCAGGCACATCAAATACTAAACAAACTGAGGTCAGACACGCTCAATATCGTCCATGCTGAAGTCAGACTGGCGAAATACCAGCCGTACTGCACGGCTGTCCACGCAACTAGTCGGAACGAAATGCAGACGGTGCGCTGGAGTAAGGGAGGAACATACTCATGGAGTCGAGATGGGATTGTGCAGTGTTTGGTCGCATATAGTACTGTTTCTCAAGTGAACTAGTTTGCGCGGACATTACCCAGAACAGGGGTACATTCCTGAGGACTTAATGAGAGCGATGTGCTTCAGACGCAATGGTAATGCGGGCGTAGGGGGATCTGCAGTTAAGGAAAGATGACTGATAATTTATCATGCCGTTCAAGATCGCGGAAATACGTGTCTATTACAAGCGCACCCGGATGCTCACTAGTGTATCCGCGAAGGATATAGTTGCTCTTGATCTCAATAAAATGTACGAAGTTCATTAAAAAAAACCTTGGCTTCAGATTCCCATTTAATTGTCACTTACACTGATGCTTTGCAAACATTGTTGCTTCGCGATTCGTCTGGTGTAACTATATTCCGGTACTGACCTGCGCCGCCATTTGGCGCGCCGACCGCCCGCCACGGACCGGCCGGGCGCGAAACCAGGCTCTGAAATTTGATGGGCTGCCAACGCCAAAGATATCGGCAGATGTTACATTTAAAACGCTGAGCGATGAACCTGGCATGATTCTGCCACAATTTGATCTGAGGCGGACATACCTCCTGAATATTTGTTCAGTCTAACATTACACCCATGTGCATTGCATGGCAGGAATGCGCCTACAGCCGCGAATATCCTCTACATAATCTTTCCCCGGCGGAACGAATGATTCGCATTGATCAAGCGTGGTAGCTTCGATATATTTTAGGGAGTAGAACCTCCAGGGCCTCCCTCGAATAATTTGCAGTCTTAACCCTACGACATATTGGCGCACAACCGCCCAAATTGAGTTTTCCGTAAGCCCCCTCCTCCAATCACATAATAATTATACATCAAGTGTTAATTTCCATATATTCGAAATCGCAGATCCCTGATCCAGTTCAGTCATAGCTATTGCGGAAAAATCCTGAGGAGAGGGACGTCAATTTTCACCCCCCCCTTTCCAATGGGCATGTTGTTCATTGGGGCCGCTGCCACCGACTACGGCGAAACTCCACTCCTGTCATGCGCCATGTCCCACCAGAACATGCCACCAACACCTGCGAGCCGGAACTCAACATGGTTGCCCATCCACCAATTCACAGATGGGAGGAAGCCATGCTTCCGAATAGCCCTGTACAAATGTTATTCCTAGATAGGCACCTCCGAGCCATAGGTGGCGGGGTGACATGCTTCCAATCTCCTACTACTATATGTATTAATATAGCTTATAGGTCTTTTCTTCAAATGACAGAGCGGATCTGTGTTAAACATGCCCTTTGGTAACGAAGTACAACGCTTGAAAATCGTGTATACGCTTATGTTTAACATTTGCAGTGGCTTCACCTCTCGAATGGCGGTACAGAAATCGATGAAAAGGAACCCTGTTCTTCATTTATGAAGTCGTGGTTAACCTGTCTCCACTATGTTAGCCGGACGAGCTGCATCATGCATTACATTAAGCTACATTTGGCATTTCACACGAGCATGTTAATGCACGAAGGGTAGTTCACTCGTGTTTCTGCCTTGTATGAATATTAAGTACCGAATTTGTCAGGGTCAGCTTTGAAGGATACCCAGGGTGGACATAAGTTATGCAATTTTCATGATTTTATAACTTCATTTTGGGTACAATTTTTGTTATATATCTTGAGGAGACAGTGGTAAAAATTACTTACCCTGACGGAAAAAAAATGAATTATGATTCCATATGTACCCTTAAATATACTCAGTCTTTTGAAATCTGATTAATTAGTCGATGAAACTAGTTTCCTCGTATACTAGATTAGCTTGCCTCGGATGCTAGATTGTGCAAGAACACTGTGCTATAGGCATAGGCCTTAAAATCTGGAATGAAATTAGTCACGTTCCAGATTTCCATGTAACTATATAAAAACACGGATATTTGATATTATTTCTGGAGATTCAACGTTAAAATTAAAAATTAACATATTTGTTCCAACATTGCAATTCTGCATATCAGTGTTAAGGAGCAAATAATTTCAGTGAGGAATTGGTGTACACTACGAACAAAACCCGTACAACTTGGCAGCCTGGAATTTATGTTCATTGACAATATTTGTAGCTAATTTGCACCTGGCGTTCCCACTAAAAGCCAAGAGTCGTTTTATAGCCGTGACAACACGTCTACTATCCTCAGTATTGTTTACGTGTTGTTATGTCAATCTCTGTTATTAACTAATAGCAAGACTATCTAGCTTGGCTATAGAAACTTCTGAGTATATTTTATTACGTCCCACCTAAATGTTCAAACTTTTTTGCATGTCAACAAGCACTCGCCGTCCGTCCACTAACTGCTCGTCAGCTGGCGATGACGTCACGCGACCGTATCGAGACCGACTCCAGCGGGTGCACCGAATAGGCCCAGAGGCGTCACCAGATATTTCCCTCAGGTGCTGGCGGAAATTTGTATAGCGTCACGACGCATATGTCTAAGGAGAGTGCCGTTTCGGATGTCATTTCAAAGGCGTCACAAAGATTTTCCTCCGAGGAGTGGTGGTGAAGACGTCACTTTAGAGCAGTCGCGAGGGATATGTCTCGAGGGGGTTGATGTGGTGCTAATTCAGTAGTGTCAACAGGAACTTATCTCCATGGATCGGTTGTGGAGGTGCCAATTGCAGGCGTCATCAGATATTTTTCTTCCAGTAGTGGTTGGGAAGCCACATTAGAAGCGTCACCAGGAATTTGTCGCTAAGAGGAGGGTGTACAGTAGGGTGTTGCGCTAGTGGCAGATCCAAAATGCCATACCGAGATTTTATGGGTGGGGCCCTAGGAACAAATAAAATCACATTTTTATCCCACGTTATGCAACCTCCATCCAGCCGGCGGCTTCCAAAGTTTCAGTGGAGGCAGCACTAGCGATCCTAGTGGCAGTTTTGTAAGTTGAGTTGAGACATTGCTTCCCCCCCCACCAGGATCGGAACGGCGCCCTCTCGGATCCGCCCGGCGCCCTTGCCAGACATCGCTTCCCATCCCCACCCCCCGGGATCGGAACGGCGCCCTCTCGGATCCGCCCGGCGCCCTCGCCAGACATCGCTTCACACCCTCACCTTTCGGCGTCGGTACTGCGTCAACAGGCTGTGCCTTTGACAGTCCGTCTTCCGACCAAAATGTTCCTTCATCCCGCAAGGAACTGGCGGATACAGTGGGGGGGGTAAATGTGGCTTTACCCTCCTGATGAGCTTCGAAAGCGGGCACAAAAATGGTTGTTTTCTTCAAATTTAGGCAAACAGTGAACTAAACCCGCTCACGGGATCACAGAAACCCGTTCCACATCCAACGGGTGCCCCAAACAGCTGGTCTAGATCCGACTCTGCTTTGACCCTTGACCTGTGAGACATTCAAATTATATGACACGATGGATTATGACCTTCAGTACCATTGAAAAGGCACATAACCATGTTCATTAAAAGGTTTTGACGGTTGACCCACGGTTTATATCCATTACGTTTATTGGGTAAAATAAGGAACTTGACCTGACCTGGAAGGTGACTTAATTAACCTGAGGTCATCAAAATGGGCATCATCTGAAAGCTCTCATTGCGAGCAATCCACTGGTCTCTGATTCGTAGCCGTACGACGTCTACGAGTTGAGTTTGGAAAAATGGGCATACATTATGACGTCATCACCATAGTAAGTGAATGGGGAAACTTTAGGTCGAGCCGGCTGGATGGGGGTCGCATCAAACCCGGGTTTTTGCTACCATGAATGTTTTCATGACCACCCACATAAAAATATACTATGGCATTTTGTCTCCGAGAGGAAAAGTCCTTCAGCGCAACACCCTAGTGTACAGGTGACAATTAGTCGTTCAGAGGAGGGTGTACAGGTGACAATTAGTCGCTCAGAGGAGGGTGTACAGGTGACAATTAGTCGCTCAGAGGAGGGTGTACAGGTGACAATTCACGGGCGTCACCAGGCACTTCTCTCGAAAGGGTGAAGATTCGGATGTCACTTCAAGGGCTCCATCGGTTATTTCCCCATGCGATTGGTGCTTCAGATAGCATTTCAGAGTCGCCATCAGGATTTCGTTTTCTGGGGGTCGTGGAAGAGCCAATTCAGGGGCGTCAAAACTGAATGTTCGCAGCATGATGATACGGGTAGCACTTCAAAGACATCCTAAGGGAACTTTCTCCAGGAGATGATTGTGAAAGTGCCAATTCAGGGACGTGATCAGGGATTTGTCGCCAGGGTGCAGATGGGTCATCACAGATCACGACGTTAGCAGCTAGGAGACGATTGTGAAAGTGCCAATTCAGGGACGTCATCAGGAATTTGTCGCCAGGGTGAAGATGGTGTCATCACAGATCACGACGTTAGCGGACACAAAGTGGCCCTCACCCAGTATATGGTCACCACTTCACCATGTATTATATACGACAGGACTGTTCTGATCAAGCATTACCCCTCAGACACACCGGCGCCCACATGGATATGAATGACGCTCACACCCTCGGTAGTGCGCTTTGAAGATGGTGTCATCACGGACACAAAATGGCCCCCGCCTGGTATATGGCCATGCATTATTTACGGCAGAATGCCGTGGGACAGAGGACCCGAGGTGCTAGCACGAGCACGAGCACGAGGACATCGGCTCCCGGTTAATTTGTTCTTGACGTGGCAAAACAGAAAGGGAAATAGTTCTAAAACCACAAAGCAAGGTGGCCGAAATCTGACTTTTCACTTGGTGGGTGGGGTGGGGGGGGAGGGGTGAGGGTTGACCGAAAAACAAATTAGCTTACACGCTCGCGAAGGAACAGAACCGCCCCGGAACTTGTATGCGTGAATAACATGCAAAACATATACTTAATCGAATGTAGTATTTTCGAAAATAATTACTGTCTTAAAAATATTAATTAACTCCTGAGCGTTCCACTTAACGTCTTCGGGAATGCCCGTTTCCAAAATATCCCGCTTGGCGGCGCCACGGTTCCTCTGGACAGCAAACGCCCATGTTAGACGCGTTTCGAGGCTCACTGAATGTATGTCGTGGCTTACTGCTCTGGAAGATACGATGCTTCCCAATGGGTATATGCTATCATTACAAAATGATGGGCTGGTTTTGACTTTTGATTCCGCTGTTCCGCTCGAAATCTGGGACTCAACCGGGCGTGAACCATTCTGCGGCATGCAACACTGGGACTGCTTACTCCAGACGGAGGAATCGCTCCAGTTTCTGCGGCATGCAACACTGGGACTGCTTACTCCAGACGGAGGAAGCGCTCCAGTGTGACTGAAGCTGGCTCATGCCATTAGGAAACTATTCGCTTGTAGCTATGTCTACGGTGGTTTTCATAGCCGTGTAGTGTAAGATAATCACTGGATTCAGTGTATGCTCAGCTACTGCCATCAACAGTGATTATTGACAACTGCACCTTCTAATACCTCCTTCACCGGCAAGAGGATTGTTTTTCTCATTAATGCGTTCAAGTAATGTTTGAGGAATTTGGGTGAATAACAGGAAATTGTGGCGAACACTTCACGAAAAAGACACCGGTGGCACCAGCTGTTATGCTTCCGCTCCGTTCCTTAGACATTTACACGTCGGTAATCTTTAGGGCTAGATGGTGAGTATCAGAATCCGTACATAAAGACATAAAGACATAAAAGATCAGTGCAACTATGAGCCACAAGGGCCCTTCTTGGTTGCACTTTGGACACTGAACCAGTTGCCCACCAAATCTGTCAATCAACCCTCCCTGGAATACAGAAAACAAGCCCCCTATTCTTTAATGATTGTTTATGCCGTTTTTAAAGATGTTCATGTGTTGCTACTGACAATTGTTCCTGCAGCTGGTTCCAGTGTTCTACTACCCTGTTGGTGAAGAAAAACTGTCTTAACCTTGTCCTGCTGTGATTAACTTTAATTTTGAATTGACTGACCTCTAATTGCATCATTTCTGTTAAATTCAAACATTTCCCCGAGATATCCCTGTTCCTAACCATGAACAAATTTAAAAACCTCGATGAGATCTCCTCTCAGCCTTCTATATCTAAGTGAAAACATATTCAATTTCTTCAATCTTTCCTCATATGCCAGGTTGCCTATACCATTAACCATTTTTGTTGCCCTCTTTTGTACTCTCTCTAAAAGCCAACAATCTTTCTCATAACTAGGGGACCAAGCTTGGACACAGTATTCCAAATGTGGCCTGACATATGCACAGTAAAGCTTCCTGATGACCTCCTCACTTTTGTATGACACATTCCTCTGTATCGCCCCAAGCATTCTTAGTGCCTTCTTCCTGGCTTCTTTGGTCTGTTCTGATGCCCCCAATTTTGTGTTCAAAATAACACCTAAGTCCTTCTCCTGCTGAGTCACAGATAGTACTTGGCCATCCATCAAGTATGGCGCCTTCATATGCTGCCTACCTACATGCATGACTTTGCACTTATCAAAATTAAACTTCATTTGCCATTTTTCGGACCACTTCACAAGCTCGTCTAAGTCTTTCTGCAGCAAAACCTGCTCATTGTGCCCTGTTATTGCCCTAAAGATCTTCAAATCATCCGCAAATTTCAAAACCTTACTGCTTAGGCCACATTCAATGCTATTCACAAATATAATGAACAACAGTGGCCCCAGTACCGACCCCTGAGGGACTCCACTAAGAACATTTTGCCATGATGACTTTGTACCATTAAGCATCACTCTCTGCTGTCTATCTGAAAGCCACAACTCAATCCATTTTAGGATGCTACCTGCAATGCCATGGACCTGAAGCTGCATCATTAACCGTTTATGGGGTACCTTGTCAAAGGCCTTACTAAAGTCAAGATATGCTACATCAACCTGATTTCCCTGATCAAATTGTTCTGTAGCAAAATTTAAAAAAGTCCAAAAGATTTGTGAGACACGATCTCCCTTTTCTAAACCCATGTTGAGTATCTTGAATCAATCTGTTTCCTTCCAGAAAACTAACTATTCTATCTTTGATAATTGATTCGAGTACCTTGCAGACTAGGGATGTGAGGCTTACTGGCCTATAATTTTCAACTTTCCCTCTTTCTCCTTTCTTGAAAATAGGAACTACATTTGCCCTTTTCCAATCTGTTGGAATTTCATTTTGTGAAACTGATCTACAAAATATTATACTAAGTGGAATTGCCAGTTCCTTTTCAGCTTCCCGCAATACCCTAGCATAAATTCCATCAGGTCCTGCTGCCTTGTTTGGCTTTATTTTTCTAATATAATTGAAAACAACATCACTATCAATGAAATCAACATTGTGTATCTGATCACCTGTCACTGAACTGTGGTTCACGGTTGGCAAATTTGTCACATCCTCCACTGTAAACACTGATTTAAACTGCTTGCTCAGCTCCTCAACCATCTCACCATCCTCACTCAATATAGTCCAATTTACTTCCAGTGGACCAATTGTGCTTGAAACTTTACTTAGCTTGTAGAAACTAAAGAACTTTTTACTGTCCCCATTACAGTTCCTAGCCAAATCCAATTATTTTGCCCGCCTTGCTGCTCTGGTTTTCTGCTTCACAGCAAAACATTCTGGAATTACATGACCCTTTGGTGCCTATGCAATTGAATTCCAACGGGCTCCATGGGTAGACAAATAGTGAAACCCGGACTAGTAGTGTAGCCAGCACATTCTTTGATAGACCAGCAAGTACTTTGATTACCTCATTAGCTCGCCAGGCCCACCGAGAAACTCTCCACGCGATTTCGTGGAGTATGAAGTATCAGTTGACAATTTTGCAGCATATCTTCAACATACGTAAGAAACAGTCTTTCCGCCAATAGGCGGAATCGGGTCAGCTGGCAACTGTACCGATAAGGCCGGGGACGCGACACCGGGGCGGCCGTGTCGGTGCATTGAGAGCACGTTAAACTCTCGGTCAAAATTCTGCCGATGAACTGGAATTCACAGATCGGATGGTGGGACCAGGGTTTAAGCAACGAGATCTGCTTAGCAATGGGGCCCGGTCCATAAAGCCACCTCAACAAGAAATTGGACTAAGTCAATTAGTTGTACATTTTAAACTTTTCAAAGTCAACCTGTGTTGTGCACTGTTGGAGCTCTTTATAAAGTCATCAGAGAAGCATCGTACGCATACCAATATGACGCGTTACTTCATTGTAGCAATGTTATGCATCCCTGGTAGCACAGCACCTAGTTAATAACGTTAGATTATCCAGAGCCTGTTTTGTTCGAAGAAAACCAACCGCGCTGATGTCCATCAAGCACTCCTATCAACCGCTCACTGGTGATCACAAAATTAACAACTTAACTCAATTATTGAGAGGACCCTGAAGTCTTCACCATGGGTTATTAAATGGGAGCCATGAAACTGCCAGGAAGTTGGGAGGAGGTGGAAATGCTCTTGGAGGATAAGCTATGCATTAATAACATGCATGCTAATAGTAGTTAACCCGCCCCGTCTCGGAGAGCGAGGGGGCATTTTACTCCCCATTATGTTTTCCGCAGATAATGAAAAAAAATGGCGCGTGGTGGCGAAATTTAACATACCTTTTCCCATGTCATTTTGGCATGTTGTGTGAAAATGTTGAGGTCAGGTCATCTACGGTCAATGAGTTGAAGGTCAAGTGAGGTCACCTCCAAAAAGTTTAAGCGATTTTTGGGTGGCCTAAAATTGTAGGGCCATGGTCGATTTCGCCTTCATTTTCTGATTTCGAATAATTTTTGTTTTGCAAATTTCCCCCAAAATGAACTCACCAGAGCCCAGACATGATATCAGTCGTCATCACATAGACGTCACTACGTGACCTGGTGGCGTCACTTTTGGGGGGAGGGGGGGGCGGGGTACAATTTGGGGGCAGTTTCGGTCCCTACTCGTCGAGCGCTTTCCGATGACACCACTTTCGTTTTCGTGCACTGCTCAGTTTGGAAACTAGATGGGGTGTAAAAGAACCCCGGAGACGGGTGTGAGGATCTGACCGGAAACACCGGATTAAGCGCTAGCGTGGCATAAAACCTTTTTAACGCCATTGATTCGATTCTTTTTAGTTGTCAAAACTGGCTGATAGGTGAAAAAATGAACGGCAATTAATAATTTCTTCCAGCGTTACATTTCACGACATGGTATTTGGCGGAAGTGTGTTTGTCTGGTGTGGAAGCTCAGCATGTAATAACGCCCATCTTTCCTGATCACACAGGACATTGAACAGGGCATCGTTCTGTGCGCGCATCATTTCACTGTGTCGAAACCAGTTCTCAGAAGTTTGGCATTGAGCTAATCACCTCACAGCACGCTACCACATCACTCAGTATCATACGATACGAGCGCCAACGGCACTACATTTCAGAATGCACGATGCATACCGTCTGTACAGTTATCGCGGCGGCGGCGGGCTCCGTGAGAAGAGGAGAGTCGTCGCACCGTTGCCTGGACTGATTTTAGCCGAGCACTGTGCGGCTGTCGCACCTGCAGCGCATGCAGGCTCAGCTGGTGCTGGTGATGGTGATGGTGATGGTGATGGCTCAGCTGGTGATGCGCCGACTGTCAGCAGACAGCCAAGCTGAGTCGGCCACCGTCGCGGCCCACTTACCTCAAATTTGTGTGCCTCGCAGTGAAGTGGCGCCACAGAAGGGTCGTCGTAAATCTTGAGGTCCTGCAGTGCGCCCTTCAGGACGAGAGAGCCGACCAGTGTCAGCAGAGCGCGCCACGCGGGCGCCATGGCAGACAATGCGGGCCGACGGCTAGGATCGCGGGTTGGTCACCACGGGGTCGCCTCTGCAGCGGAGAGGGACACGAGAGGACGGCGAGGGCCTCCTACCCAGTCATCTGGCGGTGCCGGCGCAGGAGGTGTGGGCGACCAGGCCGGTTTGCGCACCAGGTGACCGTGTGTGTGGCGTCAGTGGTGGTCTGGTAGTCAGTGTTGGCTGCCGCTGACGCCTGCCGTGATGTATGGTCTGACCGGCCGGCCAACGGCGCGCTGGCGTACGGGCGGCACTGGGCGGTGGCGGCACAACCCGTCCACCGAGCGGCGCCGACGCAGACTGCCGCCTGCGCCAGGCCAGCCTCCAGACGCCGCTCCACGAGCCCAGCCAGCGGCGGCCCGGCCGCAGTCGGCCCGCCGCCGGGCCGGGTGGGGAGGGGCGGGGTGGTCCCTGCACACAGCCGCAGCCGGACCGCTACTGGGTGGGGAGGGGCGGCCCCTGGCCAGCCGCAGTCGACCCGCCGCCGGGCGGGGTGAGGGGTGGGGGGGCGGTCCCTGCACACAGCCGTCTAGAGACCTGATGGTACATCTGGATATACTGAAGCTTGTAGGCACTGCTGAGGAATACTATATCGAAACATCGAATGCTCATAACCTCTAACGGTTCAAAACATCTAGGAATCAAGAGGACTAAGCGTTCAAATCCTCTAAATTCGGAGATATGATTCCGAATGGGGGAAATTCAGAACTTCTAATGTTCAAAACCTCTAAGTGTTCAAATTCTCCAGGAAATCAAAGTATCTAAAGACTCAAAGGCACGAGCGATCAAAAACTATAGGTGTTCAAAACCTCGAAGGTATCAAAACATCGAATTCACACAAACAGCAAGAGTTCATACCGTCTAAAATCAAACGAGTTCAGAACCTCTAGCGATCGAAACCTCTAACGTGTTCAATGCCACTAACAATGAGCATTTTGCCTTGAAGATGTGCGAGGTTGTCCCGAAAGGGTCACGTGAGCGATAAAAAAGTCGTATGGGGCTGATTCGTCCAAGTCCCGTCTAGTTCAGTAGACGATTTTTCAGCGAAAATTTGTTTTTGCTTGGTATATCTGATATAATAACTGCATGGATGGTATAGGTGGGGCCTGGGCCCCACTTAATACTAAATGTTTATACTCTTCCACTCTAAATGTACAATATTATGAGTAATTCACTGCATGAAGTGCACATGAACCTTGACAGACAATTCACATCCGCCAATGTGGGGCCAGGTTGAGGTAGATAAGACCTAACTTGAACTACATAGGTAGGTAGGTAGGCACCCATCAATGAGTGTAGGATCTCAAGGTAATGATTACCTACAATGGAATCAAAAGCCAAGCAAACACTTCCTTCAAAAATGTTCGCATACTAAATTGACACCCTTCCACTCCCCCGGACGCAATGTAACCGGAATAACGATTACCTTCCAGACGACGGCACCGGGAGCTTCACGCGCGCTCACCGATCTTACCATAGTTCTTGATTTATATAATTTGAACGCGCATTACTTCTCAAGGTTTAGAGGTTTTGAATGCTTAGAGATTCTGAACATTCTGGTTTATGAACCTTATCGGTTTTGAACGTGCTAGAGGTTTTGACCTTTGTACGCTTTGAGTGCTTTGAGGCTTTGAACTCTAGGTATTTTGATTCCGAAGTAATTTTGAACCGTTAGGTATAATGAACAGTTAGTTGATTTTGACGTTCGGAAATTTGACTGATTTAGAGCTTTTGAACTGTGAAAAATGTCCATATTCTATTTTTTGTTGAGATATTGAAGGGCCCCTGGACCAATAATTGGTAGAAAATGTGTTTTTTTCCGGTGCTTGCTGATATCATTTGAATAAATCTGACATTCATTTCTTTGGGAAATGAAAACTTTTTAGATATCCGCCATTCAAGAAGTATTTATAGGCATCTCGGCATTTATATCGAAAAAGCCTGAATGCAAGTCAGAAAAAACGCATGGACTGGACGTGCTGAAGCTTACCTAGCAACTTCTTTCTCTACCATTTCTTTGGAAAGCACACATGAACAAGATATTCACTATTTAAAATCATGTCACTGAGCACTAATATCGCAGATGATGCAGACTCCTTCGGTGACAATGATATTAGGCGATTAAACATCGGTAGTTTTTTAGGCGAGCCAACATCAGTGGGTTAGGTTCAGTTAGGCTAGGTTACGTATTGTGTTGTAATTCTGTATTATTTTTCATGATTTTCTCTATCTCCCCCCCCCCCTCTCTCTCTCTATCTCTCTCTCTCTCTCTCTCTCTCTCTCTCTCTCTCTCTCTCTCTCTCTCTCTCTCTCTCTCTCTCTCTCTCTCTCTCTCTCTCTCTCTCTCTCTCTCTCTCTCTCTCTCTCTCTCTCTCTCTCTCTCTCTCTCTCTCTCTCTCTCTCTCTCTCTCTCTCTCTCTCTCTCTCTCTCTCTCTCTCTCTCTCTCTCTCTCTCTCTCTCTCTCTCTCTCTCTCTCTCTCTCTCTCTCTCTCTCTCTCTCTCTCTCTCTCTCTCTCTCTCTCTCTCTCTCTCTCTCTCTCTCTCTCTCTCTCTCTCTCTCTCTCTCTCTCTCTCTCTCTCTCTCTCTTATTTTTTTTTTCAATTTAAGCCAGGAAGTTTTCATTGCTACTGCCTTCTTAAATTTATTTTATCACCCGAAAATTGATAGCCAAGCTGACCACTTCGGTCTTTGCGACATGAATCGAACGGTTTCAACTTCTGATCAAGACATAGAATCATTGGAAGGCAGAAAAAGTCGGCATAAGAGCAAGAAGTAAACGCCTCGACCTGCCGTAAAACCATAAGATCCAGCATTGGTGAGATACAAAGTGGAGGCGCTCCCAGTTGCGAAATGATCTGTCCATTTCGCCAAGATACGGCCAATACAGCCTATCTCTTGGCTATACTCGCCGTGTTCGGCTCGTCAGAACCGTCCGGTTGGTAACCTGGCTTTGGAGACAGTTATGACCAACGCATGTGTCTCCGGAGAGTGTCCGCGGACACAACCGCCGGCAGCCGCGGACGGTAGCTACTCCGACACGGCCACACTGGTTTGACTCACCGCACGTCAGGACAAGCACACCTACAGTCGGCAACACGATCGTCATGCCATTTTTGTCCAACTGCGCAGCTACATTTGTTCTGTCACCAAAGGCAGCCGACTGTCCGACCCGTCCGGCCACACCGTGCCGGCCGGCTCCGAACAATGGACAGTCGGCAGACACACCTCGTCAGCCGATAGCCGCCCTGCCAGTCCGCTGCACGGCCTGACGCATTCCTGCCTTAGCGCCTCAGAACCCTGCCCTAGTAGCGACGGCGATCTCAGCGACGAGTCGGTGGTGGTGGTGGGGGTACAGTCATGTGTTGCTCGCACCGCCCGGCAGGATGGTCGGTGGCTGCCATGCGTCACATGCGTACAGCCGAGCCACTGAGCTCTTCAGACAGGCACGCCAGCAGTGTCCGAACAGTCAAGTGAGAAGGTCCGGACAGTCATGCCAGCAGGGTCCGAACAGTTTCGTAAGCAGTGTTCGGACAGTCACGCTTACAGTTTCTGAACAGTCACGCTAACAGTGTCCGAACAGTCACACCAGCAGTGTCTGAACAGTCTCGTAGGCAGTGTATGATCAGTCACGTCAGCAGTGTCCGGACAGTCACGTCAGCAGTGTCCGGACAGTCACGTCAGCAGTGTCCGGACAATCACGTCAGCAGTGTCCGGACAGTCACGTCAGCAGTGTCCGGACAATCACGTCAGCAGTGTCCGGACAGTCGTCAGCAGTGCAGCGGATTGCTCCGACAGTCACGTCAACAGTGTCCGGACAGTCACGTCAGCAGTGTCCGGACAGTCACGTCAGCAGTGCAGCGGATTGCTCCGACAGTCACGTCAGCAGTGTCCGGACAGTTACGTCAGCAGTGCAGCGGATTGCTCCGACAGTCACGTCAGCAGTGTCCGGACAGTCACGTCAGCAGTGCAGCGGATTGCTCCGACAGTCACGTCAGCAGTGTCCGGACAGTCACGTCAGTAGTGCAGCGGATTGCTCCGACAGTCACGTCAGCAGTGCAGCGGATTGCTCCGACAGTCACGTCAGCAGTGCAGCGGATTTCCCGACAGTCACGTCAGCAGTGCAGGGATTGTCCGACAGTCACGTCAGCAGGCAGTTGTCGACAGTCACGTCAGCAGTGAGCGGTTTGCCCGACAGTCACGTCAGCAGTGCAGCGGATTGTCCGACAGTCACGTCAGGCAGGATTGTCCGGACAGTCACGTCAGCAGTGCAGGGTTGTCGACAGTCACGTCAGCAGTGCAGCGGATTGCTCCGACAGTCACGTCAGCAGTGTCTGTACAGTCACGTCAGCAGTGCAGCGGATTGCTCCGACAGTCACGTCAGCAGTGCAGCGGATTGCTCCGACAGTCACGTCAGCAGTGCAGCGGATTGCTCCGACAGTCACGTCAGCAGTGCAGCGGATTGTTCCGACAGTCACGTCAGCAGTGCAGCGGATTGCTCAGACAGTCACGTCAGCAGTGCAGCGGATTGCTCCGACAGTCACGTCAGCAGTGCAGCGGATTGCTCCGACAGTCACGTCAGCAGTGCAGCGGATTGCTCCGACAGTCACGGGGAAAGCACGGGAGCATTGCAATCCGTCACGGAGGTGGCAGATGGGGGGGGGGAGGGTAGTCAACCGAGACAATCACAACATCGGACAAGCTTCAGTTAACCAGTCGAACCGAGGTGCAGCGAATCCTGGATGGATGATCGCCACACTCGCCTATCACCGGGCAAGCCCAGCCACTGGCCGTCAACCGGTTGAAGAGACTCGGCGTCTCCGCCCACCTGGCGGCGAGGCCGATGGAACAGCATTTCTCCAACCTCCAAGACGTACAGATCAGTGCAATCGGACGGATGCAACTTGCGACGCCCACTCACCGCTGTCGCATCATGTTATGCATGTCGTTGCTAGCTATCAGGGAGGTATGAAGAGGATCTGACTTTGTAAAACATGGGATTTTGTCTTTGCTGGAAACCATCGATCTCGAACTGACGTAGTTCGACAGGCCTGTCTAGTCAAGCTATGATTACGTGCGATAGCGAAGCCAGATCCCCGTCTATCCCCGTGTATATACGACATAAGTTGATCTGAGCAGCCCAACTTGACTCGTCTAACCCTTGTCAATCTTAATAGACTTTTGATAGAACGATTCAAGCCCTAATTTCCTGGCTTAGAAGAAACCTGCTCCGTCAACCTTGATTTTTGGGCAGGCTTCATCGCATGATTTCTGTTAAGAGCTCGGATTGCATTCTTGAAAGAAAAA
The DNA here is from genome assembly GCA_034440615.1 of Ashinkailepas kermadecensis. Lineage (NCBI taxonomy): Eukaryota > Metazoa > Arthropoda > Thecostraca > Neolepadidae > Ashinkailepas > Ashinkailepas kermadecensis. The sequence goes on from JAOTOM010004118.1 coordinate 46,043, forward strand.
ACATTCCGTCACAAAACATTTTCAAGGTTTTGTGGTGGAACTTAATTGGTGCCAGCTGGGCGGGCGGCGGCCCGGTCACTCGCCGGTCGTATAGTTATTTCATGCCATTGACCAATTTTCCCCGTGCACTGCTCTGACAGTTATAGGAGACGCTGCACTGAGCTGACAGTGTTATAGGAGACGCTGCGCTGATATGACAGTGTTATAGGAGACGCTGCACTGAGCTGACAGTGTTATAGGAGACGCTGCGCTGATCTGACAGTGTTATAGGAGACGCTGCACTGATCTGACAATGTAATAGGACACGCTGCACTGATCTGACAGTTATAGGAGACGCTGCGCTGATCTGGCAGTGTTATAGGAGACGCTGCGCTGATCTGACAATGTCATAGGAGACGCTGCACTGATCTGACAGTTATAGGAGACGCTGCGCTGATCTGACAATGGCATAGGAGACGCTGCACTGAGCTGACAGTGTTATAGGAGACGCTTCGCTGATATGACAGTGTTATAGGAGACGCTGCACTGAGCTGACAGTGTTATAGGAGACGCTGCGCTGATCTGACAGCGTCATAGGAGACGCTGCGCTGAGCTGACAGTTATAGGAGACGCTGCGCTGATTTGACAGTGTTATAGAAGCTGACAGTGTTTGATAGATGCTGTGTTGAGTGCATGTGCGGCACAAGTTGAGAGGAAAAGCTGTGAGACAGAAGGGATCGTGACACATCACGTGACCTATGCGTGCATATTTCGTGGCATTTCAGCCTAGTACATTCACTTGTAAAACATTATTGGTGCGGTATTCGTCAGACGATCCAAACTTCGGCAAGGGTACAACCAGTTTCCTCAGAAGTGCAGCCAGCCTCGACTTAAGCAGATTAATTTTCAAAGCGCCTATGTCGACATTGAAGGCACTGTTTCTGAAATTGGGCCCCTCTGTCGGGCATGGTGCATGCGTCGAAAATTGGGCCCCTCTGTCGGGCATGATGCATGCGTCGGAAATTGGGCCCCTCTGTCGGGCATGCTGCATGCGTCGGAAATTCGAACGCACTGTGCCGAAATCTGCTGTACTTATTTGTGAAATCCCAGCACTCCCCAGAATTGGACACGACATGGATGACCTCACGGGCTACCAAAAGGATCGTGCTGCGGTAGGCTTACAGATGTTTTGCTCACTATAACCATGATTCTGCTCCTACAGCCTTGGGGCCATATAGCCGGACTCATGTCCTAGGTCATCATTGGAGGGGTGACCTCCAAAGCGACCAGTTGTGCCAAGACGGGAAGATCTTTGCAGGCCAGTGCTCTATTCACTGCGCTAACCATGCGGCTCGATGAATGGCTTACAAATAGGAAGATAAATAATTGTTCTTACTTTACAAATATTTGGATGAATAATTCCTGAGATATTGGGCTTTCTTCCAATTTAATTTATAACCGCTTGTGTCTAATGACTCTTCCACACTGCGGAGAATTACGGCATGCCAACTCGGACACAATTGCTGAACGCGACTAGCAGAACAGCAGCTTCATCAGTACAGCTCCACATGGTGCCCGGTCCTCGGTCCCATCAGCCGTGGGGCGACCGTCAGTACAGCTCCACGTGGTGCCCGGTCCTCAGTTTCATCAGCCGTGGGGCGACCGTCAGTACAGCTCCACGTGGTGCCCGGTCCTCAGTCCCATCAGCCGTGGGGCGACCGTCAGTACAGCTCCACGTGGTGCCCGGTCCTCAGTCCCATCAGCCGTGGGGCGACCGTCAGTACAGCTCCACGTGGTGCCCGGTCCTCAGTTTCATCAGCCGTGGGGCGACCGTCAGTACAAGTCCACGTGGTGCCCGGTCCTCGTCCCATCAGCCGTGGGGCGACCGGAGCTCCACGTGGTGCCCGGTCCTCAGTTTCATCAGCCGTGGGGCGACCGTCAGCACAGCTCCACGTGGTGCCCGGTCCTCAGTCCCATCAGCCGTGGGGCGACCGTCAGTACAGCTCCACGTGGTGCCCGGTCCTCGGTCCCATCAGCCGTGGGGCGACCATCAGTACAGCTCCACGTGGTGCCCGGTCCTCAGTCCCATCAGCCGTGGGGCGGCCGTCAGTACAGCTCCACGTGGTGCCCGGTCCTCAGTTTCATCAGCCGCAGGGCGACTGGCCCAGTGTATACTCGCCATGACAGAACAAGGCCGCCACACCAAGGCCGCCCATCACGACCGATGCCATTGACGCGGTTGGCTCGAATTTCTCGACCAATGTCTGGGTGTCTACTGTGAAATGCATTTCCCATAATGCTGTTTATTCGTAAGGCTCAAAGAGCAGCGAATTGGTGTGCGAACCAACGTTATCAGTGTCATGGGTACTTTTCAGCACACGCTGTGTGCTGTGTGGAACTTCAATAAGGAAAACAGAGGAGGGCGGTAGTTAATGGATAATGATTACCCAGCGCATGCCTTAACCCACGGCCAGCGAGGACATTTTTCGCATCACTACACTGGTTTGTTCGTAATTGCGCCAGAGCCACCGTCACTGGAGACCATTGATTAGTCTTCAGAATATCTGAGACACCTCGCCGCTGCCCTCTATCTGTCCACTAGAGGAAGTAATTTGAAGTCAAACGCTATCATCTCCATCGTCGCTAAACACATACATATAGGTTGTATCACACTAGGTAGGCAGAGACCGATCCAATTTGGCCAAAACGGACGGTTCTCCTTATAAATTGCGCTTGGTTTTTCACCTTCGGGTTTTCCAAGCTGCTTGGTTTTTTCACCTCTCAGGTTTTTCCAAGCCTTAAGTAAAACATACACCTACACACACAAGGTCGGGCCCGACGCCCACGACTCGCCCTGGACGTCGGGCCTCTGCTTCGCTTTTTCGGTCGCAGGTGGGCAGTGGAGCCTCTCCGCAGGTTACGATGCTGCCCACCCTCCAAGTGTACTTCTATGTGTCGTGTATGTACGTGTGTCTGTGTATGTTTCACCCATGGATGTGTGTCGGACTTTACGCCACGTTCCTTGCTTGTCGGCGTCTCATCTTTCCTCGCTTTCTTAATTGATATAACCGGATGCCATATAAGCCGGATTAACGTAACCCTTTCCTTAACGTAGGATATATCTAGCGGATGGCACTCGGCCTCTGCTAAAGATGGAAAAAAGAAGATAAAAAAATGTCCCGTCTGTCCTGATTAAAAACATAATCCTGTTTTACAATCCTGTCTAAAAACATCTTTAATTCAGAGTCGGTGGGGTGGTCAAAAGTTGTTTGCCTAGACTCGAAGCAGTTATATCGTGTTTCCACATCCATTTTGACCCTGAAATTAGGACCGCAAAGGTAATATGCTCCTAGGTTCTGAACGAATAATCAATGGTGTATGACGCGCAGGAACCAAACCATCAATTTCCAGCCCCCCCCCCCCCCACCCCATCCAGTGCAGATGATTATGGAACAAACTAATGTCAGAAAAATGCGTCCAATGACATCCATAGGACTGACCTAATACACAAATCCCACAACTGGTGCGTTCCACGACAGATCGACCAATGCACTTCACCACATAAATTTTGATTGAAACCAAAATTAATTCACAGAGTAGTCTTTGACTCTGAATACGGCTGTGCAAACTTCAACCCCAATTCACAGAGTAGTCTTTGACTCTGAATACGGCTGTGCAAACTTCAACCCCAATTCACAGAGTAGTCTTTGACTCTGAATACGGCTGTGCAAATTTCAACCCTATTCGGCCGACTCTTTTTGAGCTACAGCCTTCGGAATTATTTTTAGTTTAAATAACATGGGCTGGTTTGACGATGGATATCTCATCAATAAGAAGCGAAAAGGGTGGCAAATTATATACATTTCAAAAGAATAAGGATCAACTGAAACATTCCCGAAATAACATATCATGATTTCCTACATTTGACCTCGTGACCTCGCGTAACCCCTAGCCCATCGAAATTGACAAATTTAACGGCGGAAATAAAAGTGGGCATGACTTCGCTAATCAAACAAAAAAAATTAAAAGTGCGATCTTATAAATATCCGATATGGCCGTCCGCTCTTCATGACTTTTTGCTATTTTGCGTTTTCAGAGTAGGACGGATTTCGTGTAAGCTTTCTTCCATTGGAAAGCGGCATGAGGTAGTACAATGACATACAGACATATGATTGGAATACGTTTTCTAAGAAATAGCATTCGTACCTTTTTAATGTAGGTCTTATAGTTTTCCTTAAAACCATCACGAATTTAAAGGTCACTAGTTACCGATAGGTCACCCATGACTATGTTTTCGCGTAGCGACGCAATTGTACTTCGGAACAACTAAAATGTACTGAATAGCATTAAACATGGAAACAACGCAACCCGACCCTATTGAATCAGATTATATACCTACGTATTGCATCTGGCGTGGTAGGTAGGTTACCTATAACAAACATGAGGATCACTTTGTGTCAGCGATCAAGTGTTAGGCAGTATGTGTTAAAGGCAAATACAAGCTAATATAAGGTGTTTGTCTCGCGCATGTCTTCTCTCCCACCCTATCCTTACTTCGTACATATATCCGTACTTCCCATCCGTACATAACTCAATACTCTCCAGCCTGGTGGAGGTTCCGAGGGAGATAAAGGCGCCGGCGTTGATGCCGGCGGACAACAGAGGGGTTCACATCGGGAAGGAAACGATAACCATGTACGAATCAGTTTTAGAAAACACCTGGTGGAAGGAGGACATGGTGATATTTTTCGACGTACATAAACGCTACAAGCAATTGTGATAGTTACTGTGTCGATTATTATCGTCGCCATACAAAGTGAATAACACAAAATGTTGTTGAAGTATCGGTAAGCTCTATTGAAAACGTGAGCATCCTCACATTACTAGAGGTGTGGCTTTGTGTGTGAAATGTCCAATTTGATTTTTCTTCCAAACTATTTGTTTTTAATATCTCCGATTTCTTAAGTGTTCCTTTCACAATCAGCATTAGAAATGAAAAGAATGAAAAGGATACACCGACGGGAAACTTGATGCAAACAAAATTCAGAACTCTGACAGGCTTAGAAGAACAAAACATGCCAAAATCGACAAATAGGCAAAATTCATTTTGCGGAAATGTTTGCACTAAAATTGACTTTCCAGCGAAAGAAAATATGTCCCGTTGGTTGCTTGCTATTTGCACCTGTTGAGAAGTCCCTGAAATATGTCATATTTAAAATTGTACACATTTCTGAATGCACATGCAATTTCAAAATTAACTCCTTAAAAAAAACTTTTAACAGGTTTAAAAAATACCCTAGACCAAAGCGATGTGCCAGAGCGAGTTCTTTCAGATGCCGTCTTTAAATCATCTATCAATTGATATTTACTATCTCAAAAAGCCATTTCTGGAAATCCAAGCTGTTTGCCTCGCTTTTATTACCAGGTTTGATGCCCTACTAGCCGTTGCAGTCAGCAGAAATCACAGTAAACGGCCTGAAAGCGTCCTATTTCCCCCATTACGCAAAGATACCACGTTGAAAATTGTCATTTTTCGAAATTTCAGAGAATATTTTGACAACTCGTAAGGTACTCATGGCTCCAGATTCCATGTTCACACCCAAAATTCGGTTTTGGCGAACTTAGAAATCGACGCCGTTTGTAAAGATTTGGTAGCCGAAGCCAAATCGACGCCGTTTGATCTGCTTTCATTTTCCTAACATATGTACTATTGTGCAGCACAGTGTCACATGGGGAACGTCCACATGCGTGGTGTCTCAAGAACGTGAATAATGAAGTCACATGAAGGTTGTGAAAATGATGTTTCCGGGCGCATCCTACGTGCACTGTGACAGCGAAGAGTGGCTTGCAATAGGTGTTCGACTGTATGTCCATATTAATGATGCTCTGCAGGTGGAGAGAAAACACAATTGTACTTCTTATTGTGATGTTAGCGTGGTTCAATATGATCAGACTGCATCGTTGTCATGCTTGATGGCATTCCGTATGCCGTGATATGTATGCCGTGATAAAAACGTCAGTATTTGCATTGCGATAGGGATTCGACTGTACGTCCATGCAAATGATGCCTACAGGTAGAATGAAGGCATAATTGTACTTTTTGTTGTGAGGCCAACATGGTCAGATATTTCTATTACCGGAACACCAGATGATCCGAAGTAAAATTACGTCGTCACGTTTAAATAAGCCTATGGATGACCTATCGGTAATACATTCGGACCGGTGGTGGCAGTCCGCTGGGTTCAATGTGCCATGCTGCACTGTCAGTGCGACACGTACCGATTGCCTGCAGCCGACTTACCCGTGAGCGAAGGCGTCACTTTGGACGTACCTCTCTCTCCCTTAGGGAAGTATTAGGGGACGAGTTATCAATTGTTCAATCGGGACGGCTCTTCCGCTTCCTATTAGAAATCAAGTTTTCTGTGATTTATGCCCTTCATTGACTCGCTTTTGCACCTGACAAAATGAGGATTGTAGCACGGCATGATGTCATACGTACATCGCCCCTTCACATGCAGTTGTCTCGTCGGGTGACCTTCGCACATATGCCATTGTTTGTCTGATGATGATATGGGCGCAGCATGATCAATGCAGTCAATGTACCCACAAACTCCAATACTCAACCTATCGGTAATGGGTGACCTTGAACTTCGTGAAGTTTGTGAAGGCAAACTATGAGACTTACACCAATAAGTTTTGAATATTTTTTTGTACAATAAACGTTTTCATATCACCACTTTTTACTTCATTGTTCGATCACCCGTAGTTTTCCAATGAGAGACAACTTACTCGAAATCCGTCAGTTCATAAAATCGGAAAATCATAGAAACCATGGAGAACGGATATGGTATATTCGAAAGTAAAACGCATTTTTGATATTTTTATATGGCAGCCAAATTATGCCCGTTTGTATTTCTGCCCTCAAATTTATCAATTGCAACGGGCTGGGGTCACAAAAGGTCACGAGGTCACTAGTTCATGGGGATCACGTGGTCAAACGTGCGAAATGTTGATATTTTATCACGGATTTGTTTCCTGTGATCATTTTTCTTCTCATAGATGCATAATATGTCACACTTTCTGTTCATTATCGATGAGATATGTGTCGCCAAAAATACCCTTGTTGTGTGACCTCAAAATACTGTCGGAGGCTATAACTCCAAAACCGTTGGTCGGATCGGGCTAAAACTTGTTCAGGAGTATTCAGAGCACAAGACTACCATGTACAGCAATTTTGGTTCAAATACAAATTTAGTGGGTGTAAAAAATGAAAATGTTTGGTCCATCTGTCGGGGAACGCACCAACTCTGACGCTCACCATTGAAGAATAAATTGGCACCAGCGAGGACAAAGGCAGCTGAACAGTACACATAGGTGTGATGCATGCCTTGTTTACAAGCGAAGGAATTATTAAAGATCATGTGGTAAGAGCTCCTCCAGATTTACACCTTCATAGGCCTCGACAAAGCCATCGATAATTGTGCGAAGTGGGAAGGATGAGCATAAGGCTCGCAGTGCACTCCATGACCACCATCACATACTTTCACACGAATACCTTCGCTATCAGGGTATGAAAGCGGTTGCTCAGCTGTGTGTAGCGCTCTCCATGACATTGCGTGCTATAATTTGAACGGCACCGTGATTCAGGTGTTTCCTGTTGCATGATGGAGGGGTATTTGCGTTCCGAACTCTGTACCGCGTGGTTGCCATTCCTATATGCACATCCTGTCGTACCATGTACAAAGGCTTTCAGAGCTATATATGTCATGGTCCAAATCCAGATAACAAGTTTTTTTTCTCTCCAAAACTAACAATAGGCAATTACGCGTCACGCACGAGCTCATTTGGTGCTGAAGCTATAGAACCAAGTCCGTCCTAATTCCGTGTATATGTGAGCTCATAAGTGAGCTTAAAGAGGTAAAATTATGAAGTAGACAGTCACTGATCGCTGGCATTACTGATCGACAACACTAATCGAACCATTAAATTGTCGGGCACACGATCAAGCAGGTGTTTTATTACGGTTAATTTCTTCAAGTTAATCGCTTCAGTTAATACGGTTGATCCCTTAAGTCTATCAAACGTTCCACAATTTTCATGAGACTAGAATCTGGGAGGTCGTGCACCTACAGACCAACTATTAAAGAACGACGGAACGAGGCAGCGCAATAAAGAATAACGAAACTTTCAATTAACGAAGCTTTCTCTGCAGTTATATCCTAAACAATTAAAGCGCCTCGGCGACAAAAGAACTTTAGCTGCAGAGGTCGGATCGACACATCGATAAAGATGCAAGTAGAAAGCTTTACGCCAATGCTGCAGGCCAACGACGTCTCCAAGAAGCTGCTGTTCCCAGTGTCCAATGCGGGCTGATGTGTTCCGAACATGCCGCCGGCGACGGTGCTCTCCGTCCCCTCCCCGCCTCGAGTCGAATCACCTACCGCGCGGCCGACATAGACGGATGCGGCCCACCGCGAGGGTCAACACGCTCAGGCCGGGTTAAGCAACACGCTGCAGACGTGGAAGACAGCACGGCCGCGACAAACGTCACAACAGCAGCGACATTGGACTTCAGACATACCACGTCATCGGACTTCAGACGTTCCACGAGGACAGCCCGGACTTCAGACGTACCACGTCATCGGACTTCAGACGTACCACGAGGACAGCCCGGACTTCAGACGCACCACGAGGCCCTCCCGTACTTCAGACGTACCACGAGGCCCTCCCGGACTTCTGACGTACCACGAGGCCCTCCCGGACTTCAGACGTACCACGAGGCCCTCCCGGACTTCAGACGTACCACGAGGCCCTCCCGCACTTCAGACGTACCACGAGGCCCTCCCGGACTTCCGACGTACCACGAGGCCCTCCCGTACTTCAGACGTACCACGAGGCCCTCCCGTACTTCAGACGTACCACGAGGCCCTCCCGTACTTCAGACGTACCACGAGGCCCTCCCGGACTTCTGACGTACCACGAGGCCCTCCCGCACTTCAGACGTACCACAAGACCCTCTCGCATTTCAGACGTACCACGAGGCCCTCCCGGACTTCCGACCTACCACGAGGCCCTCCCGGAGTTCCGACGCGCCCCATGGCTGCCAGTCCGGCAGGTACGCCGCGATGGACCGTACCGGAAGGTGACGTCACGATGCATTGTGACGTCACTGACAAAGGTGAACAGGGCAACGCATGCCCCGGGGTGCTCAGCCGGCTAGTCGTCAGGACGGCGGCGTACGACGCCGACTGATGGAGAAAACCAATCAACAGATCGCTGTGCCCGTTATCGTTCAACATTAAGAGGCCGTATTCCTTGCCAAACAATACCACTTGGCAGTGGTCGCCACACTCACGCAGCGTAGTCCCATAACAGTTAGTATCAACATGCGTGCAGCTCAGTCTTCTCGCTAGCTCGTAGACAGTTAATATTGCAAATCAAATACAAAGCAATGCATGTTGAGGCTATACGGTCTAGTCACGCAATTCCACACACCTCTGGCATGCAGTTCTCACCGCTTGGAAATTAGCATGTTTGCGCTTCGGTAGATAGCAATGATGCATTGATTGAATTAAAGACATCCCACTGCAACTTAGAAGACTAATTGGTTACTTATGAAGTCACCGAGCAAACATCGACCTCGCCTTCGTTATCCATTAACCATGAAGGTACCGCTGAGCGACGACACAGGTCGGTGTGAAGTGGCACACGACATCCCCATGAAGGTACCGCTGAGCGACGACACAGGTCGGTGTGAAGTGGCACACGACATCCCCATGAAGGTACCGCTGAGCGACGACACAGGTCGGTGTGAAGTGGCACACGACATCCCCATGAAGGTACCGCTGAGCGACGACACAGGTCGGTGTGAAGTGGCACACGACATCCCCATGAAGGTACCGCTGAGCGACGACACAGGTCGGTGTGAAGTGGCACACGACATCCCCATGAAGGTACCGCTGAGCGACGACACAGGTCGGTGTGAAGTGGCACACGACATCCCCATGCCGAGCGACGACACTGTTGGTCTCGAGTGGCACGGAACCTGCGACTGGGAGGCTGAGAACTCGGGGGAACTCGAGGGAGAGAAAGGAAATATATACATATGTATATATATATATATATATATATATATATATATATGTATATATATATATATATATATATATATACACATATATATATATATATATATATATATATATATATATATATATATATATATATATATATATATTCGTACTAGTTAGGATGGAATTACAAAATTGTGAGAACACAGAGCAATGGAAGCATAATTTTATTAGCAACGCTTCCTCTCACGCCTTTCTCAAGCTTCCGACGATTTACAGGCATGCGAATATTTAACTCTTGTCATTTTTTAACACAGGTCACGAGACATAAATCATACGGCACTTCGCATGCGCCGACACCGAATAAACCAAATAGTGAGAGAAAAAAACCAGTAAATTGGAAACGACCAAATAAGTACGACAGTGATGTTTAGCCTACCCTTTTTCAACATGTTCCACAATCAGAACCGCTACAACACTTGCAATTTTGAAACTACCAGAAACACCATTGACATTCTCACGTGTTGCAATATACGCGGATTCCACCGTCTTCCGACACCCCTTCCCATGTCCACCACTAAGAACAGATGCTCCTTTCCAATTTGGGAGATGGCCTTCTTCATCGGCATGCGCCACCATAGCACTACAAAGTCTATGGAACCTGAAGTCTGAACGATGTTCCCCAATTATAGCCCCTATCCCCCGCCCGGTTTCCCCATAGTAACTTTTTCCACATCCTCCTGCGCAAGGAATTTTGTAGACTATGCTTTTTTCGTTCACATTGCGGACCCCTTCCTTGACTATGTCTTTGATTTTGACCTCTGCTGAAAGACTGATGTTAATTTTTGTCTTTTATGAATCGGGAGATGGTGACTGCTCCCTGTGATTCCAGTACTTATATGCACCTATTTGTCAAAACTCGTTGCTTGGCCTTTTTCATACACATCACCTTTTCCGCTTTTTGGCGCAACTTCACCATCAGACCCTCTGGATATTTCAGCAACTTGAAAGACTCCTTGATGAAAGACAATTATTCTGCGAGGCACTCAGAACTGCAGATTCTATAAGCTCTTAAGAAAAAACCCATTAGGACCCCTGTTTTTGTTTCATGGCTGTGACCCGAGAAGTAGTACAAAATATCGTTCTTGTTAGTGGGCTTTTTGTACACTGAAAATGTGCTGCTGGTGCTGCTGTCACAGCGCCGGATCAGGGTCTCCAAGAAAGGAAGCTTGAGAAAGGCGTCAGCCGAAACGTTGCTCATAAAATTATGCCCCCATTGCTCTGTGTTCTCACATTTATAGATATATATATATATATATATATATGAATATGTTGAATACTATTTGGACAGGTTGTGCAAAAGTGAGAAAACTATATTTTCTGATACAAACAAATCACCAACGTTTCGGCCACAGACCTTCTTCAAGGTGAAACAATGCAAAATTGGAGCAAAAAAATTCAAACACACATAATTATGCACTCGAAACCCGGCGTTAAAAATGCGACGAGTATCGCAACCTCTCGCTGGACTGATGAACGATAAAATGCAAAACGATGCGTCAATGGCATATGGCAACACAACAGAATACACAAAACCGTGGATGGCATTCGTGAATGCCACATCTATTATCATTCACAGTGCCCTATGTGCATGCAACGGCGCGTTATGCATGTGCGTGTGTGTGTGTGTGTGTGTGTGTGTGTGTGTGTGTGTGTGTGTGTGTGTGTGTGTGTGTGTGTGTGTGTGTGTGTGTGTGTGTGTGTGTGTGTGTATGTGTGTGTGTGTGTATGTGTGTGTGTGTGTGTGTAGGTGTGAGTCAAGCTCCCTAGCTCGGGTCGGATGCCCGCCGCACCACCATATCGTCCCGCACCAGGTACGCTAGCATGCTGGCAAGCTTGACAAATCCAGGTGAACTATTTATGCATTCCTTGGTGTCGATAAATGCGGTATCTACAACCTTCCTCCTAAAATTGTCCTTTAATTGGGTTATTTCACAGGCCCCATCCCATCGCAGCCCTTCCTTCTCCCCGTAAACTACCAGTGCGCTCGACATCCTGTGATACGTAAGATCGGCCCTGTGTTCCTGGACATGTTGTTGACGAGAACGCCCTGTCTCACCAATACAAGCCTTCCCACACCCATTGCATAGGATCTTGCATACCACAGGACGACGCCTGATCTCTCTAGGTTTAGGTACAGGTGCCCTATGCAGGTGTCCATGATATTACGTCCTGACGATTCCACTAACCTTATCCTCCCCATTAACTTGGACAGGCCTGTAGCGGTGTGGGAAGGAGGCACCGCCTGGCCCCGGACCCTCCCACCATACCTGGTCCTGAACCCTCTGACGTGACCTGTCCCGGACCCTCCCACCATATCTGGTCCTGAACCCTCTGACGTGACCTGGCCCGGACCCTCCCACCATATCTGGTCCTGAACCCTCTGGCGTGACCTGGCCCGGACCCTCCCACCATATCTGGTCCTGAACCCTCTGACGTGACCTGGCCCGGACCCTCCCACCATATCTGGTCCTGAACCCTCTGACGTGACCTGATCCCGGACCCTCCCACCATATCTGGCCCTGAATCCTCTGGCGTGACCTGGCCCGGACCCTCCCACCATATCTGGTCCTGAACCCTCTGACGTGACCTGTCCCGGACCCTCCCACCATATCTGGTCCTGAACCCTCTGACGTGACCTGGCCCGGACCCTCCCACCATATCTGGTCCTGAACCCTCTGACGTGACCTGGCCCGGACCCTCCCACCATATCTGGTCCCGAACCCTCTGACGTGACCTGGCCCGGACCCCCGAACACTCCATGTGACCTGGCCCCGGATCCTGTCACGCCATCTGGTCCTGACCCCTCTGGTGTGACCTGACCCGGACCCCCCCCCCCAAACACTCCTACGTGACCTGGTCCCGAGCCCTCTGACCCAACCTGGTCCCGAGCCCCCTTCCATGACGTAGTCCCGAGCCCTCTAATTGACCTGTTTCCGGCCACTCTGAGTAACTTTATAACTTTTATAACAGGGCAAATTCAGATGTTTACATAAGCACCTCGACATGGAGCAGCTGCAGTGGTATGTGTCGGCACCACATGTCCGCACTGATGCCTGGCACAATATGCTACACTAATGTCAATTACGAGAATGCATGAACGGGGAAGAGAATGCAAAATGTTGTTGACTCACTCATTGATCTGGCCGCCAAGATTTTCCCCACGCATGAAACATTGCTGGCGTAGCAATAATTATGTGGCATTTTCAAGAGCACAACAAATTGTGACTTGGGAACTCCAGAGCCACACTGGGCGATAGATTGCAGTTATATATGTAAGTACTGAATATCTCAGATCATGATCCTACGTCTTGTTCGAACTGGCATATGGTCATGCTGCATGGATAAAATATTATCATACGGTAGCTTTATTCCTCATCTCGCCGCTAGCTTTCACGATCTTGCATTCCTCTTCACAAATCCTGGTTGATAGCCAAGCTTGCATCGCATGCTTAGGAGCAGTTAGTTATTAGGATTTTTGGGCGCATCAACTGCATTGGTTATACAGCGCATGCTTAGGAGCAATTACTAACGAAACGTGTTCTGTGTCGAGGGAGGACGCTGCAGGGGATTGAGGCCCATCATTTCCATGTTCTGTGTCGAGGGAGGACGCTGCAGGGGATTGAAGCCCATCATTTCCATGCACCGTCCATATACTTGTCACTAGTGTCCGGCAAGTTCAAGAGCATCTCATTGGCGCAGCTACGTAAGACTGTGAAGACCGACAAACTGGAAACGTAACTGGTCCAGCAGGAACCAACCATTCCCATAGGGCGAACCACGACGTCCACACATCTTTACCTTGCACACATCAGACATCTTAGAAGGGAACATTCTGCTTCGTTGGTGCTCAGCGGAACGGACCTGGAGGCGCCATTGCAGGCGCAGACACCTTAGCACAGCGCATTCTGCTTTGTTGGTGCCCAGCGGAACGGACCTGGAGGCGCCATTGCAGGCGCAGACACCTTAGCACAGCGCATTCTGTTTTGTTGGTGCCCAGCGGAACGGACCTGGAGGCGCCATTGCAGGCGCAGACACCTTAGCACAGCGCATTCTGCTTTGTTGGTGCCCAGTGGAACGGACCTGGAGGCGCCACTGCAGAAGCAACTCCGCAGCGTCCTAGTAGAGTTGTCGCGGCTGCTTTCATTAAGAAGGCTGCGCAGTTTTGCGGGCGTCAGAGCTGAAAATAGCTGCTCATAAACCGCCAGTGAAAACAAATGAACGGCAGGACGAGGGATCGTTGACATTCTATTATTCAGGGTGTCTGACGGGCTTCTGTTCACTTTGTTCTCATAGCTGGCAGGCAAATGCATATATATATATATATATATATATATATATATATATATATATATATATATATATATATATATATATATATATATATATATATATATATATATATATATATATATATATATATATATATATATATATGTATATATATATATATATATATATATATATATATATATATATATATATATATATATATATATATATATATATATATATATATATATATATATATATATATATATATATATATATATATATATATATATACATATATATCTATATATATATATATATATATATATATATATATATATATATATATATATATAGGAGACGGGTCAGAACCTGCTTACCGCGGCTGGCCGACTACGAATGTCGCAAAATAGGACGGATCACCGCGCCATTTGTAGGCTCCGCTCAACTACAAAGGTGTGGTGTGATGAAACTACACATTTTAGAGGCGGTGGCGCCTGCAGGGCAAGCCTATGTCGTCACCTGATGCGGGCTCGGCGTGACGTGCAGCTCGGCCTGGGCTGCATATAACTAAGTCATCGAACACGATCCTGGAGATCCAGGATCAATTCCATCAGATCCAATAAACCTCATCAGATACTGTTCGACAATGCAGTGGTTATTGCCTGCAGCAGTGTTCGATGACGGCCGACCGGCGAGATGGTTGGTACCGGCGAGATGGTTGGTACAAGCGAGATGGTTGGTACCGGCGAGATGTTTGGTACCGGCGAGATGGTTGGTACCGGCGAGATGGTTGGTACCAGCGAGATGGTTGGTACCGGCGAGGTGGTTGGTACCGGCGATATGGTTGGTACCGGCGAAATAGTTGGTACCAGCGAAATAGTTGGTACCAGCGAGATGGTTGGTACCGGCGAGATGGTTGGTACCAGCGGCACTGTCTGCTGGTGTCCGATACTGTTTAGCTAGAGAAATACAGTCACGGAGCATCTCAGACTTGGGAAGCTGGACGCCGTCCAGCTGGCGGACGCTGTACCGTCCAGCTGGCGGACGCTGTACCGTCCAGCTAGCGGACGCTGTACCGTCCAGCTAGCGGACGCTGTACCGTCCACCAAATCACGCAAAGTCAGTTCTGCAGTATAAAGAATGGTGTGAACGTTGAGGTTGAATTCAAACTAAAGCAGCCAGGCCAAATATTTCCTCCCTGCCATCATATTCTGCTAATTCAAGGACGTTTCGTTTACCGCGGCCTCAGTAGCAGAAGAGTCATGAAGGAAAGGTTCAGCATTGAAATCCCAATAAATATATAGATAAATAGATAGGTAGATAGGTGGATAGATGTCTAAGATATGCCAAACATACCCAGTGGTGTGTTTTATTCCACATCGACACAAAATCTTCACCGTCTCGCGTGATACGCAACCAACTTGTTTCAACTCGGCCCTCCTTCATATACACCGGCTTGGCAGAAGCCTAGTCGGAGTACGGGGCCGTCTGCACCATGATCGGCCCACCATGCACAGCACTCTACCACCATGCGCAACCAAATCGATGCACCAGGCACAACCGAATCAGAGTTGTATGCACAGAAATAGCCCCAATCACACCGGCGTGCACCAGTGCGTTCAGCCGGCCAGAGGCACGGAGAGGTGTGGTTATTGAGGCGTTGCCATGACGATAAAAAAACTTACCGTCCAGCGTGCAACCTTCGTCCTGACGTAACCTCATGGCCCAGACGAGGGAATAAGATGAGGAATGTAACAATAGCACATTTCTGATCTGTCTCCGAACGAGGAGAGAGTAGAGCAGGAGCACCCCCCATGGCGTGGAGATGTACTGACTAGTTGTCCTCATCAGGTGAGCGAGAGGGACCTCACGTGACGCTGAGTGCTGCTATATCGCATCATCCGACCGCGAGAGCCGTCTCACCTGGCGCGGGGAACTGCTGGGTCGTATCTGCTGCTCCTCGCCGGCGGTCGCGGCGGGTCGAAACCAGCCGACCGCAGCCGCCAGACACAACACTGTCGTCGCCAGCAGCACCAGTAGACACAGGCCCAGAGCGCACTTGGTGGAGCCGGCCAGCACGATCGCCATGCTCGCCAGTCGCCTCACCGTACGGCGGCAGCGCGCCGTGCTCACGCGGGATCCATGCTCTGGTCACGGTCACGCCGAGGCATCCTCCAGCCCGGAGCCGGATCAGCGCCGCTCCGGTAACACAGCCAGTTAGCTTGGAACGCAAACCAGGAGACTGGCGATCCAGTCTGCACGACTGGACACAAGAAAAACAGACCACTTGCTCCGGGCACCCGTGCACTGGCAGGCGAGTCCAGCAATGTCGGTTACCGGGCTTACTGAGCAGTACTTCACAGCTGGCCGAGCACGGAGATTGGCGTGTAAACGGCGCACAGAACATGTGACACGGGCACCGCTCATCAGGCCTGCTGGACAACTCTTCAAGAGAGGGTTCAGTGAACAACTTCTGTGAGCAGGAGCCAGCTGCCACGAGTTGGAGTCCCAGGCCAGCCGCCGTGGGCAGAAGCCTCAGGCCAGCCGCCGTGGGCAGGAGCCCAGTCCAGCTGCTGTCGGCAGGATCTCCAGTCCAGCTGCTGTGAGCAAGAACTTCAGTCCACTGTGTTGGCAGAAGCCTGAGTCCAGCTGCCGTGAGTAGGAGCGCCAGTCTACTTGGCGCGAGTAGGAGAACCGCGGTATAACCGGGGGTGCCGTAGTATTACACAGACCAGCTGCTGTGACCACGATCCTCGGATGTGACCTCGGCAAAGCCCGGGGTGCGGCAGCATGTCACCGAGTCCAGGCCAGGCGAGGTGGGCCCTGACGCACGGTGCAGTGTACCGGGTTACTTGAGTCTGTGAGGTGTTGGTTGCCAATGGGACCCATCAAACCGCACCAGTCGTTCCGGATGTCGGCACCACCCGTGCAAGGCGCACCACCTATCTGTAGGCTCACACCTCTGGAAGATCGCTGATTCACTCGGTTGCAGGAAGAACGTTGGTCCATTTGGTTGCAGAAAGAACGTTGGTTAGTTGGGTCTCTGGATGAGGCTGGTAAATACACGCGTTCTATGGAAGACAACAACCTCGCAGATTATACAGTCTTGTGGCGTGTATTCTGGAAGACAATTTGGGACGGTTTTGCAGCGAACTTCCGTGCTTCTGGTTAGCTGCGTAGGCTGAGCTGACTCAGGCTGATGCAGGCTGACGCAGGCTGACACAAGCTGACAGTCTCACACAGACTGACACGAGCTGATACTGCCTGATCCACGTTGATGCAGGCTGACGCTGGCTGACACAAGTTGACAGTCTCACACAGACCAACGTAGACTGATACTGACTGACCCAGACTAACTACGTTGGTACAGGCTGACCAAGGCTGACACAGGCTGGCACAGCCTGCCGCCGAGTAGCCGAGGCTGGAGGCGCCGGAGCGGCTCACCTGAGCCGACAGCGACCGACAGGAGCCCACACGGGCTGACTGCCGGAGGTGGCAGGCGGGCGGCTCCTGACCGGGGCCGGGTGGTCTCGGCCGACACGGGCTGACTGCCGGAGGTGGCAGGCGGGCGGCTCCTGACCAGGGCCGGGTGGTCTCGGCCGACAGGAGCCCACACGGGCTGACTGCCGGAGGTGGCAGGCGGGCGGCTCCTGACCGGGGCCGGGTGGTCTCGGCCGACACGGGCTGACTGCCGGAGGTGGCAGGCGGCGGCTCCTGACCGGGGCCGGGTGGTCTCGGCCGACACGGGCTGACTGCCTGAGGTGGCAGGCGGGCGGCTCCTGACCGTGGCCGGGTGGTCTCGGCCGACACGGGCTGACTGCCGGAGGTGGCAGGCGGGCGGCTCCTGACCGGGGCCGGGTGGTCTCGGCCGACACGGGCTGACTGCCGGAGGTGGCAGGCGGGCGGCTCCTGGCCGTGGCCGGGTGGTCTCGGCCGACACGGGCTGACTGCCGGAGGTGGCAGGCGGCGGCTCCTGACCGGGGCCGGGTGGTCTCGGCCGACACGGGCTGACTGCCTGAGGTGGCAGGCGGGCGGCTCCTGACCGTGGCCGGGTGGTCTCGGCCGACACGGGCTGACTGCCGGAGGTGGTAGGCGGGCGGCTCCTGACCGGGGCCGGGTGGTCTCGACCGACACTCCTGGCCGGGGCCGGATGGTCTCGGCCGACACTCCTGGCCGGGGCCGGGTGGTCTCGGCCGACACGGGCTGACTGCCGGAGGCGGTAGGACACACGCCCGGCCGCGGACGCAGTGACGCCGACCACACCGCGCACGCCGCTCAATAGGCCGCCTACACGGTACGGATCGCCACGATCAATTACCTATATCATTGGAGCGCCATGCAGCCAGATGGCGGCCGCCTCGCAGCCGGTCATGGGCGCCGGACGCGGCGAAGGGTGTCACATGGGTCGTGCCGTGAGAGCCGCAGTGGCCCAGGCCGGGGCGACAGTGGTGCCGCGGCAGCTCATAGTCACCTCCCGCGATTTCCGATGACATTTGGTGGCGTGTAGGCGTACTGATCACTCGCTGGCTGGTGACCAACTGCCAGCCGTCCTACCCGCAGATAGCCCGGCAGCTGGCCGGCCGGCATTTCCATTGAGCAGTCACACTGAGAAAAACGGTTTGAGAACATGTTCGTTAGGTTGCTCACGAAAGAACAGTTATCGGACTCAATGTTTTGAATGAGTACCGTTTTTAGGCAGTGAGAAGCTATATTTTGCGGATTTATGTAATCGACCAAGTAGGTTTCTCAATATCCATGCGTAATTATATCGAGGCATCATGAGAAATAGTGCAGGTCTGAAGTTTTATCAAGTTGCGGCTACCATTTGCGGCTAGCAGTCAACACTTAGCATACCTTTCCCCACATCAATTTGACATGTTGCATGCAAATGTTGAAGTCAGATCATCCACGGTGACCGCCTTATTCAAGGCCAAGTCATGTCAACTCCAATGAAGTTCAACCAGTTGTCACGCTTTAATGGGTAAACATATTTTAAAGAAGCATGCAGCGCTTTCTGATCTTTAGGGACGCAACATAACCAACCAAATTTGTGAATGTTTGCGCTTTTGCATGCCTTATTTGTTTTGCATATCCTCCCACTCTGGCTAGAATGGAAGATTCTGGCCAAAGTAAGCACTTTTATAAGGCTAAGTTTCCTTAAAACAACGTTTTTGATCCATTATAAAAATAATAGTACGGCGCCTGAGCTAAATATACCATAACAATCGTGCATTTTGTGAGGAAAGCACGAAATTTGGCACACTAGTAGACTATCCTATTATGAACAGATTTGGATATTGGTCCATGTCAAATTCAGCCCCTGATGGCTGTGGCAGCCATTTTTCCAAATGGCCGCCAGCGGTTACTATAATTTTACAAACCAGTGTTCACCGAAAATCCATGTAAATAGGCACTATGCGAGGGTTAAGGCACATGTATAGTAATGTTTACAGAATATTTGTGTTATCTCGGGTTTCCCTCTAAAAATTCCCTCTCGATTGGTATGGCAACACTCATTTGGTTACGTTTAAAACAGGCACGAAAAATGGCTCATTGAGTGGCTGTGTTGTGATTCTACAGAGACCAATAAAGTCAGTTATAGTGATGCTTCCGCCAATCTCAGGTCTTAATTTAGAAAGAAAAGGTCATTGTAATGTTTAGACACTGTAATTAATAATAGTCTTATATCCGTAGTACCGTAGTATAGTAGTAAATAATAAAATAGTTAGCAATTCAATATATTCTAGAACGTTTTCTGTAATACCAAGATATACGAGAATATCATTGTTTTGGTCACACAATTGTACTCATCTAATAGATGTATATAATATATTTGTAACTCATGTTGCATTATTTAGCCCACATGTCGAACCAATTATATCATCTGTTTTTATTATATTAGTATTTTGTTAATTGTATACCATTTGTTTGCAGATCTGATGGTGGTGTTGCTAACTATTTTATTATGTACTACTATACTACGGTACTACGGATATAAGACTATTATTAATTACAGTGTCTAAACATTACAATGACCTTTTCTTTCTAAATTAAGACATGAGATTGGCGGAAGCATCACTATAACTGACTTTATTGGTCTCTGTAGAATCACAACACAGCCACTCGATGAGCCATTTTTCGTGCCTGTTTTAAACGTAACCAAATGAGTGTTGCCATACCAATCGAGAGGGAATTTTTAGAGGGAAACCCGAGATAACACAAATGTTCTGTAAACATTACTATACATGTGCCTTAACCCTCGCGTAGTGCCTATTTACATGGATTTTCGGTGAACACTGGTTTGTAAAATTATAGTAACCGCTGGCGGCCATTTTGAAAAATGGCTGCCACAGCCATCAGGGGCTGAATTTGAGATGGCCCAAAATCCAAATCTGTTCATAATAGGATAGTCTACTAGTGTGCCAAATTTGGTGCTTTCCTCACAAAATGCACAATTGTCATGCTATGTTGCCTCACTATAAGCAAAAATTGAAAACTTAAGATATTGGCAATTAAAAAGCAATGCTGTAGATTACGCCTTCCTTTTCTGATTCCAAATAAGCTTTTTAATCTTCCCCAAAAAAACTCCCCCAAAGGCAAACACATGATTTCAGCGGTGAACTCATAAATCCCTCTAGTGACGTAACTTTTTGAAGTGAGAAAATTATGGGAGTGTTTTCGGGTCCTACTCGGCGAACGCTTTCCAATGATACCCCTTTCGTTTTCGTCTGCAGTTTAGTTTGAATAGTAGAGGGGGCGCTTACTGCCCCCCCACCCCCCCCTTCGAGACGGGGTGTGAAGATCTGACCGGGAAGACTGATGGAAAGAGGGTTAAGAAACCCTTGGTAGCGAAAATTTGTATTTGTAATGCATTAAATTACTGCATTGCCATTTAATATCACAATGCCACTAAAATCAACTCATTGGCAAACTTCCTAGTTATTTTATATTCATTGCTTCAATGTAATCGGACTCTGAAAGTATCATGCTATCGCATGCGCCATTGTCTGACCAATAGACGCGCTGACCGCACTGTACAGCGGGACCGTATGACATTGTCGACATTGTCTGACCAATAGACGCGCTGACCGCACTGTACAGCGGGACCGTATGACATTGTCGACATTGTCTGACCAATAGACGCGCTGACCGCACTGTGCAGCGGGACCGTATGACATTGTCGACATTGTCTGACCAATAGATGCGCTGACCGCACTGTACACCGGACCGTATGCCGCCATGGTGCTACTAGCGACACCAACCTGCCCCTATAAGCTTAACCATCCAGCCGCGATACAGACCCAAAAGACGACTTCCGGACAGAAGTGGCGTTGCACCAACTTGCTTAGTATGAGGCTGGTTTGCATTTGTCTCCGTGTCTCGGCAAAGCTGGGAGCCGGTAAAGTCGCCACATGAGCTAACTGCGCAGGGGCGGTCAGCTGGCTGCAGGGCCGATGAGGCCGGGTACGTGCCGATAAGGCCGGGTACGTGCCGATAAGGCCGGGTACGTGCCGATAAGGCCGGGTACGTGCCGATAAGGCCGGGTGCGTGCCGATAAGGCCGGGTACGTGCCGATAAGGCCGGGTACGTGCCGATAAGGCCGGGTACGTGCCGATAAGGCCGGGTACGTGCCGATAAGGCCGGGTACGTGCCGATAAGGCCGGGTACGTGCCGATTAGGTCGGCAACGCGCCAGCTCGCCCACTCTGTTCGTCTTATCGAAGAAATAACAGAGGGATTCGCGGGGACGTGAATAACAGATTGCATGCAGGAGAAGAGCAGTACATCATTGGAATGGATTGCGCGAAGAGGCGTTGGAGAGTCCTTCGTGGCATGTGTTTAGGAAACCGGTCCATATTTTCTTCAGGAGTCAGGTACGCTTGACTAGGTAGATTGTCGGATATGCTGCATATGGTATCTTCCCCTTAATATAGGCCCTATGGTTTTTGTTGGGCCCTGAACCTGCTATGCTTGAAATTGAGTTTATTGGAAATGGTACTTCGTCCTCCTCAGGCCGTTTCGTGCCGTGGAAAAAAAGACAATGCATTATGTTGTAAAAGTCAGTTGATAAGTCCTGAGGAAAGTTTGTTTGTCGGAGAAAGACAAGCCAACGAAATAGTAGTTTGATGATAAATGTGTGCTCACTTCAAACAGTGTGGGCAAAGAAAAGAGAATTTTGTGTTTGTGACAATAATCGATTAGTGTTTTTCGAGGGCCGTTGTATTGTTGACAATGAAGGATGGTATGTGTAACTGAAAGATGGATGCTGCATGATGAGCATGAAGGCTGAGGTGAAGCAGAATAAATAAATCGGCGTGTGAGATAAGTATGTTCTATGCGGAGCCGCAATAGGATTTTTCTTCTTAGCGGTTGGTTTGAAATGATGACATCGAGATATGGTTTGACTGGTTTGATGTTCCTAATCATGTATGGTTTGTGTTTCGTGTCCAGTTTTGATTTAAAAAATGCCGAATGTTCTGTCGTATTCATGATTTGTTGCCTTCAAAATGGTGCCAAATTTCTGTGATATCTGGTAGTTGTAATGAGGTTTTCGCTAAGTGATCTGCTTCTTCGCTTCCTGGGATGCCCACAGTGACTGGGAGCCCACAGGCAACGGACCTTCGCGCCCATCAGATGAAGTGTTTCACATGGAAATGTGTGAAAAAAAAGTAAAGAAAGAGATTGCAGAACAGGTTTAGAGTCCAAACAAATCACTAAACTTCGCATGAGGTGACAAATTGAACGATTGCGGGCATAACGAAGGGCAATTCGAATGGTGTATAATTCGGCGACAAAAATGTAGATTTCGTTTGGTAGGCGATGTTGTTTTCGGTGTGTAGCCGAAACAATGGCATTTCCTGTGGTTTCTGGGTCTTTAGAGCCATCGGTAAAATAAAGAGAACATGGTGGTAGCAAGACCGAAACTGGTAAAAATTTGTTGGTTTATATATATATATATTGTATATATATATATATATATATGCATTTATATATATATATATATATATATATATATACAGAGTTGTGATTTTCTGGAGTGGTGGTCAAATAAAAGATGTGTCGTTCGTCCATATGCCACAATGGGATAGTGGGTGGAGGAAGAGGAATAATGGGTGGAATAGTGTAATGAAGTTCAGCAGAAAACGTGTTCCCACAAGTAGCTATGGTTATAACGCCTGTTCTTTTTTGGCTTGACCTAAATAATTGTGGTGTAAATTTGGGAGAGCTGGTAAAGAGGTGTATGTTACGTGATTTTCTTGAAGTTGAATTTTGGAGGCATGCATAAGTGTTTGTTACATTCGTCGGAGTGCTAATGGTGGAATTCCTGTCTTTGCTTCTGAATAATTGATGGGAGAAGTGATCATTGCACCGATACGGATAAATATATTTTGAATGGTGTCTAAAATGTTCAGGGTTGAGGTGCTGGCACCAGCATAGAATACCGAACCATATTCGATGATGGCCGGAACTAATGGTTTGTGCAGCTGTAAAAGCGTATCACGCTCGGCTCCGAATGATGAAGAAGTAATACCTGTATCACTTCTACTTCTATTTCGCTGTAGCGAAATAAGTAGAGTCGGTAAAAACATTTGCGCCGCACGTGTTTCATTTGCTTGTGCATAGAGCCTACGATCAAACATAGTACCGACAAATTTAAAGGAATTTACACAAGGTATGTTATTGTTCCCGAGATGAAGCGGATGTCTGGGTTTGGACAGAGGGTTGATTTACTAAATATAATTGTTGCAGATTTTTTAGCCGAAAAGTGAAGTCATACTTATGAGACGATTCATATGCTTTGCCAAGTGCGTTTTATAGTCAAAATAAACAATGGTCATATTCTTCCTGAACACCAAATCGCACTGTCATCGACAAAAAGTAAATGTGATAAGTTAGCGGACATGTCCGCGAAAAGGTCGTTAATTATGATGTTAAATACAACTGGTCAAATGAGCTCACCTGTGACAATCCACTTTGCATGAAATGTAAATCTGAAATGGCTGACCGGCACCTGATTTGAAATGGACGAAACCCAGATAAAACACCTATCGAATAATGAGTTAAATAACCTTTCATGCCGGGCTGATGAAGCTTGGAAATTAATGCGGGCTTGAATACGTATACGTTGCTAATGTCTAAACATACTGCGAAAGTGTGCTCGTGTTTTTGTAATCATGGATGATGTCTGTTTCTGACTGAATGAGATGATCTAAAGTGCTGCGTCCACGACGAAAACCGCATTGAATTGGAGATAAACGAGACTTTGTGTCCAGGTGCCAGAGATCAGTCATTTATAATAATTATGTCAAAAAGTTTCCCTAAGCAGCTGGTTAGGGCAATGGGCCGAAAATTACTGAAGTCACGATGATCTTTACCGGGTTTTGAAATGGGGAAGATGAGAGCTTTTTCCATGTTTCAGGAAAGACCGTGGTTTGACCAGAATAAATGCGTCGAAGATGCATTGTTTGATGTGGTAAGATAACCGTCGGAAGAAAGAACAATGCAGCTTGTCAGACCCAAATGAAGTGTCTCCGACGGAGAAAATGGCATTCTCCAGTTCAGAAAGTTGAAAAGAACCATTGAAGTTTTCGGTATTGTTGGAATCAAAGAGGGAAAAATTGGCGTGCGAAGTGTTTGATGCACTTTCTAGAAAGCCAGATCTGTAGTTACCGTGGGCTGTTGTGAGCGGTGACATCAGCTACGCTGTTGCTTTGCTATGCTGCTGTTTCTATGCTACTGCTGGGGGTTCGGTAATGGTGACATTTTTAATTTTGAGAGCAGGGAGTGATTTAGATGGGAAGCGTACGAATAAACGACGGACGAGTTATCAAATTTCGCTTGAAGTCGTTTTACCATTGAGTTTTTGTAAATAAGATGCCCATGAAAGGCGTCTAGAATCATACATGATGTAGCGTGTTCTCGCACGTCCATGGTTCCGGATGATTAAATTTTGTTGATCGGCATTTCGTAAATATTTCCTCAATGCTCTTTTTCTTGCCACAATGGCTTGGACTATTTCATGGCTACCAAGGTATTATATTTCGTTTCGTGAAAGGTTTTGTGAGTGGAACTGTCGCAGACGCTGCTTCTAAATGTGTGTTGGCAATTAAGGTAATCCTTTGTACAGGGCCTTGGTTGTATTGTAAAGGTGGAGGTTCCTGAAATTTATTCCAG
Source organism: Ashinkailepas kermadecensis (assembly GCA_034440615.1). Taxonomy (NCBI): domain Eukaryota; kingdom Metazoa; phylum Arthropoda; class Thecostraca; family Neolepadidae; genus Ashinkailepas; species Ashinkailepas kermadecensis. The sequence continues at coordinate 71,601 of JAOTOM010004118.1, forward strand.
TCGGCCTTCGAAAGTTTCCAACGAGGGACAACACTTGGTGTTTATCTGCGGCTGTTGAAAAAGTGGCTATTAATGTAATGGTGTAGTGATCGCTATCAGTGTCTACTAAATACAAGCAAAATGAATTGCCGGGGATGGAGAGCAGACGAACAAATCCATTGCAGTTTCTGTATTGTGTCCTAGGTGGACAAAATGTTGGCTGTCCAGTGTTAAGTGTACTAAATTGTATCGGTTCAAGATGTGTTGAATAATGTGTTCGCTAGTGTCTGTACGTGTGCATGCTTTATATCCCAGCTGGGATATGTGCGTTGAAATCGCCAAGTAAAATGAAAGGTCTTTTTTTAATGTGCTATGAGGTTTTCTAAGTGTTTCAAAATGTTTGTGTTATCTGTGTGTGGTGGAATATAAATGGAAGAAACATCTATATTACATCATGGAGTCACAAAGTGCAGACTACCAACTGCAACGGGGAATTTAGTGTAATTTGTCTGTGTGTGTGTGTGTGTGTGTATGTGTGTGCGTGTGCATAATGGATGTGAATTAGAGGTCGGCATCCGTACGGATATCCACGGATATCCGTGGATATCCGTGCTGTGGATGGATATGGATGGATGATTTATTGCCTATATTTCAAATGGATGGATATGGACGGATGACAGTTTTCACTGATGTATGCGGATGGATGTATGATTTTACTGTGGATAAATGTGCCTGACCGATGAACCCTTCTTTTTCAGTGAATTCACATGCAATTACTGAAGACCATTTTACAATGGCCACTTGCGAGCTACTACTCTGAGTTTGAAATCAGCACCTAATCCTACATATGTGTAAAGACATGTCTAATGCACAAAGTCACGTCTAGTGTGGCCCGAGATCATCATATCCACCATGGCTGTGAGTAAACAGGAAATATCGAGGCTTCTGCGGTCAAACAGCCCGAGAGTCACCCTCTGCGCCAACGAAGAAGGCCGATCTGCTGTTTGGGACAATTTTCGATGTGTGGAGTTAGATGAGTGCCGCGTCGCCTTCGTTGCCTGTGTCAAATGCCACGCCATATATGGTCATAGTAATAAAGATGGCACAACCAACCTTAGAAATCACAAGTGTGGTTTGAAAGGGCCAGAGGCAGGCCAACAGACCCTGACTTCGTTCTGTGGTCCGACTGCCGCGCCGAACGCGGTCAGCGAAGCCAAACGGCGTGTCGCAGCAAAAGCAGCCCTGTGCACTGCCCAGGATTTTCGCCCCTATACCTTCGTGGAAGGGGAAGGCTTCCGTCAACTCGCTCAGGAGCTGCTGGACCTAGGGACGACAAACTCGGCGAAACACCTAAAAGCAGACGACGTGCTCCCGAGCGCGCGCACAGTTGGTCGTGAAGTACAGAAGCAGGCGAATGACAGGCGGGGCCAACTTCGCCGTGAACTAGAGGAAACCATAAGTGCAGCAGTGACAACTGATGGCTGGACGTGCAGCACCACACGCCATAAGTTCATCTCCATTACCCTTCATAGCGTAGCAGACACGAAAGGACAGCTGGAGGTCAAAAGCAAAGTGCTTGGCGTCAGAGCTATGGATGAAGCCCACACGGCAGCCAACATTTTCGCAGCGATCAGCTCTGTTCTCGACGAGTTCATACCTAACTGGGAACAAGACGGTCGTGTCAGTGCCGTGGGCACTGATAACGCAGCCAACATGCGCGCTGCGTTCGATCGACGTGCCTCGCTTTGGCTCGGCTGTACCTGTCACCAGCTTCACCTGGTGGTGAAGGCAGCTCTGGAGCCGGCGACGGGTGAGCGCCGTCAGTGGGCTGAGGAGAGTGAGGACGCCCTGCGAACCGCAGCGCAAAGAATCTGCGATCAGCTAAAGTCCAGCAAACAGCTGGTCTCGCTGGTCTCGCTGGTGAGGCGAAAGGGCCTGGATAGGCACCTCACCAAAACCCTCGAACAGGAGTGCGAGACCAGCTGGCACAGCACGCTCATCATGGTGAAGTCGATCCTGGAGGCCATGGAAGACATGCGCCGCCTGCCGGCGTTTGTGGACGACCCGCCAGTAGAGGAGCTGCTAGGCAGCCTGCGCGCCAGCACCTTGCGTCAGATTGTTGACGTCCTGGAGCCGCTGACGCTGGCTAGCAACCAGCTGAGCTGCGAGCGTTCGCCTACCCTCCACCTGGTCGTGCCCTGCTTGGAGCGGCTCCTGCAGCACCTGAAAGCAGATGAGGAAGGCGACCTCATTGCGGAAGAGTTGAAGCGCCGCCTAAGAGCAGGTCTGCTGCAGAAGTACAAGGTGAAACCAGCACACGTGGCGGCGGCACTCCTGTGGCCGCCTCACCGTCGTCTGAGCATTTTCAAATTCCTGGACGCACAGCTGAAGCAGGAGGGCCAAAACCTGATAGCCGACTTGGCGAAGCAGCTCGTGCGGATCCGAGATCGTGGCAGCTGCAGAAGTGCAGCCGCTGTCGACCACGACTCACCAGACTCGCCACTGCCTGCCGAATCGCACCCATCACAGTCAGGGCTGAGCAGTAGCACCATGGCAAGTTTCTTCAGCTTTGCAGCTGAAGACTCTGCCGAAGCCGAAGCCAATCCATCGCGGTCTTTACAAGCGGAGCTCGCTGAATACATGGAGCAGCCGGGGCCCGAACTGGCAGTCTGTCGTGATCCATGTGGGCAAGACATCCTAAAGTTCTGGTCGGCGCGCGGCGTCCGGGAAAGGTTCTGCCTGTTGCATCAGCTGGCACGGCACCTTCTGGCAGTACCTGCTGCCAGCACTGCATCAGAACGCGCATTCTCAGCGAGTGGGCGTATCCTGGAGGAGCGCCGTTCCCAGCTCGCTCCTGAGAGCGTCGACGCGCTGATGGTTCTGCGAAAGCAGTAAGAGAAGTCGACCTGCAACTAGTTGGTGGTGATGAACGGTGTTATATCACACAGTACCAACTTTTTGGACATGTGCTCTTTCACGTGTCTTTCATGTTCATGCCTCTTATTTTCCCTTAGCACAGTATTCACAAGTTGTTGAATGAACACCAAATGTTGCTTGTTTTCAGCTCGCTCTTTGGAGCATAGTACTGCAACGAAGTGGTTCAGAACTAAACCTACCAAAGAACCTACCAAATAGGTCGGTCGACCTGCAACTAGTCATTAGTTCTGACTGCTGAACGTTTTTATTAGGTATAGCTTCACCGTTGTGGATAACACCTGCCTACTCATTGATGTGCGCAGACTGGAAATACATGTGATTCACACAAAACCAGGTATTTGTAGTCGTCTACAGCGTTTATTTATGTATTGGAAATACGTTACCAACAGATGTTATATCCGTCCAGAAACAAATGATGTCAATTATTAAAACGGCGTTTTACAGAATTTCTTTTTCGTGTCTTTCCACCGTCGTGATAAACGAGTCATTTAGCTCGAAAACATTATGAAGGTAGCAATTTACATATGTCATGTTGACATGTACTAACCTGAAAGGGTCATGGCATATATGGATGGATATGGATGCAGCATATTATGTAGGCGGATGGATATGGATGGATAGTAAATTTGCTTCATGGATACGGATGGATATGGATAACACATGAGGAGGAGGTGGAACTGGTGGATGGATAAGGATGGATACAAATTTGGGCTGACGGATGCGGATGGATATGGATATAAAAAAAAGCCATCCATGTCGACCTCTAATGTGAATGTATAGTGCTGTTCCGTCACTGCGATGTGGTCCCCGGACCTCATCGTAGCGGTACATACAAGGAATAATTAAAGAGATTTAACTTCTACGAATCGATGGGAAAAAAGGTTCCATGAAGTGCAATGAGAATTGGAGTGAATATACTAAACTAATTTTCATTTCGGTTCATTTGGATATTAAACTACGACAATTCCATTGTAAGAAAACACACATTTCAAATACAGAGTTAATGTTTGTCAGTACCTTTCGGTGCATGCCTCAGCCATGCGTGATCAGGCAGGAAAGTTTGTTGTGTCATTGCGGCCCCTGAGGGACCGCCCGAGCCGTCTGGGCGACCGGTGACATTGGAGAGGTCACGGCAGCCGGTCACTGCCGCGGGCGCTGCCGCTGGCTGGCAGGAGTCGGCCGGGTCAATTGTGTGCCACCAGCGCTGGACGTGCCGGGCTTCCCCGGCGACCGGTGACATTGGAGAGGTCACGGCGGCCGGTCACTGCCGCGGGCGCTGCCGCTGGCTGGCAGGAGTCGGCCGGGTCAATTGTGTGCCACCAGCGCTGGACGTGCTGGGCTTCCCCGGCGACCCGCTGAAGTCTAACGTGGCTGGTCTGCAGAGGAGTGACTGCGGGGTCGGCCACTCCTCGCGGGAGTGGCATGAGTTCTCAGAGCAGGAGTTGCTCGTGTGGTGTTGGTGATTGGTGTGAGTTTGGTAAGTGGTGTCGGGCTAGGAGTCATGTCAGTTTGTGTCGAGGTGAAAGTGGTGCGCACACGGGGAGTGGGAGAGCAATACTGGCCGTCTGGGCATGAGCTTTGGTGGGGGAGGTCGCCTCGACGGTTCGCCGGGCCTGGGGATACGCAACGCCGGTCGTGGCCTTGACCGCGCAGACTTCCTTCTCCTCTCAGGGGAAAAAGCCCTACCTAACGGAATCTGCACAAACACAAAGAACACACAGAAGCGCGGGGAACACAAATGCGACGCCGAAAAGCACGGGGATGATGCTGTGCAAGGAATAATTAAAGGAATTCACCCTACTAAAAATAAAAGTAGATAGAAAAAGAGGCGACGGGTGTCATCCCACTTGTAAATAAAAACTACGGACGAGCTCAGGTGAAACAAGCCGAGCGAACGAACCCTTATCTAGTGCGCGTGTGGTGGCGGAGCGTGCGATGCGCTCTGCATTTTAGTTCCTTGTCCCTGATTGCCGTTTTCGAAAAATCCACTGAGCTCAAGAGATCGTCACCGGGAGGTCATCCTTTCCTTGGGTCATCCTTTCCTTGGCAAAACCAAGGCTGCGTCTCGGAGTACAACCGAACGGAACTTGAAAATGCCACGTCATGGACTACGGTTATACTGTGAAAGACGACGTCTAGCCATTCCTAGGAATTTGACCATGGACTTGCTAAATGAGGACCACGAGAGTCAACGTCGGTCTGAATTGGCACGGTATGAATACTGGCTGTGATACGAGTCGTCGGATCACTGGAATCAGCTGCTGGCGATAGCAGCTGGGAGAACCCAAATGTTATGGCGCGTGTCACGCGGTGGCGTCTGTGCCCTAAACAGACGGGCGCCAGGTGGCGGCCAGTGGGCGGCGAGCGGTGGGCGGCGGGCGGCGGGCGGTGGGCGGCGGGCGGTGGGCGGCGGGCGGTGGGCGGCGGGCGGCGGCGGGCGGTGGGCGGCGGGCGGTGGGCGGCGGGCGGCGGGCGGTGGGCGGCGGGCGGCGGGCGGCGGGCGGTGGGCGGCGGTAGGCGGCGGGCGGTGGGTGGCGGGCGGCGGGCGGCGGGCGACGGGCGGGCGGCGGGCGGTGGGCGGTAGTTAGGGGGCCTCATCAACCGGCCCCGCCGGCTGACTCGCGCAGAACTGTATTTTTACGCCGGCCAGCACCGGCCATGAGATTTGAGCCTCAACAGTTCGTCGTCGAGAAAATCGCTGCCAGCTTAATATAGCAGCGGTCGGCCCAGCCTAAACTGTTACGGACGGCCCGCCGTCACATAGACAACTCTTCTGTCCGCTCAAGTCAACAGAGCCATACCCCAGTTTAAACAGCGCCCCCGCCATAGTGTTGCCAGCCAGCTGGGCCGCGGAATAATCTGCACCCGGGTCGCAGCGCACTCCCTCTCACCCCTCCGTACGGCTCACAAAACCGAGGAAAACCTGTGCAGCACGCAGTGGCCACACCCGGGTGCATCAACCCCACGGCCACAATCAACCTACAAACGGAATGGAAGTCGGTTAAGCTCTGGATGTGTTCCTCCAGCGATAAAAGTCAAATAAAATGTCCACTCGGTCACGACAAGGGTGGGAGAAATAGTCATTATGTCCGTGTAGATAAGACGACAGAGATGGCGCGGGCCTGTTCTGGCACTAAAGTCGCCCAGGGCTTGTGGGACAAGTGAAATTTCATAGAGCAGCGGTCCTCCCAGCTCGCCTGACCTCTACGCATGCTAGTGATGATGGTTTAATTGTTTTGCAATAATTATCGGTGCATCCAGCTCGTCCTACACCAGTTCGCATCTAATGTACTAATTATATTCAGTCATTGAAGAAAAGTAGACTGTGGAGTGGCACAGCATAGGGAAGGGCAGAATAATCGGGGCCTTAACGTTATTTGGCTCCCAACACAAGTCGTTTCGGAACATATTGAAGTGTTCTAGCTTCAAGCTGAACTTTGGAACGTTTATTATCAGCGTGTACCATATTTGGCCACCTACATAATTCCGCATAAGTTGAGCACTAGTGGAAAGTAATCCCTCCCCTGTTCCCATTTTCCCCACCCACTGGATAAAATGGGACCAAGGACAGAAGGCCTTATGAGGAAGCTAACACATGTGATGTGGCAAACAATCCGAGTATGTTCGTTGGCTGGGTTAACAGTTTATGTAGATCGGTGCCATGTATATTTTTTTCGTAGAGTGGAGGGTGCAGGCGAAGACGAAACCGGTGTTGACGTCGACACAATTTGGTACTATGGTATGGAAAAGTACAAGCAAAAGGTGATACTGACAAATGAACACAGCATCTGCTGGTAATGTCGTGATGGCACAGAAGCTAGGAATCAAATCTGGTGAAGAAGTGACAGCTACTTTGTACGGTGTGAAGTACAGAAAAAGCAGGGTACCCTGCTTTGTCCCTTTCTTCACACTCTGTCATGCCCCAAAGAACAGATATGGTTAGTTGAGCATACCGTCATGCTTGAGCACGCCGCCACAGAAAAGCATGCTACGACATGGAAGACTAATAGAAAAGCCTTCACTGCAATATCATCATCAAAGCGACGGGTCACTCATAAAGCCTCCAATCACAACGTCGAAATAGCATCAGACACTGACAAAAAAAAACTAAAATTCGTCGCACTTCACGCACGCTCGATCGTCTTGCTACACCAGAAAAGAACGGCAAATGGGAGAACTATGAACTGGCAAGAGTGGCACAATGGGAGAACTATGAACTGGCAAGAGTGGCACAATGGGAGAACTATGAACTGACAAGAGTGGCACCAGTCCACAATGCTAATCAATGAACAATTGCGAAATCCTATTTTGTCCAGTTGCACCGTTTTCCTCCATTTCACCTATCCTCTAATAGACTCAATAGTAAACCGCATCTTACCACATCGTACCCCAGCCCTCACATGTACAGAGCGCTGATGCAACACCACGAGGACTTTTCCACCACGGAAAAATGGCGGGCTGATGCGCAACACCACTGGGTGTACCTAATGGAACATCCCTCCCCGACCTTATGGCGTACAACGCTACTGGGTGTACCTAATGGAACATCCCTCCCCGACCTTATGGCGTATAACACCACTGGATGTACCTTATGGAGCATCCCTCCCCGATCTTATGGCGTATAACGCCACTGGGTGTACCTAATGGAACATCTATCCACGACCTTATGACGTGCAACGCCACTGGGTGTACCTAATGGAACATCCTTTCACAACCTTGTGGCGTACAGCGTCATTGTGTGTACCTAATCGAACATCCTTCCACGACCTTGTGGCGTACAAAATTCAGACATCATGTCAGGTTGCTAAGCTGTGACGAAAGAACATGCCAGATAGTTTGTCGCCGATGTCGCGAAAAATGTGCAATTAATCGCACTGATTGCCCCAACTAGTCCATATTGAACGTGGTAGAGACATGGACAACTGAGCTGACATACTTGCATATGCTATTCACCTTTCCAATGTCATTCGAGATCATTGACCCAGCATGATCTCACGTGATCTTTTCCGGCTTTTGGGTCGCTTCGGGGTTAACTTAGACTCTGGAATTGAAATTAATGTCTATCTTATCCCAAGTGTGTACAAGAAGGTAACATGAGAGCACCATTTGAGTAATTCCCCAAACAAAATCAACATATCGACCTTCTCTGAACCTTGCCTTATGGATCTACCTATAATATATTGCACACAATTAGCATTCAACATGCTGAGGAATCCTATGTCGAACATTTCCAGCGAGAATCAGTCATTGTTCCTACGCCGATAATATTTGTCGTGAATATGCTGGATTTTGCACCCAAAAAATGTACACTTAAGCTGACTGAAAGCTAGCCAGCAAAATGTATGATAGCAATCGGGTATCATTCGCTAGATCTCGACACGTACATACCACGTGCTGGATTTTGTTTAATGTCACTGGTACTGATCGTTCGGAAAAGTCAGAATTTGCGATGCTCCTCTCCATCCTGCACTGGGGAATGTGGCAAGAATATCGTGCACAGGCGAGGGCTGCCTCTGAATAATTGGCAATAAAACACCACGTGCTATGCTCGTATTCATCGCTGCAAATACCACGCCTTGAAACAAACATGGCTGTAAAAATATAAGGTGGAAAACGTGAGCCCTTAAATCAAATGGCATATGGGGAACAGAGAGACAGACCCGTGCCTCTTGAATTAAAACATCCAACTCCAGAAAAAATGAACAAACATGTCCGCGCCTATTCTGTAGTTATAGGACGTGCCCTGTAGAGTGATAAGCCCCTCAAAATAAAAACCGCGCCGAGCCGGTTCAGGCTGGCTCAATGGTTGTATTGGCTTCTGTTATTTGAAGGCAGCCCCTCTCGACGGTCGGTCTCGCTCAATGGTTGTATTGGCTTCTGTTATTTGAAGGCAGCCCCTCTCGACGGTCGGTCTCGCTCGTAATTTTTATTTGTCTTTAGCAGGGGCAAAGTGCCATCCGCTAGATATTTGTGACGTTAATGAAAGGGTTACGTTAAACCGACTTGTGTGGCATCAAGTGATAATAAACAAGCAAGAGAGAACAGATGAGAGACGCCGACAAACGAAGAGCGTGGCGTAAAGGGCCGGTACATAAATCGCATTCAGGTACACATACATACATACATACATGCATACACATGCATACACGCGTATATTGACCGGTAAAATCTGCAGTTATTTGCGAAAAACCGGAGGGGTGGGCGGATTTCGCCCCCCCTCCAGTGCGCGTGTTAACCACTGAGCTACCGACACTAATTCGAGGGTAGAAACTATCTCGCAATGCGAGGGCTAATGGTTGAAGCCCAAAGTGTGCTGGGGACGCCCAGCACGACCACGCTCCATCCACCAGGAAAATCCCCGAACCTCCAACCACTCACTCAAGAAAATCCCTACCTTCCATTGTTTATTTTAGCATGTTCTCCTGAAATTTAGCTGCTGTCACTAACCGTGGACAGCAAATGACAGTAGGGTGTCGAGGACAGAAGGGTGTCGAGGGGTGCTGTCTGTCAGTGTACTTACACTGACAGCACCCCTCGACACCCTTCTCTCAAAGTTATCGTTTTACACTCGTCACGAGTCTCCGAGAACGACACGAGAACTTTGTAATACAATTTTATGTTCTTCGAGCTCATGGTGCATACTCATGTCTATTAGCGGGAGTGTCCGAGAATCATAGCAATGCTGGATATGGTTCTCGATGTTACAGAATTGGTGCGAGAGCCAGGAAAGGTATCCATACTGGTTTCACAGTTCTCAACCGCGCGTCTCCTGCAGTGCAATTCGACGCCATCTTCCTTTTTCGACCGCTTGATGGAATAGCCGTGCATGGTGAGTATCAGTCCATTTATATAGCATTTATAAATTACCAGTAAATAGAGAGTATGTCAGTCAAATGAAAAGAATGTAGTGGACGTCTTCTTTAGTGTTGCGATTTTACCAAGCTGAAAGTATCACCAATTGGGAAATGTGCATGGCTGGGATGGGTGCGCCACTACCACACACTTAGTAACCTAGATCCATGGAGAACAAATTTGATGAGAACAAGTTTTTTTTAGCTGCCACTGGGATCCAATGGGCATTGGGCAGTGATGTGCATCTCTGAATTATGATTTAAGAAGGGTACCAAACAATTCTTTGAAATTAATAATTAGGGGAAGAGGGGGTGGGGTATCTGAACACGTTCCGTTTCCCGAACACCTACCTTTGAACGTCTTCCGCGTCATGTTCCGAGGGTAAATAACAACCAGATGGCCATATTCATGAACGATGAACTTTTTTTATACTGAAATACAAAGGCCTGACTCCATAGTTCTACAGATACTTTGTGTACGAAGTTAACGAAGTCCGCAGGTCCATTTTAGGCTTCACAGAGCCGTCAGCTTGAGAAAATCAAAAGGAAGCAACCTACAATATTTTGTGTGCGATTACACCAGTATTTTTTTAGTAGCTACTAATATCGTGCACCAGAACACCTACAGTGAAGTAATCCTGCACAACCACATTTTCGTGTTCGGAATACGGCACACCACTACAAAATAATTATTTGTTTTATAGTTGCTCTTTACAAGTGGTTAGAGGATTTTCATTGAAAGGAACTGTTTGAATATGGATAGCTTGTTCATTTTCGTGTTCGGTAAACACAGTACAATTACTGGTTCTGCCAAGCAGAAGCAGCAGTAGAGCCATTTGTTGCATGATGTCTTAAGTGTTTTGAACCCCCCCCCGTGTTCACCTACACTATGTTTGCATCTAGTCGATGCTACAGGGAGGGTGGAGGATCAGCAATTTATACATGCAAAAGCTATGTAACAAGAAGTATGAATATCATAGAAAGCAACCTCATTGAAGCCTCATTTGTGGAAGTAAACCTTGGAATTGAAAACAATAAGAAATCTGTAATAGTATGTCAGATATACCATTCCCCATGTTTCTCCCATTGTGATTTCCAAAACATGTTGGATAGGTTACTAGACAGCAAGCAAAGGAAAACCTACAATCATTACAGGAGATTTTAACTATAACTGACTAAATATTAGAAATGATAGAAATAGCAGAGCTTTTCTAAACTTGCTCACCTCATATAGATTTTGGCCCACTATAACAAAAGCCACTCATGCACATAGTGCTGGAATATCATTGCTAGACAATATATTTATAAATGATCTCTCATTTATCTGCTCTTCTGGATATTGCTAGAGGACTTATCTAATCATCTTCCCATTTGTGTGACTTTAACTTTTGATGAAAATCAAAGCTCAGCAAAAGCCAATAGAACAGTATTTGATTATAATAAAGTGACAAAATCGAATGATTATTTGGCATTGACACTGCAAAATTTTCACAACACTGATGCAAACATTGCATGTTCTCAACTGAATAAAGTATACATAGATGGCATGAAGCTTTGGACTAAAACACTTGCATACAGTAGAAAGAGAGCCCCTATGAAACCATGGATAACTGCAGGAATATTATGTTCCATAAATACAAAACTGTACAAAAGGTGCATACAAAATCAAACCATACAATATGAACATGAGTATAAACGATATAGAAACATTTTATTTAATATTTTGAGAGATGGAAAAATATGTATTATCAAACAGCACTCTATCACAATCAGCAGGATGGACAAAGTACTTGGAGAATCCTAAATGAACTGACAAATAAGAAAACAAAAACTAGATCCAAACTTCCTGATGCATTAGTAGATCAAGATAAAGCTCATAAAGTGCTAAGGCTTAATGAGGGCTACAGGGGCCATCTGGGTTAATCAAAACTAGAAAAGATACTAGAAATGTACATGCTCACACCCCAATCAATTCATTATCTCGAGTTCCAAGGGAACTATATATCCCAGCATATCTAGCACCATTCACCTGATATTGCATAACACACTCCTGAACAATTCCAAACTCCTCCAATCATGCCCCATTGTGTTACCATAGCCAATCTCATAAGTATCACATACCCGAATGTCGGTGCTGAATCCACTGCTAGGTACACCCTATATAGTATAATATAATGCTATAAGTATTATAATACTAGAAGGCTATGGTATCACAATGGGGTGTGATTGGAGGATTTTGGAATTGTTGAGTGTGTTATGCAATATCAGGTGAATGGTCCTAGATAGGCTGGGATATATAGTTCCCTAGGAACTGGAGATAATGGATTGATTGGGGTGTGAGCTTGTACTTATCTAGTATCTTTTCTAGATAGGCTTAACCCAGATGGCCCCTGTGGCTCTTATTAAGCCTTAACACTTTATGACTTTATGACTTTATGACTTTATAGCCTCGTAGCATTGCCTGCTGAACATTCACGAGTTAATTTGATTTCAGCCAGTCTTTTAGATGCCTTAACACACCTAACCTTATTTCTAGCTATTCTATATGATTCTAGATTAGCCTCAGAGTTAAAATATTTTAGTTTCTTAACACGCGCCCTGGAGGGCCTCTGAAAATTACGCGCACTGGAGGGGGGGCGGATTCCGCCCCCCCCCCCTAAGATCTCGGCTCCTAGTAAAGCTGGAGGAACGAAATTCGCAGGGTGGATGGGTACGGTAGTGAACTCTATTGTGTGCAAATTTCATGACCTTAGGTCAATATCTTCAAGGTCAAATGAGGTCAAATTGGCAAAATTTTCTGGTTTTGCATGGCTTGGCTTGTCATCATTATGGATCGCTGTGATTGTGTTTAAATGCTCAAAAATGGGCATCAATGATATTTTGGACATTACTAATGATGCAATGCAGATGCTAGACCCAACATTTGACCTCAGGTCACCTATATAGCACCACTTTATCAGGTCAGTTACCTGTTCCAGTTACCGAAACCGGGTCGCCCGCCCGACTGCTCCGTCGGGCAGCTCGGAGCAATCGGCTTCGTGAAGAAAGGAGTGAAGTGCATGAATAAAGTATGGAAACGCAATGACAAACAGTACAAATGACAAATAGTTGTGCATTTATGACAACATTCCAGTTGATCATGTTTGGTTCCATTAACCTGTCATGAACTTGACCTGACTTGACCTCGGTGACCTAACATGACCTTGCAACTATATAGCATATCAATATACATCAAACAAGTCGCTAGTGTTGCCAAGAACACTTCCCTTTTGCGAGTATACGGGAAGTGCATCAGCGCCGATTTTTGTGGTCTGGCGCTGGATTTTTTTTTTTTACTTTAGCGGCCCCTAACTTGAAAAAAAAAAATTCGGCCGATTTCCATTTTTCTTCCTTTAAACGACGGGCCGTTCATTTCTAAGCAGGTACGCAGAAAATCGCGTATATTGACCGGTAAAATCTGCAGGTATTTGCGAAAAACCGGAGGGGTGGGCGGATTTCGCCCCCCCCTCCAGTGCGCGTGTTAAATGCCTGCTTCTTTGGCTCCAGTAGGTGTTTTACTTCCTTGGTCAGCCATGTAGGGTGCTTAATCTTGTTTAATCTAATTTGCCTATTGGGAATGAACCTATCTTGACCTTGGAACAGGTTGTCTTTTATCATTTTCCACAATTCATAGGTATCTAAGCCCCTCAATAACTTCCCAGTGAATTTCATTGAGGTAGTTCCTGAACTCATTGTAATTTGCCTAAGCAAAATTTGGAATCAATGCTTTAGAGCAATGAAGATTCAAGATGGCAATGAATATGAAGGGAATTGTGTACCTAATGCATTTAATAATTTCTTTGTCTCTATTGGATAAAGACTAGAAAAAAATAGCATCTACAGAAAATTATCCAAATGAATACATAGCTGAACCTACCTATGCAAAGTTTTCTGATATTAGTACCAATGAAGCTAAAGTAAGAAACAATTATTAAGAAATTGAAATATGTTGGATGTGGCATAAATGGAACCAACACAAAAATTTTAATGCTGGAGGAACATGAACGTGAACTGATGAAAGGAACATAAATTGATTACCCATCATCATTCATTGAATCATTGAAACAGATTACCCATCTACTTAATCTTTGTCTGCATAGTGGAATATTTTCTGATGATTTTAAGAAAGCATTGCCCCGCCCCACTGTTGGGTTCGTCCACCTAATAATTTCAACTTTTAACAACTTTGGATCATTTGGAGTGAGACCTCCAATCCGTTTGGCCCCGCCCATTGCCTCCATGCATTTCCCCATGTCTTTCAGAAATGAACATACCTGGTGCAATTCCTGTCCCCTTCCCCGCCCGACATGTTTAGCCTGGTAATTGTCAGTTTTAAAATATAAAATGTTTGCACGCACAATGCAGCCAATATTGTTTTTCGTAGGTGGTGGTGCCAGAGGAGTATTTACCTTCTCCCCTGGACTGCCCCCTTCTTTCTGTCAAGATGCTGTCTACCGAGGTGTACATGAAACCTTTGCATAGTATATTTTTGGGAGAACAGGTCCTACATCTGCCGGGACGCCCCTATGCAAACTGCAGGGGGACCCACCGAATCCCATTTTGCTATCTTAAGCCTGTATCAAGCAGATGAAACAGATATGGCGTCGGAATACAGCAGTCCAATATGTCTTTGTCCATAGGTGTAGGTTTCTAAAAATTATTTCGAGGGCACAATACATGAAGGCAATGGGCGAGCCCGAAAGGATTGGGGGGGGGGGCATGCCACATTATATTCTACGTTGGAATTTGAAATCATTGGGAGGGCAAAGCCAACATTGGGGGCGAGGGAGCAAGTTCCTCAACAAAAGCATACAAAGCTACACCTTGTCGATGAAGCTTAAACACTTCTGCTGGCTTATGTAGGAAAGGAAGCAAATTTTGGATATGCTGATAAATTACGACGCTTGGACATTCTGTCGCGGCAGAGGTAGAAGTTTCCCACAATTATTTGGGGGTTTTCATGCCATTCTTTCCAGCCACGACTATCAAACCAACGCCCATAATTATGCGCGTTGGCATGGCACATCCAGCAAACGCCTTAATGCGTTGGCTGTAAGACTGGATGGGAATGGAGGTCTAGCATGGGGCAATATAGGTCCCATGCTGGACTACAGTAGCATTCGGGAGGGGGAGTGCCTCACAAAAGTATAGAAAGTTCCACCTCGGTGTCGCGGTGTACCGTTATGCCACAATGACCAACAGCGAAGAATACTGGTGACAGGACATACAATTGCAAAACATCTCATAAATTAACGTGGGGCATTGGAGGTTTTGGACATTCTATCGTATATGACATTCTGCAATCTGCGCCTTGAACATTCTGTCACATCCGAGTGCCCTTGGTTGCTGGACATTCTACCGTTTGGACATTTTGACCCTGTGCCGGGCCCAAGGCCTAGATTGGCCGGGGCGATCAAAACCTCTGGTCATGATCGTTGCCGCCTAGTATCTTGATAGCCTTGGTAGTCGCCGTCAGTCGTCCAGAATTCGACGACGTTGCGACGTTGCCCTCTCCCTTCCCGCGGTTCTGTGCCAATAGTCGTGGTAACAAGTGTAGCTTTGTACACTTTTTGGGAGGGCACTTGCCCCCCCCCGTCCATGTTGGTTGTGCCCCCCCCCCATATTGGCTGTGCTTCCACCACAATAATTTCAACTTTTAACATGGAACCCTATGTGTTATGCCCCCAATCAATTTGGGCCCTCCCATATTGATTTGGGGCCGTCATGTATTGTGCCCCCCCCCACAATAATTTTTCAGGATAGTGCGCCCATGGTCGTGGTGCTGCGTGCAAGACCACATAGCATTACTTTTCTGTTGATGGATGCATGTGAGTTGTGTGCTACTTGTATTGATAGCTCCTGTTATCTAAGAGGCTTTCAAGCATTGGGATTTTGAGACACTGGAAAACTTAATTCCAATGGAGGTTCCTATCGTCATTCCATCGGTTTTGTTTTGAGGACACCTTGAATTCGAAATTTGGGATACTAGGAGTGGGGGGAGGGAGGGGGTTCTAATCATAGGTGTAGGCTTTATATAATTATTGGTGTTGCCAACATGTGATTCAACCACATTGCGTTCACGTAAGTATTGGCATACACTGAAATGCTGAAGTGTGAAAATTATTGGTGTTGCATTGGCAGAACCAAATCGATAAGCATTCCCACCAGTGAGGAAGGCCTGTTGTACTTTGGTATGTTGAGCTACATTTTGATTTGTCTTTGTAACATGAGTTTGGTATGGGGTGACCATGAGGGGCATATTTTAGTTTTACAGTAAGTAAGGGGTGGTTGTCTGGGCTCATCCGCTGAAACAGCAAGGAAGTGAGTTTGCACTGTTAAAAGTGATTAAATGTGTTTAGTGATTGTTTTCTGTGCATGACTTAATTTAGCCAAAAATAGCCCATTTTTTGCTAATTTTGTTCCTTGACCTGACATGAGATCTTTGGCTGGCCTCGAAAGTCCACATATCAAGTTTATGTATTAGTTTATTTATGCATTGGCTTCCAAATTGGTCTTAGCACAATTATGGCCAAAATAGTGAAATTGGAAAATTTTCCATTTTAAAGTTCTTTGTGCAGATGTAATTTCAGCAGTATGAACCGAACTTATCAAGGGATACCGAAAGGAAAACCTTGGAACAGGGTGGAGTATGAACCGAACTTATCAAGGGATACCGAAAGGAAAACCTCGGAACAGGGTGGAGTATGAACCGAACTTATCAAGGGATACCGACAGGAAAACCTTGGAACTAAAAAACCTAAACTAGCCTAATCTAACCAAACCTAACCCATTTGTTTGCTTTATGGAGGGAAATATGTGTTAAAACTTGTCGTGTTACCACCTTCAAACACAATAATACCAACTTAACATGGTATGAGTCGTCAGAAATTCCTTACAAAAGCTCCTGATTTCTTATCGGAATATATCCATATCCATATCGGTACAGTCAGAATATCCAAGCGTCATAATGTACAGACATCAGAATGTCGAACAGGCAAGAAGATTCGGGTGTGACAGAATGTCCAATGCAACATAATAATTCTTCAATAATTTCAACAATGTCCCATGTTAAAATCATGGGAAATTAAATAAATGAGCAACAGGTGTTCAAACCATATGGAGTGAACCCCAATGCCATTTGGGCCCGCCCATTGCCTTCATTTATTGTGCCCCCTAATAATTTTCAGAAATTAATTCACGTATGCACGAGCATATACATACATTCATATATATATATATATGTGTGTGTGTGTGTGTGTGTGTGTGTGTGTGTGTGTGTGTGTGTGTGTGTGTGTGTGTGTGTGTGTGTGTGTGTGTGTGTGTGTGTGTGTGTGTGTGTGTGTGTGTGTGTGTGTGTGTGCGTGTGCGTGTGCGTGTGCGTGTGCGTGTGCGTGTGCGTGTGCGTGTGCGTGTGCGTGTGCGTGTGCGTGTGCGTGTGCGTGTGCGTGTGCGTGTGCGTGTGCGCGTGCGCGTGCGCGTGCGCGTGTGTGCGTGTGTACACCTACAACAGAACATTTACTATTTGTACCTCTTGAGGTTTGCAGCCTGTCATATTTAATAATAGCCAAGTGAATATCAAAATTAAGCAATTGCCCTAAACCTAGAAAACCAAAATATTTTAGTTTTGCGTGTCTAGTGCTGCAATACGGGAGTCGATTTGCATACTATTCATGGAGATTTGCCCTGCCCCCACTGTTGGCTTCACCCCCCCCTCCTCCCCCAATAACAGGTCTTTGTATTGTCCGTGCTGGATGTGTGTGCTGACCGGTTTCAGGTCGCTCCGCTTCCGCGTGCCTGCTTTCCGCGCCTGGCTTCTGCACCTGTTGACAGGCAATCCTCGCTTCTTGGCCACCAGCGTGATTCGTCTGATGAACAAACAGGTGAGCTCCAGCAGCGGCCAGTCCAGTCCACCCAGTTCATTGCAGCCGCCTGGTGTGTGCAGACAACACGCTGAGCTACAACCCAACGCCGAGTCACCACTGACACTGTACATACACTGTCAGTAACTGACGTTCGCTTGACTGAGACTGAAATGACGGAGGTACACAAGTTGTGGCTGCGGCGCTCCCCACATGGCTGATGATGGCCGAGATATACAAGTTAGGACTATATCACTCCCCACATGACCGGACTGACTGAGGTACACAAGTGGCTGGTCTGGCGCTGCAGGTGACGATGAGGCGAGTCCGGTAGTGCATGCAAACCGACAGCGAGTTTGACCTGTTCGCAGGTGACGATGATGCCGCTCTGGTGGTGCATGCAAACCAACAGCGCGTCTGACCTGTCCGCAGGTGACGATGGGGCTGCTCTGGTGCATGCAGAACGTGCTGGCTCTGAAGGCGAACATCGCGCGCGGCCAGGCGCTGTTCGGCACCATCGACAAGTTCCTGCTGTACAGGCTGACCGGCGGCCAGCTGCACGTGAACGACGTCACCAACGCCACCGCCACCGGCTTCTTCGACCCGTACCTGATGTGCTGGTCGGGCTACACCCGCGCGCTGTTTGGTGTGCTGCCGGTCAGCTTGCTGCCGCGCGTGGTGTCCAACACGCACTCGTTCGGCGCGACGGCGCCACCACTGCTTGGCGCGACCGTGCCGATGACTGAGCCTGCGTGATCGGCGACCAGAGTGCGTCGCTGTACGGCTCTGGCTGTCTGCAACGCGGCGTCATCGCCGTCACGCTCGGCACCGGCTCCTTCCTGAACATGGACACTGGCGTCCGGCCGCACGCGTCCCTGCACGACGTCTGCCCGTGTGTGGGCTGGCAGCGCGGCGACCAGCTGGTGTTCATGGCCGAGGGCTCGACCGGCGACACGGCCTCCAGCGTGCTGTGGGGCTGCCAGGTGGGTCTGTACGCCAGCGTCGAGGAGACCGCCGCGCTGGCCGCCTCCGTGCCGGACTCGGCCGGCTTCCGGTTCATGCCGGCCTTCTCCGGCCTGGCGGCGTCCGTCAACAACTTCAAGGCATTGGTCGGCTTTCATCGGTGTGACGACAGCCACCACGCGCTCGCACATGACTCTGGCGCTGCTGCAGGCCATCGTGTTCCGGCTGCGCCAGCTGCAGACCAGTCTATGTACAGGCGTAGGCGGCCTTTCTGATGCGACACGTACGCGTGGCCGGCGGCGTCGCCAACAACGACGTGGTGTGTCAGATGGCTGCCGACATGCAAGGCGTGCGGCTGGAGCGTGTCCAGGACGTCGAGACGTCGGCGTGGGGAGCCGCTGCGCTGGCCAACATCGCCGCTGGCGTGCGGCAGGACGACCAGGAAGTGGCTGCGCTGCGCACCGTCGAGCGTGTGTTCGAGCCGGATCCGGAGCTGGATGCACATCTTCGCCGAGAGATGGAAGACTGGGAGAAGGTGGTGAGCCGCTTCAGCAAGTGGTATCCGAAAGATGTCCAGTGACGAATGACTGTCGAGGTCCGGGCCGACACTCAAAGCCGACCACAGGTGTCTGACAGTCGGGCGCAGCTGGCATGCCGCGTCTATTGGCAGCCTCTGCACGAGAGCCATCCGGCCACGCCAGCCGTCTGGGAGTGAGAGAGTGAGAGCCACTGGCCTGGGCAGGGCCAGACTCTGGCATGACAATGCCGGGTCATGGGACGGTCGCATTCGATCATGACTGCTGGGCGGTTCACAGTGGCGGGCTTCACGGAGCAGGATGGCGTAGCAGGTCGCATGAGAGCAGGCATGTTCAGCTGACTGACGCCGAGTCGAAGATCCCAGCAGCGGCAGCTCGCTGGCAAGCCAGCTTCGGTATCTACTCCCTGAACTGTCGTTGCTCACCGCCGTTCACGAACCAGCAGTGCCCTCTTGCCAGCAGTTCCCGTCTCAGCAGCTGGAACATTCTAGCAGCTCGCCGTCCCAGCAGCGCCACGCTCGCTTCAGCAGCTGCGCCCCCGGGATGTCGGCGACGTCCAACGATCCTTCGTACCGCGAATTTTGCAATGCTCCCAGAGCACACCTATTGTTGGCCCGTCGGAGATGCGAGCGTGCTGTTTTGCAGCGAGTGAGCAGTGGTTTCTAGCGTCGTGTAGCAGTCGATATTGTGCAATCAAATGGACGTTGTGCAGCTGGAAGAGCGAATGGCATCTCAAACTGTCAGATGACAAAATGGCAGGGAATTTCCGAATCGTACAAATGGTATCTAGTGTGACTTACCTTCTGAGCAGGGCCTCCTCTAAGGAGTTTTCACTAGGTGTGATTTCTTGTTCATAATTAATCAGCATAATATGGCGTCACTGGCGGATCTAGCCCACCTGCATGGGGGAAGGTCAACTTTCGGCGCGTGCCCAACCCTAAGCCCCCCCCCCCCAGTGGCGTATCTAGGGTTTGCGTCATGGGAGGGGCAAACAGATTTGAAGGGTGCCCAACCTACCACTATTCTTGTTTTAATGGCAACGGATTTCATTTCGACCACTATTTTTCAAAAGGATCCTTTTTATTTTGTTAAAACGAAAATAATTAGCGACTTACTTAATTGTCATGTGGAGGGAGCCAAATATCTATCACCATCGTTTCTGGGTCACCGGATTTCAACCCTAACTCCTCCACCCTGTTCGATTTGTTTTGGCATCCCTTGATAAGTCACTTCAGAATGCTGAAGTTACACATGTGCAAATCATTTAAAAATGCAATATTTTTTTTCAATTTCAGGTATTCCAGCTCATAACGCCCGGTCGCCACCACGCCAACGTTCGTACATGTGTATGCCCGACTTGCACATTCGGCGCATTCACCACACTTCGTGCGATTCTATGGTTTCTGCTAGGCCTCTTACGATTTGCTAATTGCTACCGCATAATAGTCTTGCTCCATATTTTACGCGATGGAATACTTCGCAAGGGGATTCGCCTGGAAAATTCGACAAATTCAATTCGATGATTAGTTGTCTTTTTCCCACATTTTCTGGTGGTTGAGATCCGGATACTCGCTGATTTTTTATGCACTTCGTCTCTTTGGATAAATATGCTCACAGATTGGCTACCGAACCGAGGCCCTGGCTCGGTATTCGTTTTTCGATCAGTTGCGTTTTTCGTCGTCTACGGATGTGTTTTTGGGCTCCAGGCATTTTTTGTCAGAGGCCCGGCACAATTTTTTAGACCCCCGGCTCTTGTTATGGTGTTGTTGCTTTTTATGCACCGATTAATTTTGTCAGGTACCAGGTTTTTGAGCATCACGATGTGTATATTTAGTGCTCGGCATTTTTTTCTCTTTTTTGGTCCATGCTGCTTTTTGCAAGCCCCAGCCTGTCTTTTGAAGTCCTGATGCAGTCCCATTGCCCCGGTGTGCTTTGAGGGCCTACGGTGTGGTTTTTAGAGCTCCCAGTATGTTCATTTAGGCATGCAACGCATGTTTGAAGGCCCTGTCGCTTTTTCCGAGACTCGGTGCGCTTTGGAGGACCCGGCGCCTTTTCCACCTCCCGTTGTGCTCTTAGAGTCCTGCTGTGTTTATTTGGGGCTCCTGACGCACATTTGTGGGGCCCCAGCTCGACTTTGGGGGTCCCGGCGCGACTTTTCGAGCCCAGGCGCATGGTTCTGGGGACCGGACGCCAGTGTTCTGCGCTCGACGCGATTTTTGGTGACCTCTTCTGATTGTTTTATGTCCGAATCTCGGTTTGATTTTTTGGGGACCCCGGCGTCATATTTTTGTTTCCCTGCGCGATTTTCGAGCCCCAGTACATTTTTCACGGGTCGTACGCGATTGTTGAACGCATCTGGTGCTATGTTTAGGGCTCCTGAGCGATTTTCCTGGCTCAAACATTATTTTTAATCACTCCTTATTTTGGAAGGCTCCGGCTTGATCTTTTTGGGGTCCCGATGCGATTCTTGGGCTATGCTGTGTTTATTTCAGGACCTCGGGGCCAATTTTTTGGAGCCCCGACGGAAGTTTGTGATGCCCCGACATACATTTTTGGGACTACTGACGGGAATTTTGGGTCCAGAACGAGATGTTTGGGGTCCCGCCCGGAGTTTGTGGGGCGCGTTGTGCTTACCTGGGATCTAGCGCGCTTTTGGCGGACCCCGTTGTAAATTTTCCGACCCCGGTGAGATATTTCTGTGGTCTGTTTTTTGCAGAGCCCCTACGCGAATTCGGAGGGCCCCGATACGAATTGGAGCACCAGCTCTGTTTTTGGGGATCCCGGCACGATTCTTGGGAGCCCATCCTACTCAGGATGGAGAGAGGGCATTTTCCCTTTGGTACGCCCCTGCGGTTGCTCATCGAGTTTTTATTTCAGGCGATGGCACCCTTCAGAGGAGAAAAACCCTTCCGAGAGTTTTCCTTCGTGACCTGTTCTTAATTTTCCGGTGCTCTGGTCGATTCGATCGAGTCGCGGTGTGATTTTTTGGGGGTAGAGTTATATTTTTTGCAAGGCCCCTTCGCGATATTTTTGTGTCCAGGTACGATTCTTCGGGCTTCCTGCGCGACAATTTTTTCGGTGGCTCGGTATTTTCCGGGGCTCGACGGTTTCTTTTGGGGTTCGTTGACGCGATTTGTGAGACCGCAGAGTGATATTCCGGGTAAGAATTGATTTTGTTGGGCAGCTGCAAGTTGTGGGGCCCCTGCGCGACCTTTTGTACCACCAGTTTATTTTTCAAAGGCGACGCGATTTCTTTTGTGTCCCAGTGTGATTTTTTGGGGCCCCGGCGTCATTTGTTTGGAATACTAGTGCGAGGTTTAGCTCCCTCGACACGTTTTTGGGGGATTTTGGTGCGGTTGTTGGGGCACCAGAATTATTTTTAGTGTCCGAATTTTTTCGTTGCCCCGGCTTCATTTGCGTGGGGTCCAGATGGGACTTTTGGGTCCCGGTGTGACTTGTTGAGCCCCTGGTGCGATTTTCAGTGGCCCGTATTTTTAGCTTCCCAGCCTCATTTTCAAGGGTCCGCTGAGACTTCTTGGGCACCGGCCCCGGCGAGACTTCTTTCGTGGTTTCAAGGGACCCCAATGTAAAAAAGGGCCGGACATTTTTGGGCCCACAGCGTGACTTTCAGTGGTCCCGGCACGACTTGTCTGGCCCCCAACGAGATTTTCAGGGGCCTGGCCAGACTTTTTGCGTTCTGAGCGCTATTTCGGGGGCGCCGGTCCGACCTTTTGAGGCCCCAGCGTGATTTTCAGGGCACCTGTGCGATTTTTTTGGGCCCAGGTCCCACGTTTTGCAGCCCACAGCGTCATTCTTAGAGGTGACAGCGATTTTTTCGGCACTTAATGTGATTATCGGGCTCCTCAATGCGTTTTTGGCCCCCGGCGACATTTACAGGGCCCCTGCGCGATGCTTTGGGCTCCTCAATGTGATTTTTCCATTTAAAAATCAGGGGCCCCGATGCGAATTTTTGGGGCCACAGCGGATTTTTAGAGGGTCCGGCGCAATTTTTTTTCCGAACCACGGTGCGGTTCTTGGGGCACCATAACCTCTCAGGGGGAGGGGCAACTACTCCCTCTGCCTGGGGGAAAGGGGGTAGTGTCGCCTGGGGGAGGAAAAACCGATGATCATTCCGCCACGTTACACACCTGGTCTTTTTTTTACAAAGGTATCTAGCTTCATCTGGCTGTTAATTTTAGCAAAATTGAAGAAAAGACCACAAATGAATATCTATCTCTCGTCACTCATGTCATGCGGCCTGGTTCGCGTCGCCCCGCTCCTCTAAGTCTAGAAAGTCATGTTTCTATAATATCACAGTTAATGGATCCAATTGCATGCATCGTGTGTCGAACAAAACTATTTATTCCAGATGTGAAATGTGGTGAGCTAGAAGTTCACAAACGTGTCAGCACTACGTACGATAGTCGCACAACAAAGCGTAAGCAGTATACGTTGAGTCTAAACAGTTGGTAACAAGAAGGTCTATTTTTCAGCCTTATCTTGCGGTAGCAAAATACAGATATTCGTAGCCAGCACACGTCGCCTGCCAAATGGTCATCCGAGCATCATTTTGCTTTCGAAAGAATCTGAAGAGATCGTATCTGTTTGATGCGTTGAGTTCTCTGTCGGCATGGATTTGTGTGATGCATTGAAGTTTTCCAGTCGCTGGTTACCTGTGATCACATGTTGAATTGATGTATTCATTAGTTCAGTTAGTTCTTCTTCAGGAATTGCTCGGTCATGTCATTGTGGCAGGTGAAAAACCAACCGTGAGCAGCGCAGGTTCACTGCTTGGGTGTGCCCATTTTGATTATGGTTTTGTCTAAGTTGTTCGAGTAGAAAAGGTGGGAACCTTGACAAACTTTTATGACTGAGTCAGTGTGCCCTG
This sequence comes from Ashinkailepas kermadecensis, assembly GCA_034440615.1. Classification (NCBI taxonomy): domain Eukaryota; kingdom Metazoa; phylum Arthropoda; class Thecostraca; family Neolepadidae; genus Ashinkailepas; species Ashinkailepas kermadecensis. The sequence goes on from JAOTOM010004118.1 coordinate 95,653, forward strand.
ACCTTGTGATCGCAGATATGTATGATGTATGTTGCATGGAATATATAAATATTCCAGATGAGTAGTTTTTTTAAAAACAAAATGTGGTGCTTTCGTGATGCCCTGCAACGGTGTCGAAGACTATACGGGGGTTTCCAGGCTGAAGCGTGTGGTGCTCTCATAACACCTTCCAATAGCATCAGAAACCATATACAATACTTCATTCAAAATATGTGGTGCTCTTGTGAGAGCTCACAATAGTATTCGAACCTCAGTAGGGTTCTCTGATATTCTTGATTGGTGTCCGTCAAGGTTCTTGGAGAAGCCACAAAACCATCTCGGAAACCGACGAATGTTCTCGGACGAGAACATCCGTCTTGAGAACCTTGGGTTCTCATTTAAGAACTTGTGCTCGGACGAAGCCTTCAAGTGATCTTCGAGCCTGCCCGTAGTTCTCAAATGCTTGTGAGTGTAGCATCACGTACATCAATTTAGAAAAGAACGGTTCAATAAGTGCCGTACACAAAAGCATTCGACCGAGTGCACCTTTTTACTTCCCATTTATTGAATGCACCCACTGGTGTAAATGTGCACATATATAAATGATGCACTGCGACTCGCGAAGTAAATGCAAGCCTTGTCTCAACACATCTTCATTTACATGCCACTGACGAAAGTTAGTATGGATAACCTTTGCGGTTGGAACATCCAGAAAACACTCTAGCCTGGTTAAAAGCACTCGAGTGAAACCATGCATAATGTGTGCCTAGTTCACTGGTTGGCATCTCCATCTAAAATAAAGGTGCTCGCCCCGCTTAACGGCTCTGGAGACTTTGGTCATTACGCGCTTTCCGGCGCTTTCGTCGTCGTATGAGTCTCGGTCCTTCTGAATAGTTTTCCTTGTTTGTACAAGAATGGAAGCGGTTCTTCAATAATACGCGATCATCATGGCCAGATAAAAAGATTGCAGAAAAATATTGCCGTTGGGCAAAGCCAATTTGTGAAGGCTCCAGGTCTCCAGGATGCTTGATATCCCGTTGTGAATTTTCCACATAATCCAGGATGTTCGATATCCATTTCAATGGATTCCGTGTAATAAATAAATCAGACAGCGCGCGATAACACCGACGCCGGCAAACGCCAATCTATCTCTCGCGAGAATTTAAAGTGGCATCAATCTCTCCAGGAAATTTTAGACCTCTTCTATATTCGGGGAGCAGTCATTTCTGTAGTCTGTCAGGTCGATGACATCCTTGATGTCATCGACACCCACAACTTGATTACGCCTTTTTAGGTGGGTGTGCACTATGAACATCTCAAGCGATTACCTGTCAACGTACGCTCCTCGTGAAGCCCCAGATGACGTGAGCCTCCAGTAGCTGTAATCCTGCAACAGCTGGGACCCTGCAGTGTGACTGCAGCAGCTGTAACCCTGCAGCAGCTGTAACCCTGCAGTAGCTGTAACCCTGCAGTAGCTGTAGCCCTGCAGTAGCTGTAACCCTGCAGCAGCTGTAGCCCTGCAGTAGCTGTAACCCTGCAGCAGCTGTAACCCTGCAGCAACTGTAACCCTGCAGAGTGACCTGATTGCTCCGCCGTTCCTCGAGGCTGAGCCACGTTGTAGGGGTTCGTGGTATGTACGTGCAGGCCGGCCGAGCATCACCAGATAAATTCATACCCGTCACGTGACCCCGACTGACCCCATGCACCAGTGAGGAGGCCAGTATCGCCGACACATCAGGTGTGAATCACGAGCTCGACGCGCTCGCAATTTGCCAGACCACCGTCGCATACAAACAAACAGCTATGATGAGTGCCACTGATGATTGAAAATGGTCGCTGAACGTTAGAAAGGACTGGATCGGGCAACGATTCCCAAAAGACTTTAAAGAGGTCCCGATTAGAAGAACAGGGCCCCCTGATATTCAAAGATAATCCTAAGGGATACCGACGGCTGTGAGCAACACGGTGGGCCAGTTTCAGAGCTAGAAAATGTACTTGATAAACCGAAAGGTTGCCGAGGACTGAAAAGGATCTCTCAAGGCTTGGGAAGAATGGACTGTGATACTCCTGAGGCTTGAGAGGAACTCTGAGGATTGAACAGAGCCACCAAGGAGCTAAGGAGAGTTCCAAGAGATGGCGGTGTTTGTTATAAATTGTGGGGCCTGTTTCGGAGCTGTAGGATGCGCCTAAAAGCTAAACAGATTTGTCAAGGACTTATAATGCACCATGGAAGTTCACATCTAAGATGTCCTTGAGAGCCATACATGCTGTCGATGACTGGGAAGGTCCCCTAAAAGTCAAAGAGGGCAATGAGGGTGAACAAGTCAGAATGCCAGAGAGGTCTGCCTGTAGGCGGGGAACCCTTAATGCGGAGGAGCAAAATAGGAGAGGTTCGTCTGAACACTCTCGCTTATGTGATGCATATCCGTCCTGGAAAAGTGTCGTGACCTGCAGCGACAATAAGAAGTGCCGTCACCTGCTGTTTGCTTAGTGGGGACAAGAGCGGCCACAGCCATCCCAGTTGCCCGAGCATAGCTAACACAGCAGTGACGGTCGCTCCAGCGATGGCGAAAAAGACAGCTCAGCGATGATTGCGATGCCAGTTGCTTCGCTTTGGCCCAATGTGACACCGGTTAAAGGGAAAAACACCAATTTGCAGGATGCTGTGTTCTAGGTATTGCTGGTCAGACCTATTGCTAGTCCTTCCCCTTTCACAAATCTTGAACTTATGTTTACCCACTGGCATTCACGCCTCACATTTTGGAAATATGAAGTTGTTGAAAAGGTGCAACAATGTAGAGCTCACCCTTATCATGAAACCCTCTCCAATAAGCAATTTATAAAAGTAGGGGAAAACAGAAAGCAGCAATCAGCATTGGTGTCCATGGAAATGAGCAATCGTATTTTACCCAAGTTAGTAATATGCATGCCTTCATTAGATTGGTGTTAATGTCCCTTTATCTTCAGTAATAGGTTTTTTTATTGGTTGCTGTAGGCAACCAAAAGGTATTTAGTCTGGTCATTGCCGAATTCTTGGACTTCGATTGCAGGTCTCGCATAAGCCAGTCCAGCGAGGTGTGCCTGACTTTCCCACTCATTTAACCATATATTTCTATATATACACATATGCATATGTGCATGTATATATATGCACGTTTACATATGCATATATATATATATATATATTTATATATCGACTCTTTCAAAACAAAGCGCCCAAAATTCGAAGAGTTTCGAAAAAGTCGGAGGCCTTAATTAGGTAATTGGGGGCCTCTTCAGATGTTGCCACCACCCCTTGGACCAAATCCTGGTTGTACTCTAAATAGCCACACATATCATTTGCAGAAGCGTTCAGCATTCGGAAGTCGAACTGACCATTAAAATCTGCAATTCCTGTGTAAATTTGGGCCCTGTTTTTTTTTCATTTCCGTAAGGAATTATCTGATGGAAGTCCGACGGTGTGATTTAATTAACACGATTGGGTTCCACTGTTTGCGTAACTGTGGACCATACTCCACAGTGCACTTCTATTGCAAAACTAAAAGGTCAACTAGGAACAAACTCCACATAATCGATGAGAAATTGGCATCCTTTTAACATTTAGTCCGGGAATTGTTTTAATTTTATATACATGCATTAGCCGTTAATCATTCACATAATTACGAAAAATATTCTTAAGAAAAAAGATGCACTGTAAAAGATTGCGATTGGGTTTCGTTCTGAAATCCTACATCCTGCCATGCTTTCATAACACGGCACCAATAATACAAATGTATTTTGTTCCGCACTGAATCATTCACCTTGCCTTCCGCCTAGGTCCGATCTGAAACATTCTAGCTCTAATTCCTTTTCCTTTCCCCTCCAGCACTATGGACACTGCTGAGCCGGGCGCCTCTACCCCGCCCCACTTTACCCCGCCCCTGGCCTGAGACTGAATCGAATGCGAACGCCCCCACGCAGCTCCAGTAAGCGTCCTAATTGCGATTGGACACGCAGCTCCGGCACGTGTCCTAATCGTCATTGGACACGCAGCTCCAGTACGCGTCCTGATCGTGATTGGAGCTGTGCACACTTGTTTTGCCTGAACGAGTAAACCGAATACCTTAGCCGCCACAAACGAAATGCTTTTCCTTCACAGCCATAAGTTTGCCATTTTAAATTATGTGCTGGCCTTCGCATTGTACGAGTAGCCCGGTGAGGTGATACTGCGCAGGACTCACGGAGCTGTATTGTATACAATGGTGTCGATATAACTTTGCTTCCCTATTTTGGTGGTGGCTTCAAGGTCTCGGGGAGGACTGCTTTTAACCACATCAAGAACCGCTTAATCCGCTTCGCCCCGATAGAACACTTATGTGTCAGGAACTGTGATGGAACGATTGTGAAAATTGCATGGAAATAACGAAATGTATGTATAATTATGGCGCGAAATGCATTTATTTCCCTTCCGAAGGTTCCATGAGGTGAATATTCTATACGCGTGCTCAGTGTTCCCTTCATTATATTCCAATAACGCTGCACGTTAGCTTTACACTTTTTCCGTTGCATTACTTCTCCCAGAAGAAAACTTGTTACAAGACGAAGCTAATTCTCACAAATGTTCTAACTCCTTGGATTTGGAAAGCTTCGTGCACCAGCGCTTAGAGCAATGTTGTCCTATAAAATGCCACTAATTTTTGCATAAATTGTGATTAAAGACCAAATTTACTCCAAATAAGACTGTTTGGAGACTGGGGAGGGCTGAGCTGAGGAGAGAGTAGGGGAGGGCGTGGTTGAGATGTCCCTCCTGGATGCACTAGTGAATGCATGGAAATTGCAGAGTTGACTAAGTATCATATAAAAACCCGGTCAGGAGGCCCACTGGTTCCGAGCAGACTTCTTAGTTGGGCTTTCGGTCCTAGCATTTGCCACCTATTGTACCTAACTAAGTATGTATGCAACTTGCTCATGCCCACAGCCTCGTACATTCCTTTAATGCCACGAATCAATGGGAACTTTTTGTGTGAAGCGTACCCCGATGTATCTCGAAAGTGACATTCACGTAGCGATTTCAATTGAGAGTACAATGCGCTCGAAATGAACATTTTGTTCATCTAGCGAAGGTTGCATACCCTGTACTTTTTATGAAACGACAGCACAATATATGACGATATCTGCCTGAGGAGTGCCTTATTGATGAATATTTCAAACCAGTGATATAGCCGTTTTTAATTCAATGTATAAGTGAGAACTGATATTTTCGCTATAATTACGGACAACCGATGCGATTTTGGTCTCCAAGATGTACATTTTGCTATTTTACGGTGGATTAAAGCATCGTTTTGTCGAAAGCAAATTATAAAACACCTTTCAACTCTATCCAGGTGAGGCGCTGTCAAAGGTGCATTAATGGGCGGACCCCGGTTAATGCGGTGGTACCGTTAACCTACTCCACATCGCCATGCTCCCGCCACCCGCTGAGCGCGGTAGCAGAGGCTGTACTCCACCGCATCGCCATGTTCCCGCCACCCGCTGGGCGCGGTAGCAGAGGCTGTACTCCACCGCATCGCCATGCTCCCGCCACCCGCTGGGCGCGGTAGCAGAGGCTGTACTCCACCGCATCGCCATGCTCCTGCCACCCGCTGAGCGCGGTAGCAGAGGCTGTACTCCACCGCATCGCCATGCTCCTGCCACCCGCTGGGCGCGGTAGCAGAGGCTGTACTCCACCGCATCGCCATGCTCCTGCCACCCGCTGAGCGCGGTAGCAGAGGCTGTACTCCACCGCATCGCCATGCTCCCGCCACCCGCTGAGCGCGGTAGCAGAGGCTGTACTCCACCGCATCGCCATGCTCCTGCCACCCGCTGAGCGCGGTAGCAGAGGCTGTACTCCACCGCATCGCCATGCTCCTGCCACCCGCTGGGCGCGGTAGCAGAGGCTGTACTCCACCGCATCGCCATGCTCCTGCCACCCGCTGGGCGCGGTAGCAGAGGCTGTACTCCACCGCACCGCCATGCTCCCGCCACCCGCTGGGCGCGGTAGCAGGGCTGTACTCCGCAGCATCGCCATGCTCCCGCCACCCGCTGGGCGCGGTAGCGGTATTGGTACTCGGCTGGCCCTCGCATCATGCCGCTCCGTATGGTTCTGCAGCCCCGAGCCGTGGAACGCGCTACACAGTTTGACGGCACGGCGGCGGCACAACACGAGCAGTTGTGCCGCCGCCGCCTGTCTGACGGGCTGGCAGCCAGTTAGGAGCTAATTAGCCAGACGGGCCCACAAATAACGCAACCAACTGTTATTACTCACTGCAGGGAGCGAGCGTACTTATCGCTGTACAAGTTATATATCATGCAAATTGCAGTTTTCCACGCAAGTGAGCCAAAACTTATGAAACGAAATGACGAATGTGTGTTATGCATGGATAGAGATCCCGGATGGGTCGGGGTCTGGATCCCCTGGTTTGGTACCCTGCTAATGCTGATTTGTCATTTTCCCTGTTCAATCAAAACATATGTCCTGAAAATAAGGACCTGAACCTCCAAGTGTGAGCGCCCATTAAGGCACTTTAGGCACTGCCTAATCTGGTTTTAGCGACAAAGTGTTTTTATGACTGGTTATTGTTCTCAGTGGTCACTTAAAGGATGTATAGGTACCAGTTGAAATGCTTCCCGTGAACCACTCCCATACTTAATTTGCTCAGTCACAAGAAGAAAATTCGGTGTTCATGACTATGTACACCGGGGCGGCACATGGGGCGCTGGGGCTCTACCTCCCCCCTCCGCGGGCAAGGGCGCGTCGCACCCCCTTAGTTAACTCACTAAAACTGCTTACGTTCCCTGGGCACTATGCTTCCTAAGATATCAAATCTTGGAAGTTGTACGCTGTATTCCAACAATTAGGTTATGCAGGTATCACTGGAACACAGGCTCATATTTTTTTCAGTTATTTCATTAGTACTTATATGGATTCAAATGAAATTATTGTTCCAGTGCACAGAACGGTCTGATCGGCAGCACTGCTATAATTTTATCAAACGTGGTCTTTTTACGGTACTTGAAGCTGAAATTGCAACCACTTTATTATATCTATATATTATTATATATTACATGTTTTTATCCCAGTGTCATATCCAGCGGAGCCTATTTTGACATCCTAATTTGACATAGAAAATTAAGGGGGAGGGGGGGGGGGGAGGAGGGCCAGTGTGTTTGTCCCTCCATCGATCAGTTTTTATATCCAGTGGCAATATTTGTCCAACTGATAACATATTTCTTTTGGCACATATTTCCCAAACCGGGCGCTTATATTTCCAGGTATGTGGGGGTCAACTGGTCCACAAAGGTACGTCCGCCTTCAAGAAGGGCGCCAACTGCCACCGTGGCTGCTTTGGCCATGACCGGCCTGTTATTGCGCTACGTTGCAAGGAGTGTGCCTACACTATCAGGAGGGACCCAGCTTGGTCCAGGAGGGCGCTTAGACTAAAGAGTGGCACCGAGAAGGGTACCTGTACTAGCACTGTCAAGAAGGGCGCTAGAGTGCCGTAGGAGGGGGCCTAATTTTGCACGAAGTGTGGCAACTATCCGAATATCCGAACTATCCGGCTCGGCGCAATCGGCTTCCCGAAGAAAGGAGTGAAGTACATGAATGAAGTATGGAAACGCTTAGGTGTACAATGACAAACAGTAGTTTTCAGGATGTGTAAGGAGTAGCATGCAAAGTGACATCAATCGCATGTCAGTCATTTGCATTTATGACAACATTCCAGTTGACCAAGTTTGGTTCCATTAACCTGTCATGAACTTGACCTGACTTGACCTCGGCGACCTAACATGACCTTGAATCTATATAGCATAACAATATACATCAAAGAAGTCGCTAATGTTGCCAAGAACATTCCCTTTTGCCAATATACGGGAAGCGCATCAGCGCCGATTTTTGTGGTCGGGCGCTACGAAATGTTTTGACTTTAACGGCCTCTAATTGAAAAAATTTCCGCCAATTTCCGTTTTTATTGTTTTAAACGACGCGCCAGACATTTCGAAGCAGGTACGCACAAAAATGGCGTATATCGACCAGTACAATTTTGAGTTATGTACTAAAATCGGGAGGGGTGGGCGGATTTCGACCCCCCTCCAGTGCGCGTGTTAAAGTCCATTGACGGGTCGTATGATCCTGTAGCGTGTATGGGTACCTGATCAGATTGGGTCAACTCACTCAGGTTCAATGTGGAGTGTTGGTCCTTGGGTTCGAAACGCATAATTGTGGTCTCTAGAGGGTAACAATTGACACTGAATTTTATTTCAGCACCCAAATTTCCCAATTGAATAATCTAAAAGTTTGAATGGCCCCTAGTCAACTTGCCTGTATGTGGGTCTGGCCACAGTGAATCAATGTGGGTCAATTCTGGTTTCATGATAACCCTGGGTGCTGATTTCGAATTCGGCGTTCATGTTTGTCCTACAGGGGCACAAATTGTTTCTGAGTCCCAAAACTCCAAACCACATATTGACCCTGCCTGACTTGACCCCACCTGCACAGGAGTGCGTGAGTGATATAAGACCATGCGACCCCTCGTTGAACCTGGAACTGAATGCGAGACACAGTGATGCACATTTCATAAAGGTATCATGCATATTGCGCCATCTATTTGGGAACGAACGAGAATAAAGTGCGAAATCGGCGGAAATCCGCCGGGACGTGTTCACGAAGAACAGTCTCAGATTAGTCTGACCTGACATGACATAACAACAATCTTTATTTTAACAGTTCTGCAATGAATCCCAGCAGGCCTGTGCAGAGTTGCATTACATTTTATTCAGTCATTTTTGTAATATGCTTGATGAAAAAGCGAACTTACCTGCCTATCTACACGCCGGACCAAAATGCTCGATGTGGCTTCAGCGCGTGGGTGCAAGCCGTTTTTAATTCATACTACAAAACAACTCAAGGGTGGATGTTGGAACAACCACCTCCCCTGCGCGGATTAATCCCGACGTTAAAAAAGCATTTATTATATAACCCGTAAAGACAGTCAAATTTGGATAACTATATCTACCGCATGGCAGTGGAATGCGTGAAAACCTCCCCAATAAGGTGTTTTTGTTCACATTTCCCTGCTATAAGCTGGCAGGCGGGTCACCAGTCTTCTCGGTCAGATCTTCAACCCCTTCTCGGGGTGGGGTCATCATAAGGCCCCTCTAATCTCCAAACTAAGCAGTGTACGAACACGAAAGTAGTGTCATCGGAAAGCGCTCGACGAGTAGGGCCCGAAACCACCACCAAAATTTGTCCCCATAAAACAGTGACGTCACTAGGGGTATATGGTATCACGACTGACGTCATGTTTCGGACTCTGGGGAGTAAATTTTTGGGTAGATTTTGAAAACAAAAATGATTTGGAACCAGAAAAGGAATGCGAAATTGACTATGACATCAAAATTTTCCGATCACAAAATCAGCATATCATATTTGATAAATTTTCAAATTGTTGTGTTCAATTTGAATGAATTTTTTTATCTCTAATGGGTATCGCGCACCGGTAAACGTTGCCTTAAGTCAATTTTCCCTCATAAAAAGTGCTTACTTTACCCAGAATCTTCGATTTCGTCACCAATGGGCAAATATGCAAAATAAAAAGTCATCGAAGAGGAATAATTCCACCATTTGTCTGGTGCGTTTCCTTGCGTCCCTAAAGATAATCAAATGCTGAAGGTTTCATTCGATTATCTTTATCTGCTAAGGCGTGACGACTGGTTGAACTTGTGTGGAGATGACCGCAGTTGTTCTTGAATCACTCGGTTACCGTAAATGACCTGGCCTCAAAATTTTCACACATGTTAAATTGATGTGGGAAAAGGTATGACAAATGTCCGTGCGCTGCCGCAAGCCGTTTTTTCACCATCCGTGGAAATCCTTAGGAGGAGCTAATATTGCCCCCCCTCCCCCAGAGGGTTAATCGTTGTTCGAACACGTCACCAGGTCTCTCCGAGAACACGGTGACGGCGGGTAGGGTTGTTTCTATCCTGATCGTGAGCATTGAGCGATATTGCTTCTTTCAACCCTGTCCATGGATCATTTCATATTGTATGAACAAGTTACGCAGGGACACAACCAGAAATTTATTGGGGCTCAGACCAAAAATAATTGTAGCCAAGCAGGTACTGCTCTCAACGCGCGAAGCGCGCCGATTTTTTTTTGGTTTTGCGTGGTAAAAATATTAAGCTTTCTTTTTGATCTAGTGTATTTTTTGTTGCCAAAGGGCAGTGGCCGGGCCTGCCGCCCCCTTAGCTGCGCTTCTGCTTGTCAGAAGCTACAAACACATTACCTAACTTCCGAAGGTTCAGCGTCTCCATTCCGCGAGACGTTCCGCCTCGCCTGCATATACATCACTTGCATTTAGCGGCAACGATTCCTCACCGAGCAGACAGCCCTTCCCAGCGCGCCACACGGGCCTAGACGACATTGAAGCTGCCGAGGTTCTTCTCTGCTCATCTCCCTCATGCGGTGAGCTGGTTCCTATGACGCAATGCGTTGTGGACACCTGTTTGGCTTAAACGGACCAATCCTAGGCAACTATTGAGCTGCTTGATCTGCATGTCTGCCAGATCTGTCCAGGTCTGTCCATGTCTGTCCATGTCTGTCCAGGTCTGTCCATGTCTGTCCAGGTCTGTCCAGGTCTGTCCAGGTCTATCCAGGTCTGCCCAGGTCTGTCCAGGTCTGCCCAGGTGTATCGTCAGCGGCTCATCGTACAGCCTCTGATGACGCATAATAACAATATTTTTAATACTTCGCTGCTAATGCTATGTTGCGCTTAAATATTCCATGTAATTCCTTTTTGTACATTAACTTGTTTCATAACTGAAAGCTCTTTTTTGAACCATCGTTTATTTGTATTGCATGATGTCTCACTGAAGATTAGATAGCTCTTTCCACAAGAGACCAGGCGGACAATGTGGGACGGAAAATTGCGGACTGGCTTTTAGCTTCTTCTTCAGGTAGGGGAGGGGAGGTGTAGAACGTAGGGGAGACCGGGTCTAGTTGATACAATTTTGGCGAAACCCAAGACAACTCATTACATTCGAAAGGTAGCGAGAAGATAGTTACACCTATGTCAAGCCTAAACCTTCTAGTATCATTCCCGATAAAAAATTTTCCCATGGCATCCTCTGGGCTTTCCACCAGAGAGCAAAACATTGCGAACTACCGGTTCATCAACTTATCCCGCTATAGGGGTAAGTTTTTACGGACGATGGGGCAAGTTGATAAAATGTAAGCTAAATAAAGTATGTTATCTATAGGTGGCATTAGCTTACACCATCTGAAAGGTCAATATTTCATGTTTACAGTAATAATACTGGTTTGAGTTTTGGATCACCATAGTTCATGGTTTGTGCCATTTCCGGAATGCGCAAACGTTCATTGCGTAGCTGTACCTTTTCCTTCGTTCAGTCTTTTCCGTCGGGTGATAAATGCCCGCAGAAATATTGAATAAAGTTATCTTGAAACAGTTTCAGCAAACACCTTCACAAAAATAGGGAATTATGTGGTTATTATATTTCATTTCCGGTCCACAACACGTTGATATAGGCTGATTAACTTAGATTCACCTTAATCAGCCTCGTGGTGATACAGGCTGATTAAGTTGATGCTGGCAGTATCAACTTACCCTGCGGGTTTTATGGTGTAGGCTGCAACATGTTATGCAACGTTGCGAGTACAGTGTAGTGGCAAACGACATAAGCATTTCACCGTTGCAAAGCTGAGAGAACATGGCAATGATAACAGACACGTAAGAAGTTAGCATGTGGTCGTCAAATTAGAAAGTAAAAGGGAAGCACATACCGTGAAATTTTACTTTCACCCTACAAATGTGCCACATCGTCACCATACTGGAGCTGCGAGTCGATGGGACTTGTATGACTTGTGACTTGCGCTTGTTTTTGCCGCAAGAAGAGGGTGCCAGTAGCAGCATGTGTGGCAAGCATGTCAACCCGCCTCATACTTGTGGCGAAAATGCTGTTGTATCCACCATCCCGTGTGTCAACTAGCCCCGGTCTCCCCTACTGTGAAAATCACAACACAGCTAGAACGGGAGCGCAGACACCGTCTGGATTGCAGTGACAAGCCATGGTAAGTGCGGAGCAGAAGCTCCGTTAAACTGATCAGTGGTTCTGATCTGGGCAGGGGTGTCGATTTTTTCAGATACAAAAACAATGGGAGGGGGGGGAGTGTCAATACACTAGACCCCCAAAACAAACATTCATCGGATATCATCTACTTTCTTATCAGATGTCAGAAATTCTGATTTTTATTTGACGACGCATATGTTTCTCTATATTCAGTGTCATTGCCAACATGCAAAATCGTCCAATAACAGGTGAAGTCACATAGGCAACAGAGCAGTGCTCAGTAGGGGTGGGATGATTCACATCCAAGCAGCGTTGGTGTGGGATGATCAGGAGATGGGCAGCCATATTTTATTTGAAGTGATGTAGGTATGGGGCTAGCTGAGCAATTGCGACCGGGGTAAGATGAGCCATGGATGAGCAGTAGTGTATTAATGTGTTGCATGCTGCTGATGTTTTCCTCATGAAACATCAATTAAATTGGTGTGAAATGGTTGTTCAACCTATTGGCGTTATGGTGTGGCAATACTAGATAAAAAGGAAGCGAAAATTTAGGTTGAAATATATTACTTGGTATTTTCTGATTGCTTCATGATTTTCCACCAGAACACGTGAGGTGACAAAAAGTGACCATAAAAAGCCTGCAATACTAAAAGTAACAATTCCCAGTAGTCTTCACAGCATTTGTTCACATAAATAAGACTTGTGATCAGTTTATCCCACCACCAGGATCAACTTACCCTAAAAGTCTTTAAAAAATTAAGTCTTTCAAAAAAATATTTTTAAAAATGTCCACAAATAATGAATCTGCATCACCACAAGCGCTCAAGGCTCTTACAAGTAAAAATTAGATCAACTTACCTCGACTTTCCCTACATGCCATGAATGCAGGGTGCCATCGTAGGGGAGAGGGATCAACGCTCGCACGTGCACGAAGTTTGCCACTTATGGCTGTGCTAGTTGGTGGTTCAAGCCTTCCCAATTCCACTCCTGAGCACAGCTATATGCGCCTCACCAGTCATAAAGCCACGGCGCCGCTACTGGGACCCTCCCCCTAGTTTGGCGAGAGATACCATGCCTTGGTGTTGTGCATCACATGAATTGATAGGATGGAGATGCTGAGTACATCAAATGCGAGAACCATGTCGTATCCAAATGTGTACCTTCTTGCAAGGCATATTAAGGCAGAATTGATAGAAATAGCGCTGAAACCACGTCATTTCAGCTCCCGTGATCTTTCACGGTTCATTCATATTGAGCTGTACTCCAAATACCAGGGGCGGATATGGGGAGGGACACTGGGAGCATGTGACCCCCCACCCCCCAGCACACACACAATCACAGGCGCCCATTTGGAAGGAAAAGGTGACCTCCTGACAGGAAAGGGTGCCCTTGCAGTGTGCTCGAATGCACCCCCACCCCCGCTCAAGAGAGTTTCAGCCCAAGGCGCACCTCCAGGTATGCCCTTCCGAAGAATTTGTATCCCTCCAGGCAAGTGCTCCCACATGACAGTTGCTGGATACGCCCCTGTCAAATACCAGTCTCTCCACGACAATTCAAGCAATAGTTACAATTGCTCCACGTCTTAGGCACTGTACCGCGCGATACGGATAACAATTGAGGAATTACTTTGTACTCGAAGGCGCACAGAGTTATGTACGGCAACCACGCAGCAGGATCCTGATGCGACTGTGTGGGAAGAATATAAAAGGCCCCAAAGTTCACTTCTATTTTACAGCATTCCAGGGTCCGGTGTCGGTCTCCACATGGCGACTGGCATAGTATAGCACATGGTACTTGATCTAGCCTGAACACCATTCACAATGCTATTGATGGATACGTCAGGTTGAATTGGCGGGGCTTTGTTTCGTTCATGCTTACTTCAATTTAGCCATGGAGCAAACACCGCCAATAACGGAATATTATAATATAACGGAATATAGTGTGGTGGATTAGGAAGCGTGAGCTTTTTTGTGTTTTTAAGTTATAAGGCAAACAGAAGCTAAGCAATAGGCAAATAGTACAAAGTATATATTCGTTGGGATAATGTTTCGATAACATAGACGAAGTGCATATCATGGTGCGGGAAGCAAAATCAGATATCAGTAAGGAAAAGCCCATGCCACGCGCATATCGTGCAGTATGTTTGTATGGGTCAATGCTTGGTTCAGCCAAGGTTCATTGGTGTGGTGGTGACCACATATGCCACCATAGCATGCTGTACCTATTGGTATTCATCTTTTTCTACATCGTTATTTTTCATGAGCCAAACAATGCTTGCTTAGTCAGCTGATTGCCATCTCCATGCCGTGGAGCAAGAACCACAACAGAACTGGGCGGGATTATCAGATATGTTTGTGTCGGTCTTATTTCTACGCGGTGTTGCAGGTCATGCAAAGAGACGACGTCAATCCTGGGAACGGTGTCGAGACTCAGCCCGAGGCAAGTTTTTCACTCAGACAGCACTACTCTTTTGAAGTAGAAATATCTCCATAAGACACGAACGAATCGACACATATTAAGTCCGTGTGTAATGTGGACTGGTTCGGCCGACAAACAGCTTTTAAATCGAGCGACTTGTCACGATGTCTATCACCTCAATGCCGAAGTGGTGGATATTCATCGCGGGCTTCGATTATATTTCAAAGAATTCCTCATACCGAAGGTGCCTATCCAAACTCGACGTCCATGCTTGTACATTTCCTGGGCGCCAAATGACCAAACCTGGTCGGTGCGCCCAAAACCTCAAATAATAACAACAGCTTATACATTCCCGCCAGTATTCGGGGAGATCCGCTAGATTTTTGGCCTTTAGGGCGCATCGACTGCATTGGTCATGTAGCTCAGGAAGATTCTTGACCGTGATCAACTGGCCTGGGCGAACCATGTTAGTGTGGCCAACTGCTACCTCATCCGCTCCTACATGTCGATCAATGGGGCAATCGACACCTCATCCGCTCCTACATGTCGATTAATGGTGCAATCGACACCTCATCCGCTCCTACATGTCGATCAATGGGGAAATCGACACCTCATCCGCTCCCACATGTCGATCAATGGGGAAACCGACACCCCACCCGCTCCTACAT
This sequence comes from Ashinkailepas kermadecensis, assembly GCA_034440615.1. Taxonomy (NCBI): domain Eukaryota; kingdom Metazoa; phylum Arthropoda; class Thecostraca; family Neolepadidae; genus Ashinkailepas; species Ashinkailepas kermadecensis. The sequence continues at coordinate 110,823 of JAOTOM010004118.1, forward strand.
GTCGATCAATGGGGCAATCGACACCTCATCCGCTCCTACATGTCGATCAATGGTGCAATCGACACCCCATCCGCTCCTACATGTCGATCAATGGGGCAATCGACACCTCATCCGCCCCTACATGTCGATCAATGGAGCAATCGACACCGAATGACATGCTCATGACGTCACGTTTTGCAGGTGTTCCCTCGACATCGTCACCACGTCTGCCTCATCTACACCGCTCTGGGATGATCTCTCGGCATCGTCACTACGTCTGCCTCATCTACACCGCTCTATGATGATCTCTCGGCATCGTCACTACGTCTGCCTCATCTACACCGCTCTGGGATGATCTCTCGGCGGCGTCACCACGTCTGCCTCATCTACACCGCTCTATGATGATCTCTCGGCGGCGTCACCACGTCTACCTTATCTACACCGCTCTGGGATGTCTCTCGACGGCGTCACCACGTCTGCCTCATCTACACCGCTCTATGATGATCTCTCGGCGGCGTCACCACGTCTACCTTATCTACACCGCTCTGGGATGTCTCTCGACGTCGTCACCACGTCTGCCTCATCTACACCGCTCTGCAGTGATCTCAGCCGCCACCTCCCAGGCAGCCATCGCAGAACGACACACATGGGTGGCCTAGGGAAATACTATGAATCATGATACACTGGCCGCGGTACTGTCTCCATGGCTTAATTCTTGCATTACCATTCCCAGGAGCGTAGGAACCATTTCAGAGTCGGGGTCGGGGTAGCCCACTGCAGTCAATTATGTACACGCACCGCAACAGAGCCTATGCTAAAGGTTTCAAAAGTTGAGTCGGCTGGTTATTGAAGACAAGCCTCTTGGACGCGTTCTGGCCATTTTGGCACCATAGGACGAAGAAGTTGGATAAAAAAAGTGTACGGGGCACAGGGCTGGCGATCTCCCACAAAGCTTGGGAAGGGGAATCGAAGTCCTTATTTTCAGGACATATTTTCGGATTGAATAAGGAAAATGACAAATTAACATTAGCAGGGTACCAAACCAAGGGGTTCAGCTACGGCTCAGAGTTATGGCACAGTTGCGTGTCCATGCCCTTTCAAACCTTTCAAATACAACCGACGACATAAAATTCAGTTCACTTTCGTGAACACCTTAGTTCAGGCGGCAGTTTTGCGAACTAGTGGTTCAGTGTGGTGCTGTTATGTGGCAGCACTGGTCAGAGAAGTTTGGGTGGGAGAGGCGGCGGTTCAGTGTGGTGCTGTTATGTGGCAGCACTGGCCAGAGAAGTCTGGGTGGGAGAGGCGGCGGTTCAGTCCAGCTGCCGGCCGGCACTGTCCTTCATGACGCTGAAATTGCACCGGCTCAACATACACTGTCAACACAGATAACGCACCACCAACCTTTTGAGATCATATCACGCATGGCATGGCATCATATAACTAGCTAGCTAGACCTAACATAGCATAGTGTATGAAATTGTTCGAATGTTCATAAACGCATAGCAACATCGAGATTCCTGATAAAGCAACTGTTACACATATGACAATGAATCGCAATACAGGTATATAACTTGAACAAGGAAATTCTAGCCAATTGTTTGCCCGTTAATTTGAAAAGGCGAACATAACACGGAGCTATTTTGCAAAACAATCACCCTGAGACCAGAAACAGTCTTTGTGTTTCAATACATATATATTGTTAGGTATGTATCATGTATCAGTGCGCTTTCACATGCAAATATGAACAGATGGTGGGAATAACCAGGCGGGGCTTCGGTTAAATTTAAGATTTAGCATTTTCATATTTGTCGGCATTTTTCAGATTCAGATTTCGTGGCTAGCTAAGTGCCTGCGGTCTACAGAGAACAGAATATCCTTAATTATAAATAGCCACGTGCCAATGTAGTCAATGCTGGGTTATGCAGCACAATCTAACCTAAAATATTTCGGCGTATTTTCTGAATGTGTCCTCGCCTGTGAAAGGGGACTGACTGACCTGGAACTTGTGCCACAGCATGCCGCCGGCCTGACCGATGTACAGTGTGGAGGCGGGGTCGAATCGCAACAGACGTGGCACGCGCGGTGCTACCACGCTGCTGTGGCGGCTGCAGTTGTAGAACAGCGTCACGTTTTGGCCCTTGGCCTGCAGCGCGAACTTCATCCAAGTGCCCTGTCGTCAACAGCGGCGATCAGAGTCACAGTCACAGTCACAGTCACAGTCACAGTCACAGTCACAGTCACAGTCACAGTCACAGTCACAGTCACAGTCACAGTCAGGGTCAGTCACAGTCACAGTCACAGTCACAGTCAGGGTCAGTCACAGTCGCAGTCACAGTCACAGTCACAGTCACAGTCACAGCCACAATCACAGTCACAGTCACAGTCACAGTCACAGTCACAGTCACAGTCACAGTCACAGTCACAGTCACAGTCACAGTCACAGTCAGGGTCAGTCACAGTCACAGTCACAGTCACAATCACAGTCACAGTCACAGTCAGGGTCAGTCACAGTCACAGTCACAGTCACAGCCACAATCACAGTCACAGTCACAGTCACAGTCACAGTCACAGTCACAGTCACAGTCACAGTCAGGGTCAGTCACAGTCACAGTCACAGTCACAGTCACAGTCACAGTCACAGTCACAGTCACAGTCACAGTCACAGTCACAGTCACAGTCACAGTCACAGTCACAGTCACAGTCACAGTCACAGTCACAGTCACAGTCAGGGTCAGTCACAGTCAGGGTCAGTCACAGTCACAGTCACAGTCACAGTCACACTCACAGTCACAGTCACAGTCACAGTCACAGTCACAGTCAGGGTCAGTCACAGTCACAGTCACAGTCACAGCCACAATCACAGTCACAGTCACAGTCACAGTCACAGTCACAGTCACAGTCACAGTCACAGTCACAGTCACAGTCACAGTCACAGTCACAGTCACAGTCACAGCCACAATCACAGTCACAGTCACATTCACATTCACAGTCACAGTCACAGTCACAGTCACAGTCACAGTCACAGTCACAGTCGCCGTCAGGGTCACAGTCACAGTCACAGTCACAGTCACAGTCACAGTCACAGTCACAGTCACAGTCACAGTCACAGTCACAGTCACAGTCACAGTCACAGTCACAGTCACAGTCACAGTCACAGTCGCCGTCAGGGTCACAGTCACAGTCACAGTCACAGTCACAGTCACAGTCACAGTCACAGTCACAGTCACAGTCACACTCACACTCACAGTCACAGTCAGGGTCACAGTCACAGTCACAGTCACAGTCACAGTCATGGTCACAGTCACAGTCACAGTCACAGTCGCCGTCAGGGTGACAGTCACAGTCAGTCAGGGTCAGTCACAGTCATCGTCACAGTCACAGTCACAGTCACAGTCACCATCAGGGTCACAGTCACAGTCACAGTCAGGGTCAATCACAGTCACGGCCACAGTCTCAGTCAGTCACCATCAGGGTCACAGTCACAGTCTCCGTCGCAGTCACATTCACGGTCACAGTCACAGTCACAGTCACAGTCACAGTCACAGTCACAGTCGCAGTCACAGTCAGGCTGTATTTCTTTCCGGATGAAAACGAAAAGTAGTTTAAGGACAACTGGTGAAGGCAAAGAAAAAGGAATTTTGTGTGCGCGGCAGTAATCGGTCAGTGCTTTTCAAGGGCCCAGTCACTGTGGCATCCCAGGAAACGAAAAAGCGGACCAGTTAGCAAAATAGTTATTTTAGTCACGAATACATGACAGAAATTCCACAACATTTTGAAGCCATCAAATCATCAATAAGAGTACTCGACATTCTTGGAACCAAAAATGGACTTGGACCACAAATCATACACCATTACGACTCATAAAGCCTGTCGTCTATCCATGGATATCATCTTTTCAACCAAATGGACATGAATAAAAAATCCTATCGCGGTTACGCATAGCATATAATTTCCTCACCCATGGACAAAGTCAATGTCATTCTATCCCCTTCAAATCTTGCCATGAGTGTGACTGGCTGACTGCCGGGTCCGGCTGTGACTGTCTGCACACCGGAACCGACTTTGGCTGAAGCGAGTGCTAGCTCTGTCCTTGACAAAGTGCTCACCAGAGTCTGACATTGGTGACACTGAGCCTGTCTGTCGGCCTGGTGTGATTAGGACCGAAACTAACCACAGTCTGACATTGGTGACACTGAGCCTGTCTGCCAGCCTGGCGTGATTAGGACCGAAACTAGCCCCAGTCTGACATTGGTGACACTGAGCCTGTCTGCCAGCCTGGCGTGATTAGGACCGAAACTAACCCCAGTCTGACATTAGTGACACTGAGCCTGTCTGTCGGCCTGGCGTGATTTGGACCGAATCTACCCCCAGTCTGACATTAGTGACACTGAGCCAGTCTGTCGGCCTGGCGTGATTTGGACCGAAACTCTTAATTCCGGGTGAAGGTGCACTTTTTCGTTTCCTGGGATGCCACAGAGACTGGGCAACACAGGAAACGGACCTTCACACGCATTAGATAGCGTGTTTCTTAAATTGCATCAATAGAAATATGGCAGTGATGCGAAAAAAGAAAGTGAAAAAGGAATTGCAAAGCATATTTGGAGTACGAACAAATGACGACAGTTCGTATGGGTGTACCAGATGTATGATCATATGGTGTAACGGAGTGAACGATTGCGGTTATATCGGAGGCGAATGAGGATGGCGTGTAATTAGGCGATGAAAATTGAGGTACCGTGTGGCAAACGATGTTGTTTTCCTGTGTGTACCCCAAAAATGGCATTCCTTGTGAGGTTCGTTTTAGAGCCGTCGGTAATAACAAAAGGAGCATGGCGATAACGAGACCGAAACTATTGGAATTTTTGTTTGGCATATTTTGGACAAAACTGGGATTTTGCAGTCGCGGTCAGATAAGAAATGTGTCGTTCGGCCATCTGTCACGGTGGGGTAGAGGGTGGAGGAATATATATATTGAATGGAATATTGTAATGAAGTAGTACAGAACAGTTTTGACTCGTGAAGCAATGGCAAGGCTAGATAGTTTTTCGATTGGACCTAAATAATCGTGATTGAACTTTGGGAGAACTTGCAAGGACACGTGTGTGCGGTGGTTTCCTATAAATTGAATTTTAGAGCCATACTTAAGTGTCTGTGGCCTTCGTCAGAGAGCTAGTGGAGGAATTCCTGCTTATGCTTCTAAACAAATGATGGAAGAAGTGGTCATTGCACCGAGTGGCATACGGATAAATTCACTTTGAATGGTGTCAAAAATGTTCAAGGAGGAGGAGGTGCTGGCACCAGCATAAACTACCGAGCCTTATTATATGATGGGAAGAAATAAGGAGTTGCACAGTCGTATAAGGGGATGACGACCAGCTCCAAATAATGCAATGTAGAAGCAATACAGCGAAACGAATTTAAGCGATGAAAACATTTATTTTGGACATGTTTCATGTGTTCGTGCATGTAAGTGTCCCATGAAAAACAACACAAATAAATTTGAACGATTTTAAGAAAGTTATGTAGTTGTTGCTGAGGTGAAGCAGTATTTCTGGGCTAGGGCAGAGAGTCGATTTGCTAAAAATCATTGATGCAAATTTTGGGGCTAACTATTGAAAACGTATCTGATGGACCATTGGTATGCCCGGTTAAGCGCCTTCTGGAGTCGAATTAAACAATGTTCATAATTTTATCTGAGTACCAAATTGCGCTGTCGTTCGCAAAAAGGAATACGATAAATTAGCAAGCATATCGGTGGAAAGTTGTTCAATATTATATTAAATAAGACTGGCGACATGCAGCTCCCTTGTGGCAACCTGTTCTGCATGAATTGTGGATCGGAGATGGCTCACCGGCATCTGAGTTGGAAGGAACGACGACCAAATAAAAAGCCTATGAAATAATGAACTTAATGTCCTTTCACTCCCAGTTGATGAATTTTGTAAAGTAATAAGGGTATAGTAATATTAAAATTAAAAACCATATCGTACGCTTTAAAAACGTCTAAAAATACTGCGACAGTGTGTTCAAGTTTTTGAAACCAAGTGTTATGTATGTCCACAGATAGATGTATGTCCGAATAATATGATTAACTGCGCTTCGTCCTCGGCGAAGGCCACATTTGATTGGAGATAAAAGAGAATATATGTATTGGTTCCAGTTCAATCTTTTAATAAACATTGCTCGGGATCACACATATATCTGTCGTTGTTTTCATGTTTTGGCGGGATAAACCGGTGCACTGGTTTGCATGCCAGTTACATTCGAAGGAGATTGGCTCACGAAAGATGTCTCAGGAAGTTGACTATGTGACAACGGGACCAAAATCCTTTAGTGGCCGGCTCGGAAAGCTGGCATCCGCCACAATGGAGACACTGCCGCTATTTCAGTCTCAGCCATTCCCATGGAAGGTGGACCTAATCCATGATGTACCACGTGATTTTAGCACAAATCAAAATCTCCTTTATAATCCTTGCATCGCTGTGCAGTTCAGAAATGTTCCACAAAAGGTTGCCAAAATGGGAGCAGGTTCACTACCATTGCAAGGTGGCTCACACTGGCGTCGCGTTTACCCTGCCTTTCTAGAGGCAAATTACGTAGCCTGTGATTTGTGCACGACAAATCAGAGATATTTTCGCCTTCTAGGAGAACTGAACTGAACTACTGAGCGTAGATGTCGTCATCAATGTCCTACCTACTTCCTCACGACTCGTTTGACTGATGACGGCATGCCGCCCAACGCCGCAGTGAACACACCGGCAGTTTGCATAGAAATTTGCAGAAGATCAAATACAGTGTTTCTACTGAAGGACGTACGATGGAAAGAATAGTACAGATTCGGTGATGGACAATGTTGGTACAGTCAGCAGTACGCCTGCTCATACATCGTTGATCACAGAACTACACGGAGTGCAGACGACGCCGCGGGGATACAAACTGCACAGCCTGCGACCTTCACCATAATGAGCCGCAATGTATGCAGTACTAGTCGGTCTCGATAGATAGATAGACGGACGGAGCATCGGTCGGCAGGTATCTACTCCGTGGGGATGATAATCATAACGCGATGGTCGCTTTTCGATATTGTCTGAGATGTGAAAACTGCGCAAGTCTTCATCCATGAAATCAAGAAAAAGATGGCCATTGACGTGCCGTGCAGTGTTAGTGACTCCAGCCGTCAGCCAGGTACCTGGACCCGTTGCCAGTGGCCTATGACATACCATCATGACCCCACCTACAGACCGCTAGTGACCTCACCTACGACGCTCCAACATAACCAGGTCTGTGAGCTGCCTACATGATCTCACCTGCAGGTCGTTATCGACCTCGCCTGTCAGCGACCTGTCGGTGACCTGTTGGTGACCTGTCGGCGACCTCACCTGCGAGTTGGGCACCGCGAAGGTGGCGATGCGCTGCGATGCGAAGTGCACCTCCGAGTCTGTGTAGACCAGCGAGATGTTGGTGGTGTCGCCGCCGGACGCCAGGCGCACCCCCAGCTGCACCACCGTCTCCAACGGATTCACCACGGCGAACAGGAAACTCGGCGCCGCCTTCTGCGGCTTCACGGTCACTACCACCGCGAAGTCGGAAGGCATCCGCTCCGGCAGATGCAGGCGGTACGGTTGCTGTGGAACATAGATGTAGGTGAGATCCAGAGGTGGTAGTGCTCCGGTGCAGTCACATATCAGCAGATGCAGGCCTTACGGTTGATGTGGAACAGAGGAATAGCTGGAATACAGGCGCACTGCTCCAGTGCAGTCACATATCAGCAGATGCAGGCCGTACGGTTGATGTGGAGCAGAGGTGCAGGTGGGGTACAGAGATATTGCTCCGGTGCGGTCACATATCAGCAGATACAGGCCGTACGGTTGTTTTGCAGCCGGATAGGTACACCGGTGTGGTTTGTTTTAATATGTATTTTCAACAATCTCGACTCACCATTGAATTTGTAGCCAGTATACCCACAACACACCTTTTTCTCATGATGACAGTGCTATAATAGCATCCATACCTTGGGAATGTACTGACTATGGTTTTTGCAAGTGTCACTTCAGTTAGGTATGACCAGGGTTGGATCTATGTCTTGGAATTCTGGAATTAGAGAGGAAAATTAGGTGGCATTACATGCTGTAATGTAGCAGAGGACTTCGAGGACTTCTCTTTGAATCTGAATCCTGAATTTTGAGAGGAAAACTGTGTAGCATTTCAAGCTGGAGAATGATTTGATTTGTTTCTGTCATCAAAAACTCGTTTTGTACTGTTAATGGTCATGTTCCGTGTTTCCATGTTCCCATGATCATGGCCAAACAGCAAGTATATGACAGTCATTGTCAAACTCAATTCACCTTTTTTGAGAAAAAAAAGAGTGGATAATTTCCCGGAGACAATAATAAAAAGCCATCGCTAGCCCTTAGGGACTCTTTAGATCTCAGGGGGCCCTGTTCGTCTCATAAGGATCCCTTCCAAGCCCCTTGGGCATCCCAGTTCAGTCCCCTCTAGCGCCCAGTGACTATTTCAAATCGGCAGGGGTCCACTCCTGTTGTTAGGGGTTTTCCCAGTCCTTGGCTAGTTTCAAGTATTTTTAACTGGCAAGTATTTTTAGCTGGCAAGGCAAGCTAGCTCTTACATTGATCCTCAGTATTCCTCACAATCACTGACCTAGTGACTCTTCTTAGCTCTAAGGGAACTCTGTTCGCCTTCAAGGACCCTCTCAAGCTGCTAGGGATCCTTTCCAGTTATTAACAGCTCTTGTGGTTTCAAGAAAATTATAGCTCTCAGGTTGGCCCTCGCTATTCCTCACCTCAATTGCCAGTCAACAATAATGTTTTCCCCTCGGGTGCCGCCCATCTATTAGGGACCGCTCTCAACATCAGAAGAATCCTAGTCCAGTCCTCTCTGACACTCACGAGATCCTCAGCATCACTCAAGGCCCTCTTCTGCGTGTAGGGACCCATCACAGTTCCCAATAGTCCTGTCTAGCTCTCATCTCGGGGAATTTCAGATCTGAGATGAGCAATCACTAGTCCTTTTCAGCTCGCATAGGTCCTGTTTATCCCTCAGGTGCCCTTTCAAACCCAAAGAGCATCCGAGCCTTCTCAGACCCTCACGTGCCTTATTTCTGAGCTGTTAGGGGCCAATTTCAACTGAGACTGCCCTTTCCAGCTGGTATAGACACTCCAGCTCTCGGGCGGGTCCTCTCTGGTCTTCACAGCCCTTGCTAGTCATCAGGGTGGACGTCTTCGCGTCCCAAGGGCACTTTCCACACACGCTATTAGATGCACTTTAATATTTCCTCGGTTATATTTCTGCCCCTCAGAGCGGTCGCCTGAAGGGCTCCACCGGACTCGACAGAGAGCGGGTACCCCTTCACCTCTTGGAAACGCTACTGCTGTGTAGCATCCCGGGCCCCTCTATGGGCTTAGGAGCCCTTTACGTAGCACCGGGAACCCTGCGCTTCGGCTCGGATCGTCTCCGAAGCACTGGGGGTCTGTTTATCGGCCTGAGGCCCGCTGTCAGCTCTGCCGACCCTTTCCATCAGCGTGAGCCAAAGCCGACCCAGTGGCTCTGCACTTCCACCCCAGGGCTCCATCCGTCGGCTCAGATACCCTCTTTTACGGCTCAGGACACTTCCGTCCAGTCGGAATCTCCTCTTCAAAATATTGGGCCTCCTCTATCATGCAAGTGGCCCCTGTGCGGTTCCGGACCTCTTGGGCCCAGGGGCCCTTTATGCCGGCTCTGAGCTCTCTCCGACGGCCCGGGTCCTCAACAGCTAGGGGTCATCTTCGTCGGCACAGGGGACCTCCTTAGCGATCCAGATCCTCCTCTATCAGGCCAGAGGCCCTCTTTCAACAGCTTGGGTCCCCTCCATCAGGCCAGGGGCCCTTGTACTTCTTGGGTCCTATCTTTCGGCCAAAGGGTCCTTTCTGACGGCCAGAAATCCCCTGCGGCAACTAGGGCCCCCTCAGTTATTTCAGGGGCCCTCTTTGACGACCCACGGCCTTTTCTAGCAAGCTGGAGGGCCCTTTTCAATCGCTTGGATCCTGTCCATCAAGTCAGGGGCCTTTTCTCGGCTTGGGCTCTGTCGACAGCCCGTCCTGGCCGAGTTAGAAGTTCAATCCTCGCAAAGCTTCAGATATGATAAAGTTTTTGCTCTCCGAATGAACATTTGTAGCAAAAACGCTATCATTTTTATGTATTGTATATCAAGTTAAATTTGGTACTTCCATCCTATGAAAATCACAAGCATCGAGTTCACCGGAGGTCACGTGACCTGAGGAAATGGGATAACTTCAATCATTTATCCCATATAAATATTGCCGGGATTGGATTCCTTGAAACTTTGCGAGTTCAAAATTGTCTGGACATTTATATTCTTAATAATATTTAACATAGTTATAGGCCACCGAGGGTAACCTTGCAGCGTGACCTTCCAGAAATGACTAAGGCTATAATTACTGAACCATTGAACTGATCGAAATAAAATGTTAACAGGAGGATTTAGGGCATGAGATAACCCTGTGCACCCATTTTGCTCAAAATCTGAGACATTACGGTGGGTAATTACCCCTTTGCCTGGTTCATTTGTCCTGGAATTCCCCAGGTATAGGTGTTTGTACCAACACTGTTCAGAGCAAAACGCACGTGGCGAAAGCGTGCAGTTCGGCCCCATTCTCACGTTGCCAAAACTTGTTGCATCATCCATAATTTTAATACACTGGGTAGCCGGAAAAAATGGAACTTAGTGAATGTGTTTTAAGGTGATAATTGTAAGGTGATTTAAGGTTATATTTTAAGGTGATAATTTCCAAAGGGATTACAAGCAGAGAGACCACTCAGATGATTCGCACTGCTTTGGGGATGTATAATGAGCATGTACTTCAAAGTCTGGTTTATGGATGCATAGGCCTGGTCTATGGACCCATAAGCCTGCGTTGTGCACCTCAAGGTGTGTGTCAATGACTGGTCATGTGGGTTAGACGTATTTAATTCATGCATGCAAATATTCGGACACAGTTTGTGAGGTACTTTTTGGTGGGCTTCATAACAAGTTTCAGACACCGTTTGTGAGAAACTTTTTGGTGGGCTTGATAACAAGGCTCTCTGCTTTTGTTTCACCTATCGAGCTATTTCAGCCCAGCTGTTCGACCTGAAGCCGAGATAGAAAGGTTCAATGCACGACTTGCATTCGCGGTGCGAATGTTTTCTAACGGCCTGGTAAAAAATTATCGATCTACACGGCAGTTCTCCAGCTGGTTTTGTGATCATTGTAAGAGTGGCAAAATCATTCAATGAATGGAGCTGGGAAGGATCATCTAAAGAGAAGGTCAGCAGATCTCTGAATATGCCCTACCCGCCCCCTGCCAACATCTCGGGATTTTGTGCCACTGAAGCACAACACAATGGCATCTTATCTGATTTGGTGAAGGCATAGACTGCATTGAACTGGCATTAGTTAGAATGGCTCAGGACAGCCATGAGGAATGTCGGTAGATGAAGGCAGTATTTCAAGGCGACATTTTCCAAGAGACATCGACCAGATTTCGTGTAAACATTGTCCGACGTCTGGACGTTGTCCGCTCCAGGGCGCATGCCATTCCAGACTGTGGCGGTCCGTGGCGGCCGATGATTGATGCCCACCTACCTTGACGTCGTGACCGGCTCGGAACTCGTACGACGGGAACCCGTCCTCGCCCTCAACGAATCCCAGACGGCTGTCTTCGGGGAACGGGATCGGAATGGCCCCCAGCAAGTTCATGACCTTGACACCACCTGAAAACAAACAGTTTCGTGCAAGCAGCCGCAGCGATACACAAACCGAGGCTTCGTGTGTGTACAAACGCGGGGACAGGGCATATCCTGTGCAGTGTGCACGGACGATGCGAATCCACCACAAAATACGCGAGTATTTGTCATCTGTATTCGCCTTTGTTGGCGTGTTTGCAATGCATATTCATGAGCTTAGATGTTGGTGGTCACAAGTTGAGAGGCACCGCGTTATTTACGTAATGACTGGGGAAAGAGGCGGGAGAGTATGTTGATTAATCCGGGGTGCTTGTCAGGTACCATAGACGCACCACCACATTCCGAACATGACCACATTCCGAGCGTGAGTACACTCCGAACGTGACCACATTCCGAGCGTGACCACATTCCGAGCGTGACCACGTTTGATTCCAGCAGTGCGGTACACCTCTCGGTGGGATCGGGGCTGCTGAACCACTCACTCCATGGGATCAGGTCTGCTGAACTATTCACTCGGTAGGATTGGGGCTGCTGAACTATTCATGTGATGCAGATGACACAGCTTTGTTTATACCGGCCGCTCCCTAGACATAGTACGGCTCCCAGGTGAAGCCCAAATTTGAATTCGGTGTTGTTGTTGGTGTGACTAGGTGTTGCCAGTCGTTGTGATGACTGATTGACTTCTGGCCGATTACGGACCGACCTTGAATCAGTGCGGCCTTAATCGAAACATTCACCGTGAAATATCAACCTCCACAGAAGGCGTTCCTTCATTTAGACTGATTCGGAGGACAGTAGCCTAAGTCTGGGGAATTGCTTATGTCCTCACATGTTGTGATGCCCACCAATTCGAACACGACCAAGTTCGAACAGTGACCTCAAGTTGGAGTAGTTGGAAGGTGATCAGACAAGCTGAAGCAGAACACGAATACCAGATGCCATTAACAATCTAGCAGATACATTATCAGAATTATACCCGAAAGGAATCTCGAAACATCAATCGAGAGCCAAATATGTAGATTACGTGCTGTACTAATCGGCTTCACACATATCAAGCCTGCGAATGTTACACGGCAGCTCCCGAAGGCCTACTCAGCGACCATTACCGACAACGCTGACCGCGTTCAAAAACTAAAACCGTCCGACATATCTAGCACCAGGAAACAACAAGCGCTGTAATCGACGTTAAGGTTGAAACTGGAACGAACCATTGAATGCATACAGATGTTCAATTATGGAAGTGAACATATTTGGCAGGCAAACACATTTCAGCATGTAATTGATCTGACAGGGCCAGTAATTGTGTACCCACTGCAGGTAGCACTCATTACACATCGCATCCATAGCGTGTAGCGATGTAGGTGTCTCTTTGAGCTCTGAAGCTTCGTACGCAGTGATGACATGATGGCATAGAACCTCGCATTTGAACATTGTGGTTCACATGACAGACAGACAGCTGCCCCATCAGTTTCAGAATGCTTCAATATCATTATCATGGTATTGTATCGTAATGCACCACCTCACGATGTTCCAGCATACCAACTTCAATATCTACGGGTAGACCCGAAGCGAACCATAGCAGGACGTCACTTCGCTTTGGAACTTAGTGTTCACTTCACTTCGCACTTCGCGTTGAAACCTCTTCAAGCTAATCACTCGGCGCATCCTACCAGCACACTATGAAGGCGATATTGTAGGGTGAACCAACGTCACACAAGTGTTCAAATCGTCACAAATTGACTCTGATCTACTTTCTGTCCCGCAGTCACAGGTGGAAAAGTACCTGGATGGATAAAAATATGTTGCTCAGTCACTTCCCCATTATTACAGAGCTTGCTGAGCAGCGCATACTGAAGCAATTCACAGAACGCACAGAAAGCTGAAACAACTCACAGAAGGCACATACAACTGAAGCAACTCGCAGAGAGCACTGAACACTGAAGCAACTCACGGAATGCACATACATATGAAGCAACTCACAAAACGCACATGAAGCTGAAACACTTCACAGAACACACATAAAAATCACAGAACGCAATGCCAACGCACGAACAATTATTTCTGGTGCGAGCAATACTTGGCAGGGCAGCCCGAGTCAGTCACAAGGCATCTGGATACATCTGGAGCCACTTGTAGCACAGTGCAATTAATTTACACACGATTAATAGTCATTTCGGGAAGCCCCAGCTCCACGTAGAACGCGGTTGCGTCGTGCTCTGCAGCCATAGGTATCATTGCCAGTGCGGTTCTCTGCAGCCATGGGTAGCATTGCCAGTGCGGTTCTCTGCAGCCATAGGTATCATTGCCAGTGCGGTTCTCTGCAGCCATAGGTAGCATTGCCAGTGCGGTGCTCTGCAGCCATGGGTATCATTGCCAGTGCGGTGCTCTGCAGCCATGGGTAGCATTGCCAGTGCGGTGCTCTGCAGCCATAGGTATCATTGCCAGTGCGGTGCTCTGCAGCCATAGGTAGCATTGCCAGTGCGGTGCTCTGCAGCCATAGGTATCATTGCCAGTGCGGTGCTCTGCAGCCATAGGTAGCATTGCCAGTGCGGAGCTCTGCAGCCATAGGTAGCATTGCCAGTGCGGTGCGAAAATCCGCACTTCCTCGAAACACGTGACAGAAATGCCCCTATATACCACCAATATACCACATACGAATTGATAGCATCCATAATCAAGGACGCCTCCACATATTTTTTGACATGGTAGACGAGAAGATGCTTAGTGCCACACAGCCCCCTGTCCCGCATGGTGGTGATACCGATGTCCACAACCTGAGGCAGGATATTTACTGCATGTTTGACGAGTATGTCTATCATGTCACCCACACCTTCACATTAGAATACGATATATACGAGCATTGTAGTGACGTTGAATGTAGCGAAACATAGTTGGGACACCAGATACAATGCAACACGTCAATATCAACATCAGCTTAGCACCCGGTTTGTCAAGGTAATTTGAACACAGGTATTTGCATGTTTAAAAGTTGGTGCAACCATGAACAATATTATGTAAGTTCATGATATCTAATTTGTGCAATGTAATGAACAACAAATAAGGAACACCATGGATGTAATGAACAACAAGTAATGAACACAATTAATGTAATGAATGCATAGCAAGTAATGAACACAATGAATGAAATGAATGAATACAATAAACATAATCAGGAGCACACCCAGGATTTTCTCAAATTAGCCCGAACTGAACGAGGTTTCCCTTTTTTGTTCTTGATCGGAGAGTAAAATTTAACTCCATTTCCGGGGAAAAAGCCTTCAGAAGAAGAGCTTAAAGGGATTGGGAGGGTTTAATCTTCACTTCCACATTTTCAAAGTAAGAAACGTCGAATCATAGGAGGTCGGACCACCCCCCCCCCTATTTCCCTTTCTGCTAAGTGCACCTATGAATATAATGAACGACCATAATGTTATATATTTAAATTCATTTACACAATAATGCTCAGTTCAGCCATCAATTCAATAATACATGCCACCAATTTAATAATACATTGAATTCAACAACTTTGCGAGAAGTATTTTGGAGTTGGTAAGACAAGAACCACGTTAAGTGGCGTCAAAGTTGTGAGTCATGACAATATTCGTGATATTGGTCTTTAAAGTGTAGGTACTCTGAATTTCAAAGATTTCGGGGCAAATGGACGCATGGGCACGTGGAAACCGATGCGCATTTAGATGCTGTACCGAAACACAAATCAGTTTGGGTTGGAAATTGGGAATCTTGGAATACATCCGACGCGAGAAATGCAAGGAGAAGAAATCCAAAAATATATGGCATACTGACAATGCTCTTGTACACGCGAAATAGTGCAGTCAACATTTTTTCTGGAGTACATTAGGACCGAATGCCAATCGGTTATTGTTTCTGTCGCATCATGGAAGAGAGTTACATCGCCACGACGACAGCTCAAAATGCAAACACAAAGCATGTGGAACCGCCGCAGGTAGGTCAGAGCGCTAGCATCTCCAAACCCTACATCATCATTACCTCGAACCTCACCGTTCAATATTCAAATCTCCGAGTGTCCCGAAATCCATGAATGACAAAACGTAGTCTCATTATGGATGAATTCGGAAACCCGGCATCTCAGAAACCCAATGTTTCGAAATCTCTGACGTTCAAAAACCACGATACATTGAACTCTTCAATTGCCTGGACCCAAAAGATTCAAATACCAGCATGTTTTAAAGCTTCGAGTTCAGCTGACAATGACCAAGCAATGGCCACGGTAAAGTCGGCGACCTAAGACCGTGCTGCTTGGGAAATCGCCTTGCACTCCTAATGCATTGCTCAAAATTGGCATGGAGCTCTTTATCTCACACTTGGTCAATTGATGCCTCTCCCTCATACCCGGATTATTGGCAACGAAGTGTTTTTTGTTTGTCGTGTAGTTCAGGACGTGCAAAAATCCGGGGTCATACCCCCGTTCCTCTCATTCTCCAGATGATGATGAAAAAAGTTCCATTACGAAAGTAGATGTACTCCAGCCTGGTTTGGACACGCAGTCACGTATGCCCTTTTTGCACGGCACTGTCAAGGTTCAGTCCCAATTTTGATACGTTCCGGAGTCGTCTGTCTCATTCCCAGCATTTGCAGCTACTTCAGAAGTCTTGAAGCATTCGAAGTTTTAAAGAAGGGTTTGAAGCATCCGGGTTTTGAAGCGCTGACGTTTTTAAATCGGAAGTTTTGCAACATTTGAGGATTTGAGACGATGATACTCTGCATTTGTCCAGCGGAGGTTGCCATCGCTATATTGGGGACTTCGAAGACATCGATAATTTGAGCGGTTGGTGAAATTTGTGCAATTGAAAACTTTGGGTTTTGGGGACTGTGGAAATTCCAGTGTAGACTGGTAGTCGTTCCAGTCACCAGTGACATGGAACATTCCCAATAGCTGCCTTTCCATAATTCAGTTCGGCTGACGGCACCGGTGATGTGCGCTTTTTGACGATTGATTGCTCAAATAATATGCGAGCTGAGGGTGCATCGCCCACTAATCAATATGCTGTGCTCACAACGCCTTGGAGGCTCGTGTATCTGTATCATCATACATCTGCTCGTTCTGTCTGAACATCGACCCAATATAGGAATGCACGGAGTGCGCTTAGATGTACTCTGTAGGTCGTGATGGGTGACTGATGAACTAATTGAATTGAATTGATGTGAATCGCGCAGCTTCGCCAGTCATCAGGACGCACGAGTGTCAGCCGAATCTCAAGACTCGTCAGCTTCTGTGGGGTCTCAAGACGCGCTAGCGCTGCAGGACTTCAGGGCACATGAGTGTCTGCTGGGCTTCAGGACGCATGAGTGTCTGCTGGGCTTCAGGACGCATGAGTGTCTGCCGAGCCTCAGGACGCATAAGTGTCTGCTAGGCTTCAGGACGCATGAGTGTCTGCTGGGCTTCAGGACACATGAGTGTCTGTCGAGCCTCAGGACGCATGATTGTCTGCTAGGCTTCAGGACGCATGAGTGTCTGTCGAGCCTCAGGACGCATGAGTGTCTGCTTGGCTTCAGGACGCATGAGTGTCTGCTGGGCTTCATGACGCATGAGTGTCTGCTGGGCTTCAGGACACGTGAGTGTCTGTCGAGCCTCAGGACGCATGATTGTCTGCTAGGCTTCAGGACGCATGAGTGTCTGCCGAGCTTCAGGATGCATGGGTGTCTGCTGAGCTTCAATGAGAATTAGTGTTTTTACCTTTTAAGTCGCGTTTGAGTGTCTGCCAAGCATCACGCGGTAGCACAATATGTCGACAACTAAGATATGGGCATGTTTTGCACCATTCAGTCTAACGCCGTACAAGTAGCTACACATACTCACACGTCTACAGTGACTGAATGTTGCGAGCTGACGAGACACACCCGCTGACTGACCGACCGAAATGAAACACGTGCCGAGTTTGTCAGGATTACGCTAATGCTGTGGGTTCTTCGTGACCCGCGACTCAAGAGATCTTGAATCGGATCCTGGTCAACGCCACTCGACAGGCCTAAATCAGATGTCCTGGATATGTCCATCATATCAGGTTTCGACCTGACCCGGCCTGGGGTCAGATCCTGGTCGGTAAAGGTAAACATGTATGCTCAAGCTTCCAATTTGGATGACTTTATGATATGTACCAAAACTTGTCATGCAACAGCAATTATCTCTGATTCAGTGATAGATACGTCAAGTCAACGTTTCTAAAAATAATATATTTCCTCGCATACCATCGGCATATTACTTGTCAATACATGCTGTGGCCACGAACGACGCCAATCACACTGGTGGGTGAATTGGACGGGCTCGAAGTCGGCACAGGACGCTGCTAGCCAATTCCTACAGCTTTGGCACTGCATAGACTCTTGCTCGAAGTCAGTGCAGGGACTCCTGGCGAATTCCTAGAGCTTTAGCACTGCATCGACTCATGCATCGCTCGAAGTCAGTGCAGAGCCTCCTGGTCAACTCCTGCAGCTTTGACAATGCATCCATTCCTGGCACCGAATAGGTATATGCCATGCTACTCTACCAGTATGGCCAGGGTAGATATTGGTATCCACTTCTTCTGTCACTTCTCCACCGATCTCCTCTTCTCGACCACGTGGTTGACTTTAGTGGTCATGCACCTACACAATATGTTATACCACACTGTCAATTCGGTCTTGATACCCCAAAGTATTTCCTCTTGAAAAAAGAAATGAAGTAGGCAACAATTCAGAAATATACGATTTCTTAGGTACGCAAGTAGTTGTGATGCTAAAGAAGTTGATCGAGAAATTGTCATCGTGCAATAAAGGGCTGGGTCTAAGGAGCATGAGAAAACAGGGCAAGACTGGCCCTAATACTTCCAGGCCCGCAGCTCAAAAGGCAAATCATATTTGCATCCGATATGATGGCTTTACCGTGCACTTGATTAATTTATCTTGATCATGTCACATGATTTCGTTTCGGAGATCTCCACACAGCAAACTATGTCTGTTTTAAGTTGTCCAAAATTCGCCTTGCTGTACCAGATAGGACGAATGAGACCTTTTTCCGAGGGCAAGACGGGCCCATGACAACGAACCCGAGAAGGAGAAAACATGGCCGCGCGAGGGGAAGACGGCGAACGGGAAAATACAGTCGCAGTCACACTTTATAGGTTGGAGTTCAATTGAGAGGTAGAACTAAATGGAAGTTTGTATGGTCACTTCGTTCTATCTTTTAGCTGTTGAAAATTTGATCTCGTCCCACTATTACCCTATTTCTGGCCGAAAAGTCATGAAAATGTAATTTTTGACCACTTCCCAGTGTTTGCACTCGCATTGACAATACCAAAGCTACATTTTCAGATGTCTACCCACGTGCTCCTAGCTGAGATCTGCAGAACGCCACTTCTGTGGCAAATATCACCCCGGCCTGAATGCCCGGATACGTCCTTGACTGGCATGAATAGGTGCACCCAATGACGGGCCTAGCCCCTCAGCCGTGAAATAAATCGGTTTTTCTCATGTAAATTATCCGGTTCTCGATCGAGAAGTGGATCAACCAAGTCATTTTAGGAGCGCGGCCCTGCTACCCAATTACTGGGTACGCCTCCGCCTCCGACCATCATGGATATGCTTATGTACGCACAAAAACAAAAAACCCGCCTGACCAGCCCATACCCAGATCTGTCTTGCTAAAATCCCTGCAACATACCAGAACACCTGAACAGCAAGGTGAACTGAATTCACACTCGATTATTGAAGACCTTGCCCTATTGGCTTTTCAAACCTAGTGAGAAGTCTCCAAAGAGGGAGCTAGAGGACCCTGAGCGAGTTGCAGTCCCCGGGTGCCAGATGCAACTGGACGGGACGGGACCCCGGATACCAGATGCAACTGGACGGGACGAGACCTCTGGTACCAGATGCAACTGGACGGGACCCCGGATACCAGATGCAACTGGACGGGACGACACCTCTGATACCAGATGCAACTGGAGGGGACAAGACCCCGGACACCAGATGCAACTGGACGGGACGACACCTCTGATACCAGATGCAACTGGAGGGACAAGACCCCGGACAGCAGATGCAACTGGACGGGACGAGACCCCGGACACCAGATGCAACTGGACGGGACGACACCTCTGATGCCAGATGCAACTGGAGGGGACAAGACCCCGGACACCAGATGCAACTGGACGGGACGACACCTCTGATACCAGATGCAACTGGAGGGGACAAGACCCCGGACACCAGATGCAACTGGACGGGACGAGACCCCGGACACCAGATGCAACTGGACGGGACGACACCTCTGATACAAGATGCAACTGGAGGGGACAAGACCCCGGACACCAGATGCAACTGGACGGGACGAGACCCCGGACACCAGATGCAACTGGACGGGACGACACCTCGGATACCAGATGCAACTGGAGGACGAGACCCCGGACACCAGATGCAACTGGACGGGACGACACCTCTGATACCAGATGCAACTGGAGGGGACAAGACCCCGGACAGCAAATGCAACTGGACGGGACGAGACCCCGGACACCAGATGCAACTGGACGGGACGAGACCTCTGGCACCAGATGCAACTGGACGGGACGAGACCCCGAACTCACCCCGGCGGTGCCACGACCATCCAACCAACCAACAAATTTGCAATAAAGAAGTGAATTTGAAGTGAGTCATTTCGATGGGCTTTTAAATAGGTAGTGCGCTTCGACCTATCGATATGACACGAAGCATTCATGAAATGTCCTAAAATGTTCCTAGTGCTCTTTTCTTGACATTATATCGGTTCTTGGTGAGCCAAGCTTCCATGCCAACAACTGTAGAGAACATACGGAGAGAACTGGAACGCCAACTTGTGTAATTTTGAATAACATAGTTGTGTGTGGATGCAAACCGCAAGTATCAGTAATGCCTAGCAGCACAATACGCCATCTGCAACATTCCCTAATTTAGCAGTCCTAAATTTGTTGAAAATAACAAGCCTTCACGCCCATTTTCCCTGATTTGAGGCCGGAAGAGGACGATTACAGATGCTGAGAATGCTAAGTTTTGTGTAGCCAATAACAAAACAGATGATGAGGACAAACATTCGTTTCAAAATTTAACATTAAAGCATATTCTCAGTCCAGACCTGCCCCAGATCACCCGAGATTCCTCTATCTCATAAGATATGAACACATCGCACTTCAGCTCTAACTTCAGCCGGGTACATTCGATCCAGATTGCACTGCATTAATCACACAAACGGCTGGACATGAGACCATTTTCTTCACCACCACGTCCAATGCGTCACAATGAGTTTCCACGTGAGCAGCTGCATTTCTCGAGTGGCGGAGGCAGACAGCGCCTTCAGCCAGTGACTCGGTCGCGGTCTGTGCGGCTGCTGAAGTCCTCACGAGGCTGGCCGCCGGACTGACGTCGGTCTGAGACGGAGGCGGCCTGACCGGGCGCCAGCCGACTCTCCAGCGGCGGCGGCGGCCGGCTAGCGATTGATGAAGTCATCGGCAGAGTCAGGCTGGCGTGGAGGCCGGCCGACGGCGGCACTATTTTCGCCACCGTCGACAACGCCTCGTAAATCATATTTTAATTTCCTGTCGGTGGCGCCCAGCTCCCGCGTGACTGCAGATGCCGCTCGACCAGCTCGCTCGATATGTCGCCGATCGTGATGCCGACCTCCGCTGGGCCTCCGAGCAAGACACCGAACCAGCCTGCTGCCGGTCGGAGCGGCAGGCCACTCAAACTTCAGATGAGCCTCGTCAAATTTCAGATCAGCTGTGCAAACAGATTCCCGTTCCCGGCGCAGGAATAATTTCCAGGATTGCGGGGGCTCGGTGGGAGGAATGAGAGAGGGGTGATGTCATCAAATCCTCGAGACCGTTCACCGGAAACGACCGCTGCCGAGAGATAAGTGGGGGCGGGATTAGCTGTGACTGGGCAGCCTTGCTACGGCATGCTTATCGGCTCGATGCGGGATTAGCTTGGAGCATCCCCGGAATGGCTGTCCAGTGGCTATCTGCAGCAGCGTAAGCCGCCGCCCCCCCTGCTTTCACCACTCCAGTCTGCCTCCTCCATGCTGTCACCACTCCGGACCACCCCTGTTGTCACCACTCCAGCCCCTGCCTTCCTGCTGCTACCACTCCATCCCGTCCCTGCTGTCTCCACTTCAAGCCACCCCTACTGTCACCACTCCAGCCCCTGCCTTCCAGCTGTTACCATTCCATCCCTTGCCTGCTGTCACCACACCACTCCTGCTGTCACAACTCCAGACCACCCTGCTGTCACCACTGTAGCCCGTCTCTGCTATCACCGCTCCAGTTTTCCTCCTCTCCTGCTGTGCCCACTACAGACGGGTATAATGTCTGCTATTATATTTTGTGTACAGGTTCAGTCTTCTGACATCACAGCATGCGGTCCAGATATCCTGCCATCACTTCGTCAGACAATGGTGGGGTGTTCGGTTCTGTGCTGCTTTATTCTCCAGATCAATGAACAGGTCTGGAAGAGTGTTTTGAATGCAATAGGGCCAACACTCACCCGCCCACTAGATGACGATGGGACCCGGAATACAATACAATGAAGACAGCGCCCCCACCCCCACCAGCTAGACGAGGATGGGACTTGGAACAAAGTGCAGAGCGCACATATGTGTGCACCGCAATGCATAGCTCCGCATCAAGGCGTAAGGACATGCGAGAACCTGTGAGGAGTCGCTTCTTATGTCAATTGCTCCATTCAATACCCGCAATGGCTAAGTTTACCGAAATGTGTGGGACTCTCCAATGTCCGATGGAGCCACCCAACGACGTACACATATTACCGTGGGATCCTTTCGGGGAACACCTGCAGTGCGTTTTGAATAAGTAAGCTTTTGGGGCTGTAGATCTCTAACGAAGCCAGTGGGGCTCAAGTCCTATTTCCAGGACAGATTTTCAGATTGAATAGGGAAAATTACAACATAACATTAACAGGTTGTCAGAGCAGGGGGTTCAGACCCACGACCTACCCCGGATCTCCAGTCATGGTCCTCTCAATAATTTTATCGAAGAACTAACCGCACCTGTATCCTAAACATGGCATAGAATACATAAGCGTTGCACTCGTTATCTACGCCATACAGCCCGATAAATTGTGTCTACACATTTCCCATCCAGACTACATGTGGGCGAACTATCGCCTGTGAGTCGACCATACAAGGAACCCACTGAGATAAACGCATGCCGCAGAGCACAGTAGCAGGGGTTCTAATGTGTCGCATCTGTGGTGAACTGTCACCCTGAGAGTGTCGCACTGAGGGGCCAACAGCCTCTCTGTTTCACACGCCGACCATAAAACATCCCCGCCCCCAGCGGGTCGCCAAGTAGAACACATCTCCGAACTGACGGTTCACGAGCCAACCACCTGCCTACGTCCCTTGCCGGCTGCCTCGCGATCAGCAGCCGCCGGCCCTGCTGAACAGAGATGGACAGCGACAGCCCCCGCGGTCAGCAGCCGCCGGCCCTGCTGGTCAGAGATGGCGGTCAGCAGCCGCCGGCCCTGCTGGTCAGAGATGGCGGTCAGCAGCCGCCGGCCCTGCTGGTCAGAGATGGCCAGCGGCAGCCGCCCCGCGATCAGCAGCCGCTCTCAGCCGGTTAGACGCGATTTAATTCGGCGCCTGGCCGGGCGACAACTTCGGCAGGAACATGAATCATGTCGTTGTTTTGCAGGTTTGATCATGGGCTCCGTGTTTCTGAACAATGCGGCCTTGTCTGCCACCCGCTGTCGGCACCGCCGGCCTGCTCAGCCAGCCCGTGGCCGGGGGAGTTCCGCAGAACAATGGCGCCGTACAGGACCACAGGTGTGCGGGCATGGCACCCAGTGGACATGTCTCCTGCTGTGTGCGACACACGATTTACGATCGGATTGGCTAGAGGCGTGCTTGAAGGCTCGATGCCTTAATCTGCGGCTCTGGGAGTCCAGTTCTGTCACGGTCAAACTTCAACTCTACGAAAGAAAAGTGTGAATGCAAGAGGAAACATGTGCTGAATGATCATATAGTATTTAGCCCCGAGCAGCTCTGCATCTTGAAATTCGGGACACGAATAGCATAGTCGTACAGCTAAAAGAATCGCAAGGACCCAAAGGTGGATCGTTCGAACTTACCATTCCCTATCCAAGAATGACCACTTGTAAGGATTCAAGCAATAATCACTGCTCATACCGTGTGCTAGCTTCACCACAGGTGGATGTGAATTGGATTACCGTCACTGCGGGAACATAAAATTCCCGCAATAGAAAATACGCGGTGTCGTGTTTTGGGTCTCATAAACATTCGCTGCTGACGGAAAATCGTGCGTTTTTTCTCAAGCACGATTACTTTTTTCTGGACGAAAAATACGACAGAATTGACTTGCTTGCTTCTAAGGTATATAATCATTCTATTTACAGACTTTTTGTACGGTATGCAAAAGTTGGAGCAGTTTTTTTCGTTCTGCTGAGGGCAGTGGCGTCGCCACGAAATTCTTCCAGGGGGGGCAATATTGATAGGGGGCCTCCTGCTCCCGAAAGGGGGCCTCCACTGTGTTAGGGCCTCCTATTGCTTTTTTAGGCTCTTAGTATGGTTCCAGAATGGGGAACATGGCTTCATATTGATGTCTTGTTTGTTCTTGGCATGGTGCATCATTTACGCAAAGCGCAATAGCAAGAATCTTTTTTCCGCTGAGAACTGAGCCATACCAGGGTATAAATAAGCAAACGCACTGGCGGATCTAGCCCACCGGTTTGGGGAGGGGGCCAACTTTCGGTTTTCGGCGTCAGCCCCCCCTCCCCTCCCCCAGTGGCGTACTTAGGAAGTGCATCAGAGGAGGGGTCGAAGGGATTTGGAGGGTGCCCATTCTCCCACTATTTTTGGTTAAAAGCATCGGATTTCTACCACTATTTGTCAGATGGACCCATTTTTTACAATAATAATTAATGACAACATAATTTCCTGTGTAGGGGCCCCAGCCTACCTCCACCGCTTCTAAGTTACGGGATTTGTGTTCTTGTTTACCAAAACGTTCATGTTCACGTTCAAAATCTTGTACCACGTCAACGTTCGTGCACGTGTACACACTGGCAGATCCGATTTTGTCAACTCTTGCTGTAAGCAGAACTTGAGCAGCATAGAACCCTCGATGCGTGTCAGAATGTACTATGCTACCATATTGGCTTCCAAACAATTATAAAAATACCTTTAAAATTGGAGATACTTTCATCCAGACGATGTTTTTAACCTCGGCAAAGGTTACTGCATTTTCATTCAGTTTACTTCTGTTGGTTTCGGGGGGCCAAAAGACCCTTTTAGGCGCTTCGGGGGAGCCATGGCCGGAATGGCCGCTCCCTGGATCCGCTAGTGAATGTAGCCTGTCTCTTCATCTTAGCAACCCAACACCAACATACGAAACATGCTGCTCAACTGGGCTCAACTGGTCACTCGCACAAAACATCCTGTTCAAATTCCGCTTTCGAAATCTGGCTCACTGGGTCCGCTTGCCCGTTACTGGCTAAACAAACTTCATGAACCTATCTGACGAAGGAATAATGAAATTGCTGATTTCGTCATCTCTTGCTGTAAGCAGAACTTCAACAGCATAGAACCCTCGATGCGTCAAAATCTACTATGCTACCATATTGGACTTCCAAACAATCATAACAAAATACCTTTAAAATTGGAGATTATTTCACCCGGAAAGCTATTTTTTAACCTCGGCAAAGGTTACTGCATTTTAATTTAGTTTCCTTTTATTGGTTTTTGGGGGGGGGGGCCAAAAGACACTATGGCCCCCCCTTTGAAGCGCTTGGGGGGGCCATGGCCAGAATTCCCCCCCCTCCTGGATCCGCCAGTGCCAGTGACGTACCTATATTTGCGTCAAGGGGAGGGGGGGCAAACGCATTTCGCGGGGTCCACCTACTCAATAAAAAGTCTTCCGATTTCGACCACTAT
This sequence comes from Ashinkailepas kermadecensis, assembly GCA_034440615.1. Lineage (NCBI taxonomy): Eukaryota > Metazoa > Arthropoda > Thecostraca > Neolepadidae > Ashinkailepas > Ashinkailepas kermadecensis. The sequence goes on from JAOTOM010004118.1 coordinate 136,489, forward strand.
TTTGTCAAAGTGGACCTATTTATATAAAATAATTAGTGACCGACTAAATTATCCTGTCGAGGGGCCTTATCTACCACTATCGTTTCCGATTCGTCGGATTTCAACCCTGGCTCCCCCATCCTGTTCGAATGTATTATTTTGGTATCCCTTGATAAGTCACCATGCACTGCTGAAATTACACCTACACAGATCACTTTAAAATGTAAAATTTACCAATTTCAGACATTCCAGTTCATAATGCCCGGTCGCCACGAAGCCAACGTTAGTGCATGTGCACACCCATCTTGCGCATTCGGCGTATTCGCCACACTTCGTGCGATGCTACGGATTCTGCTGGGCCTCCTACGCTTTGCTAATTGCTGCCACATGATAGACTTGCGCCTTATCTGACGTGATGAAATGCTTTGTATGGGCGTTCGCTGCAAAAATTCGATTAATTAAATTCGATCATTAGTTCCCTACTTCTCATATTTTATGATGAAGAAATGCGGATACCCGCTGAGCTTTGATGCACCTCATATATTTGATTAAACATGCTTCCAGGTTGGCTACCGAACCGAGGCCCTGCCTGAGTGTACTTCTTTGGACCCGTTTCGTATTTCTTCGTCTACGGATGTGTCTTAGGGCTCCAATCCATTTTGTTCGAGGCCCAATGCATTTTCGAAACCCGTGCTCGTTTTAGGGTTTTGTTGCTTCTTTGTGCACCGATGATTTTTCTTAGTTGTCGGGGCGCTTTCAATGATCTCAATGTATTTATTTAGTGCCCGGTATTTTTGTTCGTTCTGGTACCATGTTGCTTATTGCCACCCCAGCCTCTTTTCAGGCCCTTGTGCGGTCGCATGGCCCCTGTGTGCCTTGAGAGCTTCCGGTGTTTTTTTGTGTGTTTTTTTTAGAGTTCCCGTTATATTTATTTATGGCTGCAACGCATGTTTTAGGGCCCTGTCGCTTTTTGCGAGACTGCGCTTTGGAGGGCCAGTTACATTTTCGGTCCCCGTTGTGCTCTTAGGGTCCCGCCTGTTTATTTGGGTCTTCTGACGCACATTTGTGGGGCCCAGTACGATTTCGGGTCTTCGGTACGATATTTATGGGTCTTAGCGCAACTTATCGCGCCCAGGCGCGTGGTTCCGGGCACCCAACGCCAGTTATCTGGGGTCAACGCGATTTTTGTGGACCTCTTCTGAATTTTCTTTAAATTCCGAATCTCGGCCTGACTTTTCGAGTCCCTGGCGCCATGTTTTTCCATCTCACCTCGATTTTCTTCGAGCTCCGGTATGTTTTTCGATGCCGTACGCGATTTTTCAAGGCATCTGATGATATGTTCGGTGCTCCAGAACCATTTTCCTGACCAGGACTTTTTTTGGAATCCCTCCTTATTTTGGAGGGCTCCGGCTTTCTTTTTCGGATACCGATGCGACTTTGGGGGTCACACGGTGCTTATGTGGAGCCCTGGACGCCAATTATTGGCAGCCCCGACGTGAATTTTTGATGCCCAGACCAAATTTGTGGTACTACCGATGGGAATTATGGGTCCGAGCGCGATATTTGGTGGGACCTGTTGGAGTTTGTGGGGCGCGTTGTACTTAGCTGTGGCCCCAACGCGATCTTGGCGGTTCCTGTTGCAGATTTTCGGGCCTCGGAGCGAGTTTTCTGGGGCCCGCCGCATTTACTTGGAGCCCCTACGCGAATTCTGGTGGACCGACGCGAATTTTTGTGGACCCAGCGCGACTTTTGGGGGCCTCAGCTCGATTCTTGGGAGCATATCCCTCTTAGGAGGGAGGGGCATTTGCCCCTTTGATATGCCACTGCGGCCACCGAAGGAGTATTTTGTTCAACCGATGGCACCTTTCGGAGTGTAAAAGCCCTCCGGGTAATTTTTGCCGGAACTGTTCTTAATTTTCCGGTGCTGGGGTCCATTTGATCGAGTCTCGGTGTGAACTTTTGGACATCGAGTTCTATTTTTTTAAAGGTCTTGATGTGATATATTTGATGTGATAGCCTCCTTTGCAATCCAGGGGGCCTCCTTGATAATCCTGTGGGCCTCCTTTGCAATCCTGGAGGCCTCCTTGACAATCATGTGGGCCTCCTTTGCCATCCTGGGGGCCTCCTTTGTAATCCTGTGGGCCTCCTTTGCAATCCTGGGGGCCTCCTTTGCAATCATGAGGGCTTCCTTTGCAATCCTGGAGTCTTTTGCAATCCTTGGGGCCTCCCTTGCAATCCTGGGGCCTCCATCGCAATCCTGGGGGCCTCCTTTGCAATCATGGGGCCTCTTTTGCAATCCTGGTGGACTCCTTTGCAATCCTGGGGGCCTCCTTTGCAATCCTGAGGGCCTCCATTGCAATCATGGGGGCCTCCTTTGTAATCACATGGGCCTCATTTGCAATCATAAGGGCCTCCTTTGCAATCCTGGGGCCTCCTTTGCAATCCTGGGGGCCTCCTTCGCTAGCCTGGAGGCATCCTTCGCAATCCTGGGGTCTCCTTTGGAATCCTGGGGCCTCCTTTGCAATCATGGGGGCCTCCTTTGCAATCCTGGATTCCTTTGCAATCCTGGGGGCCTCCTTTGCAATCCTGGGGGCCTCCTTTGTAATCCTGTGGGCCTTTGCAATCCTGGGGGCCTCCTTTGTAATCCTGGGGGCCTCCTTCGCAATCCTGGGGGCCTCCTTTGCAATCTTGGGGGCCTCCTTTGCAATCCTGGGGCCTCCTTTGCAATCCCGGGGGCCTCCTTTGCAATCCTGGGGGCCTCCATCGCAATCCTGTGGGCCTCCTTTGCAATCATGGGGCCTCTTTTGCAATCCTGGGGGCCTTCTTCGCTAGCCTGGAGGCATCCTTCGTTAGCCTGGAGGCATCCTTCGCAATCCTGGGGTCTACTTTGCAATCATGGGGCCTCCTTTGCAATCATGGGGGCCTCCTTTGCAATCCTGGAGGCCTCCTTTGCAATCCTGTGGGTCTCCTTTGCAATCCTGGGGCATCCTTTGCAATCCTGAGGGCCTCCTTTGCAATCCTGGGGGCCTCCTTTACAATCCTGGGGGGCCTCATTTGCAATCCTGGGGGCCTCCTTCGCTAGCCTGGAGGAATCCTTCGCAATCCTGGGGGTCTCCTTTGGAATCCTGGGGCCTCCTTTGCAATCATGGGGGCCTCCTTTGCAATCCTGGAGTCCTTTGCAATCCTGGGGGCCACCTTTGCAATCCTGGGGGCCTCCTTTGTAATCCTGTGGGCCTTTGCAATCCTGGGGGCCTCCTTTGTATTCCTGGGGCCCTCCTTCGCAATCCCGGTGGCCTACTTTGCAATCCTGGGGGCCTCCTTTGCAATCCTGGGGCCTCCTTTGTAATCCTGGGGGCCTCCTTTGCAATCCTGTGGGCCTCCATCGCAATTCTGGGGGCCTCCTTTGCAATCATGGGGCCTCCTTTGCAATCTTGGGGGCCTCCTTCGCTAGCCTGGAGGAATCATTCGCTAGCCTGGAGGCATCATTCGCAATCCTGGTGTCTACTTTGCAATCATGGGGTCTCCTTTGCAATCATGGGGGCCTCCTTTGCAATCCTGAGGGCCTCCTTTGCGATCCTGGAGACCTTTGCAATCCTGGGGGCCTCCTTTGCAATCCCGGGGGCCTCCTTCGCAATCCTGGTGGCCTCCTTTGCAATCCTGGGGGCCTCCTTTGCAATCATGGGGGCCTCCTTCGTAATCACGGGGTCCTCCTTTGCAATCCTGGAGGCCTCCTTTGCAATCCTGTGGGTCTCCTTTTCAATCCTGGGGGCCTCCTTTGCATTCCTGGGGGCCTCCGTGCCAATTGTTGGCACTCTCTTGATTTCTGGAGCCTGCTATCTTCTCCTAGGTGACTCCTTCTTCGAATTAGGGGCTTCCTCTCATGTCTTGGAGGCCTCCTCTCATGTCTCGTCGGCCTCCTTGGTGACTTTTTCCCTGTGCATTTCCGGATAGGGGCCTCCTCAAATTTCAGGGGGGGCGCCCCCAGTTTCACGACAGGGGGCGACTGCCCCCTGCCCCCCGGTGGCGACGCCCTTGGCTGAGGGCCATGACGCCAGGATGATCGAGTCGTTCAGTCATGTTGATAGCTGTGCGTCCAGTTGCGAGTTTCGTGATTCATAAAGCACTTAGTCAGTGAACAAGAGAAAGAGCTTTTATAATTCATGAGATATCACACCGATGTAAACCTGGTTCGTTTTCCAGTGGCCCCCGTGGTTACGGATTTTACGTCATCCAACATCCGTACAGGTGGATTTTAGCATCTATGGCATGGGAAGATTGGTGTTAGGCTGCACTAGCTTACACATATTACTAAAATAATTTCACAGAAAGAAGTGACGTGACCTTCATGTCGCATCCAAGGTCCATCCCTACTGGTCCATTGTGAGTTGTAAGCAAATGGTGTCATTGCAGGCAGTAGCGCATTTGATAGCGATTGATTTCTACTTCTTAAAGTGTGGCCGTTGTATACAACCAATTGCAATGGAAAGGAATGATTTGTTTCACCTCCAGAACCCCAAAACATTGATAATCCATACTGAACATTGTCAGTTTCCAACCCAGTTTTTGTGATTAATTACCCAAATATCAGGTAGCAACCTAACTTAATGCAACCAATCTCACATTTGAATGCCTCCTCTTTGTCACATTTCAGTTGTACATACCTCCATATCTCACAGGTTTCATGTTACCCTGGCAGATTATGCAAGGTTAAGTTAGGTTAGCGAGAGCTTAGCTTAGCATAGCGTAGCATAGCGAGAGCTTAGCGTAGCTTAGCGTACCTTAGCGTAGCTTAGCGTAGCGTAGCATAGCATAGCATAGCGTAGCGTAGCGTAGCATAGCGTAGCGTAGCTTAGCTTAGCGTAGCTTAATGTAGCTTAGCGTAGCTTAGCGTAGCTTAGCATAGCATAGCATAGCATAGCATAGCATAGCATAGCATAGCATAGCATAGCATAGCATAGCATAGCATAGCATAGCATAGCATAGCATAGCATAGCATAGCATAGCATAGCATAGCATAGCATAGCATAGCATAGCATAGCATAGCATAGCATAGCATAGCATAGCATAGCATAGAGCATAGCATAGCATAGCATAGCATAGCATAGCATAGCATAGCATAGCATAGCATAGCATAGCATAGCATAGCATAGCATAGCATAGCATAGCATAGCATAGCATAGCATAGCATAGCATAGCATAGCATAGCATAGCATAGCATAGCATAGCATAGCATAGCATAGCATAGCATAGCATAATAGCATAGCATAGCATAGCATAGCATAGCATAGCATAGCATAGCATAGCATAGCATAGCATAGCATAGCATAGCATAGCATAGCATAGCATAGCATAGCATAGCATAGCATAGCATAGCATAGCATAGCATAGCATAGCATAGCATAGCATAGCATAGCATAGCATAGCATAGCATAGCATAGCATAGCATAGCATAGCATAGCATAGCATAGCATAGCATAGCATAGCATAGCATAGCATAGCATAGCATTAGCATAGCATAGCATAGCATAGCATAGCATAGCATAGCATAGCATGGCATAGCATATGATAGCATAGCATAGCATAGCATAGCATAGCATAGCATAGCATAGCATAGCATAGCATAGCATAGCATAGCATAGCATAGCATAGCATAGCATAGCATAGCATAGCATAGCATAGCATAGCATAGCATAGCATAGCATAGCATAGCATAGCATAGCATAGCATAGCATAGCATAGCATAGCATAGCATAGCATAGCATAGCATAGCATAGCATAGCATAGCATAGCATAGCATAGCATAGCATAGCATAGCATAGCATAGCATAGCATAGCATAGCATAGCATAGCATAGCATAGCATAGCATAGCATAGCATAGCATAGCATAGCATAGCATAGCATAGCATAGCATAGCATAGCATAGCATAGCATAGCATAGCATAGCATAGCATAGCATAGCATAGCATAGCATAGCATAGCATAGCATAGCATAGCATAGCATAGCATAGCATAGCATAGCATAGCATAGCATAGCATAGCATAGCATAGCATAGCATAGCATAGCATAGCATAGCATAGCATAGCATAGCATAGCATAGCATAGCATAGCATAGCATAGCATAGCATAGCATAGCATAGCATAGCATAGCATAGCATAGCATAGCATAGCATAGCATAGCATAGCATAGCATAGCATAGCATAGCATAGCATAGCATAGCATAGCATAGCATAGCATAGCATAGCATAGCATAGCGTAGCATAGCGTAGCGTAGCGTAGCATAGCGTAGCGTAGCATAGTATATAGTAGCGTAGCGTAGCATAGCGTAACATAGCGTAGCATAGCGTAGCATAGCGTAGCATAGCGTAGCATAGCGTAGCATAGCGTAGCATAGCGCAGCATAGCGCAGCATAGCGCAGCATAGCGCAGCATAGCGCAGCATAGCGCAGAATAGCGCAGCATAGCGCAGCATAGCGCAGCATAGCGCAGCATAGCGCAACATAGCGCAGCATAGCATATATGTGTATAGCATATAGCATATAGCATATAGTATATATATCCATAGCATATATATCCATAGCATATATATCCATAGTATATAGCATATATGTGCAAATATGTGTAAATGGTAGTTTCATGCATCAATAATTCCATGAAAACATGAAGTTTGGTTAGGTTAGCTTATTGTAATTACAATTTGTTTTAAATCATCCAACATTTGAAAAAGCTCCACCCTATTAAGACAAACCTTTTGTGATGCTTACTTTTACAAAGCTTCAATCCTGCATTCTAGATAGCAACGAAATCCTCATCTTGTTTAAATGCAGATATGAGTGTCAAATGTCATGTGGTAGGTGTGGCATACGCCATGCACCCACACCACTGTTTGTTTGCCGCCCCGGCAGCTCAGTTGGTTAGAGCACTGGCCCTGGCAAGGCAGGGTTCGACTCGCTTCGCGCGCTCGTGTTTAGCCCCGGCTGGTAGGGTCAGTTGGCAACTGGCCCAATAAGGCTGGGGACGACCTACCGGGACGGCCTGATCGGTGCATTGACGTAAGGTTAAACTTTCGGTCAACATTCTGTCGTTGAACTGGAATTCATGGATCGGGTGGTTGGGCCTGGGTTCACGCAACAAGCTCTATTTAGCAATAGAGTCCTGGTCCATAAAGCCACCCAGGAACAGTTCGGACTAATTGTATCAAGATACAATGTTGTCAAGATTTAAATTGGGTCTTATGCATATTGACTGACAATAATGACACTAAAACACAGTTTTCTCTACCAACTTTGACTGTGATTTATCCAATGGCATTACGTACATTACAGGCAGGAACGTATGAACGATAGTTGTATATGTCTGAAAGTTATTTGGAGGAACAATGCATGAAGGCAATGGGCAGGCCCAAATAGCTTGGGGACCATACCACATAGGGTCCCAAGTTAATAGTTGTAACTATTGGGAGACAATGCCAACATTGGGAGAAGTGCCCTCCCAAAAGCAAACAAAGTTACACCCCTGATAGGTACCAACCTGAACGAGCCAGCCCAGGACCATTGCTATGCTCTATCGTCGGCGGAACACTCCTTGATACCGCCGTGGCCTTATCATAATCAACTGCATCTCCCAATGATCGTCGTTGAGTAAAGGCCCAGACTCGTTATATGCACGGCCGCAGAATACCGAAATTCGATCGAATATCCAACACAAATGCGATGTGGTTTGGCTGCAGCCCTGCATTCACAAGAGACAAACGCAGCCGATGTGGTGAGTTTTTCTGTCGTATTTATCAACCTATTCGCCCATTAGTACCACGCTATGCTCACCGTTTTTGCCACATATGGGCGTTATGAAACAAAAAGTCGTCAGGTGCGTTGAATATGCTTTTTTCACCGATAATTGTTGTACCATGGTCTTTATGAAACCCGATGGGGTAGAATTGTTATGAAAAGTACCGGCAGCGGTAGGATTTGTTTTATGTAACTCGGGTCAGAACTAAAAATCACATTATACCGCAATGTTGTTTCTGAGCCCCGTGGTTGTTTAAGTATCGCTGAACGTAAGGCCTAAGAGCACCTGTCGATGAACTGGAAAGGAAATGCGGGGATGATTATGGCAAGCATCAAAATATCCAACCACGGCCTGAACAGCTCTGGGAAGTGCGCAATGAATGGTGTTCACCAAGCGAAATACGTTACTAATTACACCTGTCCTCCGTGAGACGCTTACATCATATTGAAGTGGCCCAATGGCTGGTATCACTACTGGATCCTCCGCAGCGTATATCATCACAATAAATGCATCACAAAGTCGTCGAAGATATGCGTACAGCGATACACAGTCAGCGATAGATATACGTACATATAGGCCTGTCTAAATGCGTCCTCGCCCAAGGACGAAAAGCATGTGGGGCTGACCAGGGGTACGCTGTGCAGGAGGAGCAAAAGTCCGCCAAGCTCACTATTCAGGGTATGCGACATGGTTAACGTCTAAGATAGCTTAAAGAGCAAAGCTGTAGGCTGAATAAAACGGGCTCGTGCTTCACACGACTCCGGCAAGATTTCTACTACGCTACGACATGGATGGTCGCTAGTTTTGTACCCGGACGCCCAGCAACAGGCATCGCCAGCTCTACCACGGTGCCGCGCTAAACTTCCATACGAATTGGAGGGGCTGGCCGGTGGCTGGTGTGACACGTGTGACAGAACGTGCTCTGTATGCAAGGTCCGGACAATATCGTGTTACAGTAGGGAAATACATCTTCAGGGCTTGTGGCAGTTAGACAAACTTTTCTCCTCTGGGGTTGACGTTGCGTTTAAAAATCGTGAATTTCCCAGCTACTGCATTCTCCAGGTTGTTACTTGCCAGAGCATGCGAAGAATCGCTGATAAACTCGCCCCCTGTGTGCCAGTGTCTTCCACGGTAAATTATCTATGTGTGGAAACCTTTACCAACGCAGGGGCCGGGTGGGGGTGGGGAGGGGAGAATAACTCCTGCTCCCACAAATGCTCCACAAATGCCTGTCTAACGTTCTGTGACCGTGTATCTGATCTATATCTCTTATGTTATGTGCACGTGATCCTCCTTTCTGCGGCTCGCTCATCCTTTCTCGCCTCCACCTGTCTTCGATCGTCCGATGCCTCCTTTTTGCCGTCCGTTCGCGCGTTGTCCGGTTTTCTAGCATTCGTTCGTGAATGGCCGTTACTGTCGTCAGCTGCCGGCTGACGAGTGATGCCCGTGAATGACCGCCACTGTCGTCAGCTGCCGGCTGACGAGTGATGCCGGTGAATGACCGCCACTGTCGTCAGCTGCCGGCTGACGCGTGACGTGGGGGCGCCACGAGACTCGCAGGTGTGTCGCCCGCATGTCCACGCCGCGACCATGTCCGGTGTCGGCGTCACGGTGCGTCACGGTGCGCCACAGGTGCGCCAGGATGGCCAGCAGGCGCGCCAGTCACACCTGACGGCGGCGATTAGCCGGCCAGCTGAAGTCTGCCGGACGGACAGTGGGCTGTCGACGCCAGCGCCGGCCACTTGAGCGGAGACGACCGGCCGGCGCCAGGTGACGGAGCGGCCCGAGGCTCGCTCTATGGCGGCCCGAGTCTCGCTCGGCTGACCCCGCACCCTGCACATCTTCCCGGCCAAGCTGGCCAACATGAAGTGGACGCGCAGGAAGGAGACGGCCAGTCGGAGCACCATCCCGGTGACGTTCGCCACCAGCCACCTGGAGTCGTGGGCGCAGCGCGGTCGGCGGCGCCGCTACCTGCGCCTGCTACTCGTCAAGAGCACCTTGTTCTGCCTGTTCAACTCGGTGACGCTGCCGCAAACGTGGCCGTACCTGCAGTCGGCGCAGCCGACAGCACGCAAGTCTGCGGCCGCCGCCATCGTGTCTGCCACGCCTCTGCTGCGCGCCTTCACGTCTCCTCTGTCGGGCTGCCTGACGCGGCGCGTCTCGTCCCGCTGGCTGACGCTCGCCTGCGACCTGTTCACGTGCGGCGGCGGTCTACTGTGGAGTGTGACGTATGCGGCGCCAGCGCCGGCCGCCTGGTGGCTGCTGGCAGCGCGTGCTCTGATGGGCCTGTGCGGCGGCCAGCTGGAGCTGCTCATGACGTACGTGGCGCACGGCACCAGCTCCGAGGAGCGCGTGCTGGCCACGGCGCAGGCCGGCGCCACCATCGGCGTCGGCACTCTACTGGGGCCGGCCGTGATGACGCTCATGTCGTACATCGGCACCGACGGCCTCGCCGTCGGCACCATGCGCTTCAACACGTTCACAGTGAGCTCGCTGCTGCTGACGGCGCTGCTGCTGGCCGCCACGGTCGCCTCCTGCGTCTTCTTCACCGACTCCGACATCGCGGCCGAGGAGAGCCGCATGATGGCGCTGTCGCAGCGTCGGCCGGCGCCGCACTGCCTCGGCCTGCTTGTGTGTCTACTCGTCACCGCGCACAGCTTCGGCTCGATGCGGCTGCACGAGGCGCTGCTGGTGCCCATGATGATGGAGCTGTACGGCTGGCAGGAGACCCGCGCGCTGCGCGATGCCGGCCTAGTGCTCTTCCTGGCCGGCATCATAGCCATGGCCGTCAACAACCTGTGCGCGCGCACCGGCCAGCGGTACGGCGAGCGGACGGTGCTGGTGGGCGCGCTGCTGGGCGCGCTGGTGGCCTGCGTGCTGGGCCTGCCGCTGGAGGAGCTGGCCAGGCCGGCCGGCAGCGGCGCCGCCCACCTGCAGCAGCGCTACTCGCTGTGGCCCGACCTGCTGGCCGCCGGCCGCAATGGCAGCCGCCTGCTGTCGGCGCGCTGCCCCAGCTACCAGCGCTGGTGCTACTCGCCGCCGCGGCTGCCGTTCAGCCAGCTGGTCACGTGCGTGCTGCTGACAGCGGCCAGCGCGTCGGTGCTGTTCACCAGCGCCGGCGTCATCTACTCACGCCTGCTGCCGGCCAGCGGCCAGGGCCCGCACTGGGGCCTGATGGGCGCCATCGCCAACACGGGCCGCTCCGTCTACCCGGTGGCGTTCACCGCCGTCTATTCGCAGCTGGGGCCGCAGATCACCTATCTGGGTCTGACGGCGGTCGTGTCCGTCATCCTGCTCACGTCGGCGCTCTCGTTCAACCACCTGACGCCGCCCGCACCGGCGGCGGCCACCGCGGCCGAGAACAACAACTGCGACCCCAGCGTGCAGTGGTACAAGCAGGTCTACAGCCAGACGCTGTCCACCATCATGGAGGGCATCGCCGCCGACCTCAAGCAGGACGGCGTGCAGCAGCGGAAATGCGAGCTCTCCGACATCCTAGACCACGGTGTGGCAAACCTCGGCAGACGACAGGACGTTGACCAGGACCTTGACAGAAGCTCGGCACCGACACCGTAGCATGTCTATGAGCGACACTCGTCCCAGCCCGCCGTTGCAGTACCAGGTTTGCCGTCGTGTCGGCCGCACAGTCACACTAAGATAACGAGAGACAGCAGGTACTCCAAAGTCAACAAATGTAGTATATTGGCTTTGACCTAGATAAAACCGACGTCACGTGACGTCATATACCAGAAGTGCCTTTTTATTCCAGAATACTGCTGAATTAGATTCCAGTTTTGGACTACGCTGATAAATCTACTGAATACGGTGCTTTTCATTTTAGCACTATTATGGCGCATTTCCTCACGCACGGTTTATTTCCTCGCCGTTTGCAAAGCATATTCGTTGATGCTTCAAGGTTTTTCATCGATTTTTTTGTTGTCCCGTGCCAGTGGCTTTGAAGCGGAAGGCACCATCCCGTGAATTAACTTAGCAAAATCTGGTCTTGGTTGGTATTGCTGGAGAACACGCATCTCCAACAATTTATGTCAATGAAGGCCGTGTCAATGTCAATTTTGTAAATACCATGTCAAATTTGTCATCATGTCATTGCTGCTATTGATGTCAACTTTCCGTTCCAGCTCCAATCTGGTAATCAATGCCAACTTAATATGTGCGTTGGTATCTTATCGATTGCCTATTGTCCCTGTGTGCTATATGTAATCATGTACATACATACTGTGCCACAGACCAACTTGTGCACAATTTGGTAATTACTTGCCTATTGCATCATGACTGGGTTATTGGAATCCAATAGTTATTGGAGAAGCAAGGCTGAACATCGCGGTATTATTACAGTTTACGGTAACCACGAGACAAGCTTTACGCACATTTTACCTCCATGAAGCGTACACAGGTTTCGTTAGTTTAGGTTAAGTTAGGTTTTTGTTGTAGGTTAGAAAATGCGTTAAAAAATAGGAAATAAAAATGAGTTTTTATGTTCAAGCACAGTTCAGGTTAGGTTAGGTTTTCAAGTTGAAAATGTTTGACAAAAAATTGTTTTGAAACTTTCCATTAAAAAAGTAATTTTCTTTCTTGCATGAAAGGTTATGCTAGGTTAGGTTAGGTTGTGTTTCATCATTTTTTTCTTCTATATTTTGAACATTACTTTTAGTGCTATATTACCACCACCCAAGTCACTTTTTTGGTGTTATTTTGCCTCCCAAATGAAAAGTATGCATTTGCAGAGGAAATCAGTGGTCACATCATGTTCAGCATATTCATGAACATTGCATTAAGAAAATAAATTTGAAGAATACAGAAATTACCTTAAGCTGCAAATTTCCGACATCGCTCATAACCAGGGTTGTCCAGATCCTCATATTCAGGGTAAATTTGTGCTTTTTAGGTAATGCTTGATTTTTTGCGTCTTTTTCCAATGTAATGGTTATGAATGTGGTTATCATGTGACCACGCTCAGCTTTCATGTGTGAGATATGATTTGGATTAAGCCATTTTAGAGTTTGTTATTGCACTTTGGAGTGTTCACGAGTTTACATTTCACACATTTTTACCTAGGCAAAGCTAAATTGATGTTAGGATAAGCTCGGTGTTTTTAACTTGCTCAATTCAAAGATGATTTTGGAACTTTTGGAAACTATATTTATTCTTTTCTGAAAAGAGGCCACGTTAGGGTAGCCTATGCTTTGCTAGATGAACATTCTACAATTGTGTATGCAGAAGAAGATTTGCATTTTATTTCAGGTTGCGGTTCCAAAAAAATTGTAAGGGCATGTCTCTGAATGTAATTAAGATGATGTGACTAATAGTTTCCTGCACAAATGCATACTTTTCAATTGGGAAGCAAAGTAATGCCAAAATTATCGCTTTGAGTGAGGTAATAGGTAATGGAGAATAATGTTAAATATATGAACATCATAACCAAACCAATCCCAACTTTTGAATATCTTTGATATCATACATACAACAATGTTGCTCGAGTTAGCACTGCGAACCCCCATCAAACCAAACCTAACATAGTCTCTTTTTTTCAGGAAATTTTTTTTTCCCCCCAACCTAAAGAGATGGATGCAGTGTTCAGTGTGCATTATGCCCAAGAACTCAACCAGCTCAACAGACATCCGAAGATAATTGAAAGTTTCCGTTATGTGTTGGAGTCCATGTTCACCCCGATAGACAAAATTATCATCAAGTGTTTCGCGAGGATCCAGGCATGTATTCACCTCGTGTTGGTATCCAACCAACGGTCTGGTCTGGGCCTAAACTAACCTAACCTAATTGTTGCGGAATCTAAATCGAGCCTTGACGCTACAAAAGGCTTCATTTTTCTTTCTTTTGCGCTGGCACTCCAGAAAGTTCTGGATTGTTACCGACTTATTTTAACCGAAGTCTGCCCTTGTCAAAGCAAGGACTTACGGAGCCCTGGCGACGTGTGCTCGCCGATAATAGTCCCTGGAGAAGCGTGGAGCCGACCTTAGAACTGGCATCGCTCTCACCCCAGCGAGGGTTAAGTCATTTGACTCTTCGGTAGCATCCACAGTTGATTGGTTTTGATAACCAATCACCTACCCTGGTCATATGCACTTCCAGAGGTGTTCTTTTGCATGCTTTTCAGGTGGCATGTGCTCCTTCAATGTTGGCTATGCCCCCCCCCCCTCAATAACTTAAACTTTTAATATGGGATATGATGTTCGGAGAAATACATGGGGAGCACAAAACTCAACAGAGAAACAAGCACTCTTGGATTATTTCATGACGTCAGATTTGACATTAGGTAATATAGTAAAATGCAATATTCTCCCAGTCTATAGGACTGATCATTCGCTGATAAGCTTAGAACTAAAACTTGCTGAACAAGCTAGAGGTAAAGGTTTTTACAAGTTTAACAGATTACTTCTAGAGGATGAGGAATACATAGTATAAGTTAACAAAGTAATTAAGGATATAGTTCAAAGATATACGCTACCAGTTTACAGCGCTTCGTTTATAGGTGAAAATCCTCAAGATGTCAATTTCTAATAAGCAATCTTCATTTTTGGGGAGAAACGCTCATCCTAAACATACGCACTGATACCATTTCCTTCGGCATAAAGAAAAGTGAGGCTCTTCAAATTAATGAACAGCTGTTATAAGAAAACATTGCTTTATTCGAAGGTTAAGTCATATTAGATACTGCTAAGATAGATGAATTGGCCCAGTTGAAGAGCAATATGGAGATAATTCGTCAGTGGTAGCTTGAAGGTATCATAACAAGATCTAGAGCGAGATGGTACACATTGGGTGAAAAGTCCAGTGCCTATTTTTGTGGTTTGAAAATTGGTACAGACATTAAGCATACATGGTCAGATTTGTATAAACCAAAAGAACATTATGAATGCAATAGTGCAACACTACAGAGATGTGTTCTAAGAACGGCATGTTAACCCAACGGAAATCGACACATTTCTAAGTAAGCAGATTGAGCATGAAAAATAGAGAACGCGTTGAATAGCATGGCTAAGAGTAAGTCACCTGGATGAGATGGGTTTCCTCTTGAATTCTTTCAGCACTTTTGGAGAGAGATGAAGTGGTGTTTTTATCGGATGATAACAGAGAGCTTCATGAACGACGTTTTACCTTACTCTCCTAGAGAAGGAATTGTCACACTCATTCCCAAACAAAATAAGCGAAGGGATAACATAAATTCCTGTCGTCCAATCACGCTATTGAACTCGAGCCACAAGATAACATGAGCCGTGATTGCTAATCGGTTGAAGGCGGCGATTCCTGCCATAATTAGCGCAGAACAAACATGGTTTGTAAAAGGGCGATTCCTAGTCGACAACTCTCCCTTAACATACGATGTGTTACATTTTTTTAATCGATGGAACAGGGCTGTTTTAAGTATTGACATAGAGGGAGCTTTTAATTCTGTTGGCTGGGATTTCATCAGAAGTGTTCTAAGGAAGAGAAATGTTCCTACTTACGTTTTAAGTTGGTTTAACGCACTCTAAGTTGGGTCTCATGCTGGGCTAGTGTACAATGGGCATACATCAGATAAAATAATGCTAGAGAGATCATGCCGGCAAGGTGATCCACTCAGTTGTTATTTGTTTATTATTGCCATGGAATGCTTTCTTGAGAGCGTGCGAAATAATGAGGGGATAATAGGTATTCAAATTGGTAAAATCGAATATAAGATTTCCTGTTATGCAGAGGACGTGCTACGCTTTCTTGACGGAAGTATTAATAGCTGTAGAATCCTTTTCGATGAACTTGGAAGGTTTGCCAAGTTTTTGGGGCTGAAGCCAAAAATCTCAAAATCAGAAGCCTTCTGGGCAGGTGCGAATGCAGAGCACATGCCAAATATTTATGAAGATCTTCAGTTAAGTTGGCTCAGCAAACTAAAAGTTCTTGGTATAGTGTATGCTAATAATGAAGAAGACATGTCTAATAGTAAATTTGCGAAGATAATGCACGAAGTAGAAAGATTATTACATTCTTGGAAACTACTACATCTTACTATAGCATGTAAGAAAACTACAGTTAAATCGCTATCCTTGTCTGAGTTTGTATACCTTTTTACGGCACTACCAAAGCCGAGTGAGTAGTTATTTTTTTGAAACTTTATACATTATTCTTTAATTTCCTTTGGAGTGGTATGGGAGATAAGATCAGACGAAGCAGCGTGTACAAAGAAATGTTGAACGGAGGACAAGCAGAGATGGAGTTAGACAAGTTCATTGAATGACTCAAAATTACTTGGATCAGAAGACAAAGCATAGGAAAGCTGAGCTGGGGAGTACTCTTTGCAGAAATAATTGGTCATCGAGTGCTTTGTGGCACAGAAATGCGAAATCCCTGCGAAGTCTGGCTTTAAGAACCAATAATATGTCTTGGAGTCAGTGTACAAGAGCTGATTTATGCTAACGATGTCTCCAATATTGTGATTACCGACGTGCATGATTTAAGTAGATGTTCAATCTGGTTTTCAGATCAAACGAAGTTTAAGCAGTGCACAATGTTAAGTTGGAAAAGACTGAATGACCACTGTGGTCGATGCGCCCCTAAACCCCAATAAGTTGGAAAAGGAAAGGTTTTCATTACCTAAGCGATATTTAGGTGATACTGGTGATGTATTGACATTTACTCAGATGGAACATCGATTAGGAACTAGGATGAACATATTGGAATATTCTGGCTTAATATTCCAAGTTCATTGTCAATTCGAAGTCTGCCAAGGGAGTAGAGATGTAATAGAAACAAGGTGAAGCTTTGCGAACCGATTATACATCCATTTGTCTCTAGCATACTTGAAGCGGGTCGTAGTGCTAAGGTATTTTACATACAATTTCTTGGAGGTAAATACCAAGATAGTCCTAACATTTGGGAAGGTTTATGGGAAAGGGAGTTAGGTGGTATTGATTGGAATGATATATATGCAGCTATCTACCGGAATACACTTTCGGTTCAACATCAAATGTTGCAGTACAAAATTAAAGCTAATATACTTGCCACCAATGTAATTTGTACCACATAAAAGTTTTTCATTCTGACCTATGTGGAAAATGCCAGCTGGAAATTGACTCATTATTACGCAAGCTGTGGGATTGTGAACACGTTGAAATATTTTGGAAAGATGTAGATCAATGGCTGAGATCCTTAGTTGGAGTTGGTGACTTTATGTTTGGAAAAAAGGTTCTATTGGGTTTGCATAGGAATGCTTTCGTGAATCATGTTCTTATCGTAGGAAAGCGTATTATATGTGCCGGTTCGTATCTTAGTTTTGCAATTTTGAAAACACAAGAAAATTGAGGAAGTGATTGCTATTAGAAGTATGAGCATGGTTAGATTTAATAAGAAGTGGTGTGTCGCCTTTTCTTGATTTGCTAGATTTAGCAAATCAAACATCTATGTGTTGATCGCTGTATTATGAGAAGATGAGTATAAATGTTTCCCTAACATGATCCCAGTGAAATAAATGGAAAACAAACTTTAAAAATGGCCGTCAGTCGGCTGTTGCAGCACCAGGCTTGTCACCGTGTCGGCCGTAGCACCTGTCACCGCTGGCTGTTGCAGCACCAGGCTTGTCACCGTGTCGGCCGTAGCACCTGTCACCGCTGGCTGTTGCAGCACCAGGCTTGTCACCGTGTCGGCCGTAGCACCTGTCACCGCTGGCTGTTGCAGCACCAGGCTTGTCGCCGTGTCGGCCGTAGCACCTGCCACCGCTGGCTGTTGCAGCACCAGGCTTGTTACCGTGTCGGCCGTAGCACCTGCCATCGATGGCTGTTGCAGCACCAGGCTTGTCACCGTGTCGGCCGTAGCACCTGCCACCGCTGGCTGTTGCAGCACCAGGCTTGTCACCGTGTCGGCCGTAGCACCTGCCACCGCTGGCTGTTGCAGCACCAGGCTTGTCACCGTGTCGGCCGTAGCACCTGTCACCGCTGGCTGTTGCAGCACCAGGCTTGTCACCGTGTCGGCCGTAGCACCTGCCACCGCTGGCTGTTGCAGCACCAGGCTTGTCACCGTGTCGGCCGTAGCACCTGCCACCGCTGGCTGTTGCAGCACCAGGCTTGTCACCGTGTCGGTCGTAGCACCTGCCACCGCTGGCTGTTGCAGCACCAGGCTTGTCACCGTGTCGGCCGTAGCACCTGTCACCGCTGGCTGTTGCAGCACCAGGCTTGTCACCGTGTCGGCCGTAGCACCTGTCACCGCTGGCTGTTGCAGCACCAGGCTTGTCACCGTGTCGGCCGTAGCACCTGCCACCGCTGGCTGTTGCAGCACCGGGCTTGTCACCGTGTCGGCCGCACGGTTCGCACTAAGAATGGGCCGTCAGCCGGCTGTTGTGCAAGGTCCGTGGATTGCTTGGGTTAGGGGTAAGCGATATGGCTGTAGTGCATCCCTGGAAGTCTGCATGGTGTTTTGGAGCGAGTTCTGTATAATGCCATGCAAATAAACTGCCGTGTTCACCTGTTCCTGCCGTCTGAATCTCCAGGGAGGCTGTCGAGGAGCGGCTGTTAATGTACTCAGCAGCATTGAGTCAACACATGACGAGCCGCGTGACTCACGGGCGCTATCCGCCCCGCACTGATGGTCTCATTGATGTATAACGTGACGGATTTTAACTGATAGCTGTAGCTGTTTATCAAGATAGCATGATAACAGGAAGTCAATAATATAAATATTGAACAACATGTCTGCAGAATATGAGGGTTTGGGTCCCAAACTCACAATGTCGGAGGGAACTTTAGGCAGCGTTCGGCCCATGGTGTACCCTAAATATGTTGAAGCTAAAACGTACTGTGAACGTTCAAGTCGGAAGACAGATATTAAGCCGTATTGTTAAGGTATTACAAATAGCATCAAATACCATGGCACGAACGAGCATGAATTGTTGTCCGACCTTGGCGGCGATATGCCTCCCTTCACTTCACCATTGTCATCTGCACGGGCTTCCCTTCACCTCACCCTCGTCATCTGCACGGGCTTCCCTTCACCTCACCCTCGTCATCTGCACGGGCTTCCCTTCACCTCACCCTCGTCATCTGCACGGGCTGGATACAGTGTAAATAAGGGAGCCGTGAGCCACCGTGCCACAGTATCGACGCCATGCGTCCAGGCAGACCTCAGGAGCCTCCCAGTGAATCTGTATCGGCCGCTCCGGCAGAACAGTCCGACTCGGTCTGATATTGGGCGGCGCGGCACGTGCAGCGACAAAGCGGACGCCCGGCCAGTCGGCCGCTCGCTTCTACAAACGGCACCCTTCATAAATTCCGACATAACGAGGCTCGTTTGCACAAAGTTGGCCTGCAAGTTGGAAAGTTGTATGCTACATGACGGTTCGTTTCTTTAATTAGGCAACTGACTTGGCTCGGAAATTGAGCTAAATTAGAGCCGGCTGAAGTAAAGTGCACGCACCGAGCAACGCCACGTGTCACCAATGACACCATGGAAAGGTCGGTCACTTCCGCAAGCTGCAGAAAGCACTGCAGTGTCGCCAAAACCCACCGGCTACAGCTTGTGACAGACGAAACGAGTCGATGTTTAGGTTTCTTCTGCACAACGTGGTGCCTTGCAGCACCAGAAGTGTCCTGATGGAATCTATCGCCCTCATTTCTCACAACAGAGCAGCGCCGTGCGCTGCAAAGATGAATAGCCAACCTGCAGGTTGGTTATTGGGAGAATAGCCAACCTGCAGGTTGGTTATTGGGAGAATAGCCAACCTGCAGGTTGGTTATTGGGTGAATAGCCAACCTGCAGGTTGGTTATTGGGTGAATAGCCAACCTGCAGGTTGGTTATTGGGTGAATAGCCAACCTGCAGGTTGGTTATTGGGAGAATAGCCAACCTGCAGGTTGGTTATTGGTGAATAGCCAACCTGCAGGTTGGTTATTGGGAGAATAGCCAACCTGCAGGTTGGTTATTGGGTGAATAGCCCACCTGCAGGTTGGTTATTGGGAGAATAGCCAACCTGCAGGTTGGTTATTGGGAGAATGCGTGCGTCGCATGGGGTATACAGGTGATTGTTGGGCTTTATGGGGGCACGTGCTAATAAAGTAGAACAAATATGCACGAAAGCCAACTCACAGCATAAAGCTAGTAGTGGGCCAGCATGACACATTTCAAACAGTATTGTCCAGCGAACGTCCCACTGACATTCGATGTGGCTGGCGGCATCATGAACAACAAGTGGAGCACGGCCAACGCAGCACGCAAGCACAGCGTGGTAATTTAACGAGCGCTGTCAGCACCACCACCATCATCGGCAGCCCCTGCCTGCCGATGATGGAAGACAGGCATGTGAAGGCGATGACCGCACCTCTGTACGCCTGTGAGGCTGTGTGACTGTACGCGTGTGTGGAGTGCAGGCTACACCGCTGTCTGCCGTTGGGCTTGTGAAGGCGATGACCGCACCACTGTACGCCTGTGAGGCTGTGTGACTGCATGCGTATGTCGAGCGCAGGCTGCACCGGCGAATGCAGATGGTTATGGTGTTCGTGCGCACGTGACAGGGCTGCTCGGCTGCAAGTGACGGCTCCGAGCCACTGCAGAGCAGCAGCTCGGCGGCGCCGTGAGCAGTTATGGTGTTGGTGCGCACGTGACAGGGCTGCTCGGCTGCAAGTGACGGCTCCGAGCCACTGCAGAGCAGCAGCTCGGCGGCGCCGTGAGCAGTTATGGTGTTGGTGCGCACGTGACAGGGCTGCTCGGCTGCAAGTGACGGCTCCGAGCCACTGCAGAGCAGCAGCTCGGCGGCGCCGTGAGCAGTTGATCAATGGTACTGCAGACATGTCAACGCATACCGAATGTGCACTTGCAGACGGGCTGCCGGCTTTGGGTGACCGCCAGTGTTTGAAAGGCCGCGTATCATATCTTCTAAAGTTCACAACTTCCAACGTTCAAAAATTCCTAATTGGATAATTGGATAAATCAAAATAACTTCCAAAGTCAGCTAAAAATTGTACGTTAGCCTCCAAATTGGAAGTGAACTTCCAAAGTAGCCCGGCTAGGAAACAAACCAAACCTAACCTAACCTAACCTAACCTAACCAAACCAAACCCAACCCAACCTACACTAACCTATATAATTTGCCACCCTTCTTTAATTTGCGCTTCTTATTGATGAGATATCCATCATCAAACCAACCCGTGTTATTTGACCTAAAATAATGTTGGAGGCTATAGCTCAATTGGCCGAATCGGGCTGAAATTTGCACAGCCGTATTCAGAGCCAAAGATTACTATGTGGGCAAATTTTGGTCTCAATCAAAATGTATGGGGTGAAGTGCATTGGCCGATCTGTCATGGAACGCACCAGCTACCACTTGTTTGACTTCGCAACCCAATGATTTCGCAAAAAAAAGGTGAAAACCCATGCCAGACCACACAATTCTCAAAGAAATTGCTAACAGAAGCCTCAACATGAGAATTGGTGTTTTTATTGTTGTATGAATAACACATGCTAAACGTTCTTACCCTCATCTCTTTAGATGTTTACACATGCAATCAAAATATTGATATCGATACATTAAAATGTGAATCACAATCATATCCGACTAGACACATCATCAGTGGCCCTGCGATTCTTTCTTTTTACCAAATTCCTACATTATTTTTCATAATAATCTGATGGGAAGCATGCCATCATGCAATGCATTTGAAGTATATCAAATGCATATGTTCAATTTCATCCCTTCAATCATCATATGTTCGCTTTCCTGGAATATCTCCGTCGTGGATCCTTGCAATTACTTGATTCGATAAAAACAATATATCATAAAATAGCCCACTAGTTAGTGCCAGCTTAAGCATAGATAACAAGTGAAGAAATGCCTGAATAATAAATGCCTTTGCGTTTCAACATTTGTCACATTTTCTCCAATGCAAAAGCTGTCACTCGCTAGCCGATGCGGTCGGGGGCAGGGCAGCAAAATGGCAGCATGGCTGCTAGAATTTCAATATTGTAGTTTACCATTCTCAGATCGAATTCAGCCATGTTATGGCACGGTGTTAAATCTCACTGAATAATCACAAAGGAATATGAGGGTGTTAAATCTCACTGAATGACCAACAAGTGAAGATGAGATTCCTTTTCTTCTTTTGCTTCCATATCTTCAGTTGCATGTCTTGTCAAACGTTCTCGCAGACATGCAGTACCGCGTGCATATGTGTTTTTGTGCTGAACTACCATGGAACGTTGGCCTTACACTCTGAGCTGGACTGAAACAACTTTTTCATGCATCACGATGTGCTTTTATTAGCAAGGACCATATTGTATAATTCAGCAAGTTAGGTGCAAAGAGCAAAAGCAGTTCCTCACTTTCCATTGTCTGCGGGCGAATGGCAGACGAACTTTTCCACCCCTTAATGGCCGTTATATCATGTGTTAGAACATGATGCAGACGGTACCGAAATGCATAGCGCTTCGTCAGTTCTACTAACATCTTCAAACATGAAATATAGACACATTGTAAAGATACAATGCATTCTGTTGCTATTCGTCTCAGTATGGAATGTCAGGTATACCCAAAGCTATAGAACACCAGGTAGAACGCTCCGCTTCCCAAAAAGGGAGACGCTTTAGCCGACCATCAATTATATAATCTTGAGCCGACCAATCAGCGTTTGACGACCTCCGCCGATCGTGGCAATAGTAAAGGCCGTAGGGCAAAACTTGTGGAAGCTATTATTCATATATTGTTCCATTTTTCGTGCTAATTTTCTACAAAGGCATTCTTGCTACTTTAATCTTGATCTTTAATATTACTTTATCACAATGTCACCGTTAACAGGGGAAAATATTTGATATTTGTGTGAATGTCACCGGTTTCGCCGCACTAAAGACAAAATTTGTTTGTTTACCATTGTAACGATCGACGGAGGTCGTCAAACGCTGATTGGTCGGCTCAAGCGTTTCCCTTTTTTATTGGACTAAAATGCTGGAGCGCACCCCCCCCCCTGGGTATACCCCATGCGGTACTAAAAGTACTTACATAAAACAATCACGCACAATTCACAGTTCGGTACCTCCAGTGGTTTGTAAAGAGAAGATATTCAACGGCGTGGAGGACATTAAGAAGACATCGCAGAACGTTCTCAAACTCCTGTCGAAGAACGACTTCCACAGATGCTTCCGGCAGCGGAAGAGTCGCTTGAGCCGGTGTGTGGATGTGGGAAAAGAGTACTTTGAGGGCTGCTGAGAGTGTTTTTCTGTATCGCCTGAACAAAGTGTTCTTTCAGCATTTTCTCATTGTTTTTTTTAACACACGTACATGCATAATATGTTATATGACTGCAGACTCATCAATAATTCACAACATGTCATGTAGGTAATCCTACTGACTGTTTCCATAGCCATGCCAGAGGCACAGGTGACAGCCCATATAGATGGATAGGGTTCTCTCATGTTCATGTATCTATTAGTTTTGGAGTCCCGCTTTCGGATCAGAACCTCAAGGTTAAGAAAATCATTGGCGATTACAATCCCTGTTACCTCTATGGAATCACCAAGAGCCACGACGTTGACTCCACAGTTAGACCAATCATATCACAAATACCCACTCCTACATATCAAATCGCTAAGCAACTGAATTTTATCATATCTTCGCATACACCAATAACGTACTCATTGAAATATGTTCGCGAACTTCTAGATGTTTATTTATTTATTTATTTCACAATACATGCCCTCCACGAATAGTGGTTATTATGAAATCTCGATGTGACTGAGAATTAAAAGAAAGGATAGATGTGTGGTAATGGGCACTCTTGGCATTAACCCTTGATGCCTCGCCCTTGTTCACAAGCATGCCAATTGATGTTACAATTTAAATAATTATCGGCAACGTGTGCGAGCATACCCCAATCCAACCATCTAGGGTCCCCCGGAACGTACGGACAAATCTCCTTCAGGTCTGCACAAAAGGGACACGGTTCTGCTGTCCCGGGGGAACCTGTGTCCTGGGGAACCTGTGTCCCGGGGGAACCTGTGTCCTGGGGGAACCTGTGTCGCTAAATTGACGGTGTTGCCATGGGCTCGGTATTTGTGGTTCTCTTCGTCCAGAGCTACATGGCCCACGTTGAGGCAATAACCATCGATGGCATAGAGATCAAACCATTGACGTAAGTCAGATACATTGATGGCATATTCGCTGACATTCGGGATGCATCTGAATGTTTCTTGCTCAACACCAAGCTTGAAGCGAATTATGTCTTGCCGTTCTCGACAGAGCTCGCCATCAACACCGTGGTCCCCTTTCTGGACGTCAAACTCGATGCTACATGTGAATCTTTTATGACAAAGGCGTTTCGTAAGTACACAGGTGCCGGACAGTGTCTGAACGGAGCCAGCGAGTGTCCCGATCGGTACATACAAGGAGGGTGTTGTCCGAGCATTCGTACATCAGGCGCCAAAGCATTGTTGGACATGGCCACTTGTCCACCAGCAGCTGAGTATAATAAAACAGACACTGTGAATAACAACAACACGATGTGGTACACTGACGACCAGATACCGCGACAACTGCACGAACATGTCCAGTAACCGCTAAAACAACCCTCAGAAAATGAATCGGAAAAGTCAATGCGACCGTTCTTCCAAGGGCAGATATCAACCGCTTATAAAGCAAATGGGAAACCTTTACGCAGGATCATTTCCAAATCTGCATTCAACTCGACCTCAAAACAACAAACCTCACCATCTACAACAGAAGCTCACTTGTCTCTGACCTCTTGATGCGAAACAACGTGTTTCGAGACTATAGCCGACTCAGAACGACCAATGCAATATACGAGTTCCGCTGCCCTGTTGGCGACTGCGCGCGCCGCCAAATCTCGTCCTACATTGGCCACGACACTATTACCTTTTTGTTATCCATACCAATGCATTTGCAAAGTGGTGCACCACAATAACATGTAGCAAACCACCACAACAACAGATAGCAAACCACCACAACAACAGCAAACCACCAGAACGCTCGACTGACGCAGGCCATGATGGAGGAAAACATTTCCAGTCCAGCCAAGTGCCGACACCCACCGACATCGGGTGTCCCGGAAACGGTTCTGTTCCAAAAGCGGGACCCCAAAATAAACCGGCAAATTAACATGAGGGGTACCCTATCAATCTATGATGGGCTGCCATTTGTATCTCGGGCATAGCTATACAATCAGTCAGTGGAGATTGTCTGCATGACCTGTTGTGAAATATTGACTAGCCTATAGTCGTATGACATTGGGATATGATGTATATGGATTTTTTGCTTTGTTGAGATGGCATTAACCACTGTTGTTGTAGAGGTAACCAACTGTGGACTGTGCTTGATTGCTATATGTAAGTTAGCAGCACATATGCTACATCTGGAATTTCATAGTGAGACGAAACGCCACCGAATGCATTGTTTCTTTATCCTGTGTCAATATTTCATATCTGAAAATGTTAGTAGAGCTGACGAAACGCTACACAACTATGGTGAAAATATAGGCACATCATGTTTCAACACATGATAGAACGGTCGTTCGCCATTTTGGAAACCTGGCAAAGAAGCATATCAACGCTAAGTGAGCTGTCATTTTGAACAAGACATTTTTAATGGCAGCCTGCTCTCGAAACTTACCGAGATATATATATATATATATATATATATATATATATATATATATATATATATATATATATATATATATATATATATATATATATATATATATATATATATATATATAACTATACATATGCATTGCAATGTCCTGTTGGTAATATGCATGTCGATAGTTTCGATGTGCTGAAGGAAGAGAGGTTTGTGCACATGAGGCGAATTCTCATATTCGCGATACCACCACCCACAAATGAACACGATTCACCAATTAAAATGATTACCAGTCTTCGCCGCAGTGTAGCAAATGTTGGGATTACTTCTAATTAAATATAGGTAAAATGCGATATCCCACGTAACTCATCCAAGTGCACCATAAAACTACAGCCAGGTGCATGTACGCGGCCTATTCCGCATATTGATCGCTGAGCACCTGCAATGATCAAGAAACTATTGCTACATCAGGTGAGAATGCCGTAAATCTCTATGAACTTGCATAGACATCGACATCACTCCAATAAGAACATCGACAAATGGCCGGGCGGCGGGCGAGGTGCCGGGCCGTGCTGCACATTCTCCATACAGACCTGCTAAACATCATTTGGCCGATAGCAATCAAGCATCCAGCAACTGTGTGGATATACTCCCTGTGTTTTGCTTGGCAAAACATGGCATAGACCGCACACAGGCAGCGGGTTCTAGGGTGCGATACTGTCATATACATGCTAACGCCTAAAGAAGCAGGGTGATAACCCAAGCTAATTATAATAGCACTCACGCCAACATCTCTTTAAATCCAAAACATAGCGAGGCACATGTACAACACACACCGACGATGTATCGGAATTAGGCTGGCTTTTTCAGGTGCAGACGTGCATAGAGCGTGGAATAAATCAGCGAATTTGTGTGTTGTTATAACTAACTCCGCTGCACGGACCAATCCTTTGTTCATGTCAAGAGAAGAAGCACGATAAGTACACACCACGTGGAGAAAGAAAGTACAGGTCAATAACACTGCATAACATGCATGAGTCCCGGGAGAGTTCATTAGTTTTATATAATCGTGCCTAAATAAGCATGGAGAGAAACATTGCCAGATGTGGGAGTGGCACTGTGGGAGTGAAAGTCAATTAAGTATTTGTTCTGCCAGCCTTACAGCCGTGCCAGAGCTTAACGATTCACTGTACCAGCATTCCAACCGTACTATGGCTCTTGAAGAGCCATCATTATGGTTGAAAATGCAGTAGCGTAAATTAGTGTATCCACCGTGCTATTTTATAACCTTTATTTTCAGAAAATATTAAAATTTACATGGGACTACTAACACTGTACATTTCGTAAGTTTTTTAGAGGCAATTAATAGTACTTTTAAGACAAAGTATTTTGAGAATGTTTTCGATCTAAAAGAAACTGATTGTCGCCTGGACCACACAATTCGATTACGATTTCGTTGACGTTGATTGGAAGATCGTCATAACTTGGAATTCAATTTTTTTCAGGGGATAGGGTGATATATCAGGATCAGAATGCACTGATCGGTGTGGCTATCAATCAGTTAAATAAAATTCCGAGCAAGTGCTTCTGGCTCCCATTAATGCCCAGTAGGTGCCCCTCCCCTCCCTCAAGTTCACAAATAACTTGTATGATTTCAGCTGGAGTGCTTCTGTGTACATCTAAGTAAGCTTGGTGATAGCTCCGCCGTCTCTCCCACGGTCCATACTCCCATCCCATTACAAATGCACATTGACTACCATCGCATAACGCTTAGGATGTTGCTTCGCTTTGGCAAGATATGTTCGCTTGTAGCTCGAGCACCGCAATCACACATACCAAAAGAAAAAACACACTTACAGGGTGCGCAAATCATACTGAATCTAGCACGCATATAGCTACACTTTGGCCATTATCCCCATAGGCATAACATTACGATGAACAAAAGCTGACAGCCCTCCGCGCATTGATGGATAATTGCACGTATTCCTCTTTTTATTGGTTCTTCTATTAAGCCACCTGATCAGCAGGCCCTCTTATGTTATGCCTGTTAAGGTCGCCTGGGTGTGTCGCTTGCCAGACCAAAGTTTGTCCAGGCCTACATCGCTCCTTGATGCGCATTATGATCAAAGCCGATCATTAATTGTTCCACATAGGTTTTCCGTATATGCAGTCTCGTCTAAATAGTGATGGGATAATACTAGTCATCCTTCCTGATACAACAGATATAACAATTATTCCACCACAAAATTCGTGGAAAAACTTACCGAGCTTTATGTAAATAGACATAATCCACTTGGCCCCTATTGTAAATGCCACTCAGAACTTGCCGGAAAATCCGTGCTTAGGCTAATCTACAACCATCAGCTGTTTGACTGGGTCTCAATTCACCACAAGAGCTCAGGTCCGGTCGATCGGATGTCGCCTGACCGCGCCACATATGTCCCTCCTGATGTTGGGTGTCGCCTAGCCGAGCCACATTTCCCTCCTGGTGTTGGGTGTCGCCGAGCCGCGCCAGATGCGTCTTCTGTTGTCGAATGTCCCCTGGCCGCGCCACATGTCCCTCCTGGTGTCAGGGGCGCCTCACCACGCCACATGTCCCTCCTGGTGTCAGGGGCGCCTCATCACGCCACATGTCCCTCCTGGTGTCAGGGGCGCCTGGCCGCGCCACATGTCCCTCCTGGTGTCAGGGGCGCCTGGCCACGCCACATGTCCCTCCTGGTGTCAGGGGCGCCTGGCCACGCCACATGTCCCTCCTGGTGTCAGGGGCGCCTCACCACGCCACATGTCCCTCCTGGTGTGGCCATGTCCCTCCTGATGTCAGGGGCGCCTACCACGCCACATGTCCTCCTGGTGTCAGGGGCGCCTCACCACGCCACATGTCCCTCCTGGTGTCAGGGGCGCCTCACCACACCACATGTCCCTCCTGGCGTCAGGGGCCTCTCGCCACATGTCCTCCTGATGTCGGGCGCCTGGCCGCGCCACATGTCCCTCTTTGGGCGCCTCCCCATTCCCCTGGTGTCAGGGGTGCCTGGCCACGCCACATGTCCCTCCTGATGCCATTCGTGGCTCCCGTGGTGCCAAAATACGCTCCTGCGCCTGACATCGGCTGACGGCGCCATATTTGTGTTCCGCCGGAGGCCGACACCGACCTGTCCGCACCCGCTGCCCACAGCCGACATTCATTGACAAGCGCCGGCCGGCAGGGGATGGCGCGAGACAGTGCAGCTGTGGCGGGTCGTGGCCGGCAGGACGCACCGACAGTGACTGGCCGTGACGCAGCTTGCGAACGGCGAGCGCCCCGGCGGCCGTCCCCGGCGGCCGCGGGCTGATAAGACGGCTCGTAGGTGAAAGTGTCCACTGCAGGTGGAGGTGGAGGTGGAGGTGGACAGGCGGTCAGGGCAGTCGGAAAAGCAAGCAACCGAATGATGGATTAGACTAGAACAGTGCTCGGACTCTCGCTGTTACGTTGTAATCTGGGATGTACCCACAGTGTAATTATACAACGTAGCTATCAGAAGCATCTATATATATATATATATATATATATATATATATATATATATATATATATATATATATATATGTGTGTGTGTGTGCATGTGTGTGTATGTGTATGTGCGCTTCCAGGTATAATATACATATTGTGCACATACGTATGCACATACTGTTGCTCTACACTCCCGCGTCCATCAAATATCTTTTCTCTGTCTCCCACAATGCTTCAGTTTCAACTATTCTTCGATACGCCGGCCTGTAGACATTCATATAGCTTCGGCTAGCCACCGCCCGCTGTCTGCGCCGTGCTACCTTGGAAGGTGTGCCTAACTGGATGCTTCAGATATTCCGTGGAGCCAAGCTACCTTGGCATATCATCCAGCCTTTGATTTATTGAGAATCGCACTGCGCCTTCCTCAGGCCATTTCGTGCCTTGAGTATAATGGAAAAAATGACGCTGGGCAATTCAGTTTATTATTCTTAGAACAGATTTGTTTTTCGAAGGAAAGCAAGAAGTAACCCAATGAAAACTGGGTGATCATCTCCCACAGTATCTGCAAGGAAAAAATGATTTTTTTGCGGGCGTCAGTGCTTTCCGAGGGCCATGATGTTGCTGACAATGAAGGAGAGGATGTGTAGCTGTAAAGTGCCTGTTGCATGATGGGCATGAAGGCGGAGGTGATGCAGTGCAACTAAATCGATGTGTTATGAATGTATTTCCTATGCGGATCCGCGATAGGACTTTTTCTTCGTGTCAGTTTTTTTTAGATGATAGATGATTCAGGTATGAACGACAAGTTTGATGAGACGTAATTGTGTATGGCTTGTGTTCTGTGTCTATTGTTTACTTCAAAAATGCCGAATGCTCTGTTGTATTGATGGCTTCAAAATGTTGTAGAATTTCTGTGATGTTTCGTTTCGTTGCCAAACATCACAGAACTTCCAGCATCATTACAGCTCTGTAATGATTATGTGGCTAAGTGGTTTGCTTCTTGGTTTCCTGGGATGTCACAGTGACTGGACACCAACAGGAAACGGACTTTCACGCCGTTTAGATGAAGTGTGTCTCAGAGTTCATACATGGAAGTATGACAATGATGTGAAAGAGAAAGCGAAGACAGGGATTGTAAAACAGATTTAGAGTCTGAACAGATGACGACACATCGCATGGGGTGACAGAGGAAACGATTGCGAATATAACGGAGGGCAATGCAATTCGACGACGTAAATCGAACTTCTGTCTGGTAAGCAGTGCTGACTTTTGAATGTCCCCGAAACAATAGCATTTCCTGCGAGGTTGGTGTCCTTCGACAAGAAACAAATGGAACATGGAGATAACGAGACCGAAACTGGTGGATTTTTTGGTTGGCATATTCTGGATAATGCTTTAATTCTGCCGCGGTGGGGTAGTGGGTGGAAGAAGAGAAATAATGGGTGGGATAGTGAAATGAAGCTTTGTAGAAAATGTTTTGACTCGGGTAGCTATGGTGAGGTCAGTTCCTTTTTCCGCTGGAACTAAATAATCATGATGTAAATATGGATGGGCTTCCAAGTATACGTGTACATGGTAGTTTTCGTGAATTTGAATTTTTGAGGCACACCTAAGTGTCTGTTGCATTCGTCTGAGATCCAGTGGGGGAATTTCTGCTTCAGTTTCTAAAGAAACAATGAGAGAATTACTCATGGCACTGAGTGCGACCCGGATAGATTTATTTTGAATGGTGTCAAAATTTAATGGTGGAGGTACCAACATAAACTACTGAGCCACGTTATATAATTACCAGAACTGAGGATGTATACAGTCGCAAAAGTTAGTGACGATGGGCTCCAGATGATGAAGAAGTAATATAGCGAAATTAATTCAGTAGGTGAAAACATTTGTTCCGGATGTGTTTGATGTTTTGACGCGTGGAATGCCTAGTCGACCAAAAAATAACACCCAGGCATTTACGAACGGTATGTATTGTTCCCGAGGTGAAGCGGTGATGCTGGACTTTGGCACTGGGCGGTTTTACTAAACATCATTGTTGCAGATTTTGGGGCCGACAATTTGAAACCGTATTTCATAGACCATTGGCATACCCGTCCAAGCGCGTTCTGGAGCCGAATTAAACAATGTTCATAATTGTCTCCGGAGCACAAAATTGCGCTGTTGTCTGCAAAAAGTGAAAAAGATAAACTGACAGGCATGCCGCCGAAAGGTCGTTAATTATGATGTTGAATAAATAAAGCTGGCGATATGCAGCTCCCCTAAGGTAACCTGCTTTGCATGAAGTGTCAATAAAAATTGCTGAAATGCACCTACTCTGAAATGCATGGGAACCAGATAGAAACACTAGTATATAATAAGTTAGTACATTATAATAGGCCCTTTGACACCGAGTTGATAAAGTTTGAAAAGTTATGCTGGTTTGAAAACCACATGATAGGCTTTGCATATGGTTAAAAAAAACACAATGACAGTATGCTCGGTTTTTTGTAACCTTCGCGGATGTCTGTTTCTAACCGAATAAGATGATCTATTGCGCTGAGTACTCGATGAAGACCACATTGAATGGGAGCAAGAAGAGAATTTGCTTCCAGGTGGTACCAGTTCAGTCTTTTAATGCACATGTGTTCGAAAAGTTTTCCAACAAAATTGTTGAGGACAATGGGTAAAAAATGACTGTGGTCCATATGGTCCTTCCCATATTTGATGATGGGTGTTATAAGATATTCCTTCGAAGCTTCGGGAAAGACATGAGTTGACCATAGTGAATTACATGTGTGTAAAATGTAATGTTCAGTGTGGTTATGTAAATGTCTGAAAAAAGTAACTTGTCAGGCCCTCCTGAAGGATTACTGGCGAAGAAAATGGCGGTCTCATGTTCTGAAATTCGAAAAGCAGCATTGTATATTTCAGTATGATCAGAATCAAATTATGCGAAATTGATGCAAAAAGTGTTTTGCGCATTTTCCATGAAACCATGCCTGTAGTTGTCGGTACTATGGTGGGCGATGATACCAGCCATGGTGTTTGCTATTGGTTGGGGTTCTGTAATGGTGAGATTGTGAAGTTTGAGGCTCTGGAGTGATTTAAATGGGGGGCGTTCAGACAAACAGCGAATTCATTGACATATTTTGCTTCAAGGTGTTTGGAAAGTGAGGCGCCGAGCATCACGGATAATGCTGCGTGTTCACGCCCGTTTGTGGTTACGGTGCATTAGATTTTGTTGATCGGGATGGCATAGATATTGTCGAACTCGTCTTGTTCTTGCAGCAATGGCTTGGGCTACTTCTGGATACCACCAAGGTGCGCTAAATATTTCTGTGAAAGGTTTCATGAGTGGAATTATCGCAGACGCTGCTTCTAAAAGTGTTATGGTCATCAAATGGATGCTTTGTAAAGAGGACATATCTGGGTTGTATTGTAGATGAGAATGTTCCTGAAATTTGGTTCAGTTGGCCATCAAACATTTCCAGCGACGAATACAACTTCGTGTGGTATTGGAAGTTGTTGAAAGTGTATATTAATTTGATGGGGTAGTGTTATGAATGTCGGTGGCAACCATCCAACCAAAATAATTTGCCAGGGATGGAGAACAAATGGATATCTGTAGCTGTAGCGTTGTATTATAGGCGAAGAAAAAGTTGGCTCTTCAGTGCTAGGCAATACTAAATTGTGTCGGTCTAACATTTTGTAACGAAGTTCTTTCCTTGCCCCTACTTAGTACTTCGATTTATGTCGGGGGCAAAACTTCTTTTGGCTACGTGAATAGTCTATGGACCTTGACGTTTGCGATATTTAAAACATCGGTATAATCAATGCGATATGTTCTTCGATCTCCGAGCTCGGATCCAAACATCTTGACAGGCACCTCAAATCCAGTACTTTATCTTTCAACTGACATACTGACCGGTATTCATGCGTGCTACAACACTCATATCAAAGGACTACATGTCAGTGATTCTACGGCGATTCTCAGACAGAATCCTCAGACATACCTCAGACGTACTTCAGACGTACCTCAGTGTGGGGGCCGCTGGCCGGCGGCGGTCAGCCGCCCGCCAGTGGCGACCGCTCGCCTCGACCGCTCGGTGACAAGTGAGCGAGAGCTCTATATCTTCTAACCAACCTAACTGACTCTACTCTAGATACAGACGCGCCGTTTTGTCAGCGACCGTCGGCTCGGGTACCAGCATAACCCATAACATTCATGTCAGCATTCGTTGCGCTCGTCGTCGGTGGCTCGGGTATCGACCGTAAGTCATAACATGCATTAAGACGCGTCCAGCCGGCCGTCGACAGTGGTGGCATGATTCACGCGACACGCGACGTTATATAACGGCGTATTCTCGAACGATGAGTGCCGAACGGTATGGTTATATCTAACATTGTTACAATTTGTTCAATGATGCGTCCGCGGATATCAGCATATGTGCGTGTTTCTTTCCGAACCCTGATTATGTGCGTTAAAATTTCCCAGTAAAATGAAAAAAGTTATTGAAATGTGTTAGAAGGAATAGAAGCGAATTGTGTCAAAATGTTTGTGCTGTCGGTGTGTGGTGGAATATAAATGGAACATAAATATATATTCCTGCCATGAAAAGGTGATGTATACGCATGATACGGACTGTAAGGGAGATTTTCGTGTAATTTGTGCGCGTGCGTGTACGTGTGCGTCTGCGTGCACGTGTGCGTGTGCGTGCACGTCCGCGCGCGCGCGCGTGTGTGTGTGTCTGTGTGTGTGTGTGTGTATGTATGTGTGCTTGTGTGTGTGTGTGTGTAATCGTTGTTAATGCATAGTGTTGTAGCGGCACTGCGATGTGTTCCTTGGATCTTGTTGTAGCGGTACAAGGAATAGTTGAAGAATTGAAATTATACTGATCGATAGGTAAAAACCATGCTTCCTGAGGTGCGATGATTGGAGTGAGTTGAATTCCAGTGGCCACCGACAGGCAGCTCGGTGGACCACGGTGTGGGCCACTAGTCACCGCTGCTGGCCACCGACAGACGGCTCGGTGGACCACGGTGTGGGCCACTAGTCACCGCTGCTGGCCACCGACAGACGGCTCGGTGGACCACGGTGTGGGCCACTAGTCACCGTGCTGGCCACCGACAGACGGCTCGGTGGACCTGCCGAACGGTGCATTGCGTGTGGACCGAGGGAGTGACAATGTGCGCCACGTGCCACACAGCCAGGTGGTCGAGATCAGCCTGCCCTGGTCAGGGCTCGCGTTACGGCGAGACTGCGCTACATCGGGAGTGGTGATGGCTTCTCCCGGCTGGGCTCCGTTTGTCATTCAGCCGCTTCTCCCGGCTCAGCCCGGCCGTCATTCGCTCGCGTCGTCGTCATCGAGCACAGCGGCACCCACCTGGCAGTAGCGGCTCCCACCCGCGAGGCACGTGTGCAACAACGAGTGTGAAGACGACAGGGCGAGATACCCACCTGGCAGTAGCGGCACCCACCCGCGAGGCACGTGTGCAACAACGAGTGTGAAGACGACAGGGCGAGATACCCACCTGGCAGTAGCGGCACCCACCCGCGAGGCACGTGTGCAACAACGAGTGTGAAGACGACAGGGCGAGATACCCACCTGGCAGTAGCGGCACCCACCCGCGAGGCACGTGTGCAACAACGAGTGTGAAGACGACAGGGCGAGATACCCACCTGGCAGTAGCGGCACCCACCCGCGAGGCACGTGTGCAACAACGAGTGTGAAGACGACAGGGCGAGATACCCACCTGGCAGTAGCGGCACCCACCCGCGAGGCACGTGTGCAACAACGAGTGTGAAGACGACAGGGCGAGATACCCACCTGGCAGTAGCGGCACCCACCCGCGAGGCACGTGTGCAACAACGAGTGTGAAGACGACAGGGCGAGATACCCACCTGGCAGTAGCGGCACCCACCCGCGAGGCACGTGTGCAACAACGAGTGTGAAGGCTGTGGGGCGAGGGCCGGTGTTAAGTGCATCGGGCCAGACCTACTGCCATGCTACTCCACAAACCTAACGTTAATTTTTCCCGAAGTTGATGAGGCAGCCGCCGAATTTATAGATCCGTCACTCCACCTTTCACGATGGCCGCTCACATATACATGACACCGTATTTTGTCTTCAGCACGCCCTGGGATTGGTGGGCTTCAGAAAATGATTGGCGACAGGAGTTCCTGGCTTTGTAATTGTAGGAGAGCGATACCAGTAATATTGTCAGTGTAGGTATGTGTTCGACATAGCAAGGTCACGCTACAACTGTATCAGTAGGTAGTATCAGTATAGTTTTAACTAGCCATGCTGGTTCATGACATAAGAACCAGGCAGCATTGAAGCCAATGCTACCATAGCTTGCTTGTTAGCTTACACTAGCCTTGAATTGTGCTAGGTTACGCTAACAAAACTCAAACCTAACCAAACGGACGTCACCTAACCAAACGGACATGGGCTCGAATTCCACCAACCAATTTACGGCAAGCTTCGATCGACGCACGCCATGGACGTCAGCCGATGGCTGATGTCCATGGGCGTGCGTCGATCGAAGCTTCGTGGGGTGGGGAGGGTGTGTGCTAGAGCCGCCTCAGCTGGGCATCTTTTCCAGGTCAGAGGGGCGCCACCTTTCCATGAGGGGCACCTTCCTCCAGTGTCCTGCCCTTGTATCGGCCCGTGAGCGGCACTACTCTGCAGCTCAGGGGAGCCGCTCGGGTCATCAGCCGTCTGACGCTCGCCGCTGAGTGAGCGTCAGACGGCTCAGCGTGAGGCCGCTCCAGCTGACGACAGACGGCTCAGCGTGAGGCCGCTCCAGCTGACGACAGACGGCTCAGCGTGAGGACGCCCCACCTCACCCCAAAACCCCCACCCCCAGCCCCCCCCCCCCCCCCAAAAACGCCCCCCCCGGGGGCCCCCCCCCCCCCCAAAAAAACCCCCCCCGGGGGGCCCCCCCCCCCACAAAAAAAACCCCCCCCCCCAGCCCCCCCCCCCCCAAAAAAAAACCCCCACCCCAAGCCCCCCCCCCCAAACCAAAAACCCCCCACCCGACCCCCCCCCCCCCCAACCCAAAACCCCCCCCCCGCCCCCCCCCCCCCCCAACAAAAAACCCAAAACCAAAACCCCCCCCCCCCCCCCCAAAAAAAAAACCCCAACCCCCCCCCCCCCCCCCCCCCCCCACACCCCCCCCCCCCCCCCCCCCCCCCCCCACCCCACCCCCCCCCCCCCCCCCCCCCCCCCCCCAACAACAAACCCCCCCCCCCCCCCCCCCCCCCCCCCCCCACCAACCCCCCCCCCCCCCCCCCCCCCCCCCCAAAAAAAACCCCAACAGACGGCTCAGCGTGAGGCCGCTCCAGCTGACGACAGCCGACAGCAGAAGTGCGCCACTCACTGGAGAGGCAGCGCACTCAGCGTTCACGGCCGCAAACTTGCGCGCTCACACACTCACACTGCTCGCCGCTGCCCTGGTCGGACGCGGCGCCGGCGCTCCCCGCCAGCCTGTTCCCACCGATCGTGCCAGACGCGTGATTGAGCGTATGTGTTTGCGAGTGCGGATCAGCTCGGATCCTTTCTGCAGCCATGGCGTTCGACATCTGCATCGACATCTGATCGTCTCGCCGGCTTCGGCCAGCTTGTTGCCACCACCATCTTTGCGGTATGCATCATCACCATGCTGGCCATCGGCTGCTTGCCATCTCATTGCGACCTTGTGCGTCTGCTCGTCTTCCTAGCTGTCCTGGTGCAAGTTGTCATGCCCACGGATCGTCCTTTGCGGTCGGCCAGCCGTCAGCGTGGGAGCTCTTGCGGTCCGAATGACCTTGAAGTCGGCCGTGGCCGGTCACCAGCTGACCTAGGGATTTCCTCGGGCGGGGCCGTCCAGAGCGTTCACCCTGCTGATTCGGGCATCCGTCCACGCAGGACCAGGCGTGGCAGACGCGCGCCCGGAGTCCGGCGCCACGGGAGCAGAGGGGCGCATCGGTGGGGTCGTGGACCAGGCGTGGCAGACGCGCACCCGGAGCCCGGCGCCACGGGAGCAGAGGGGCGCATCGGTGGGGTCGTGGACCAGGCGTGGCAGACGCGCGCCCGGAGCCCGGCGCCACGGGAGCAAAGGGGCGCATCGGTGAAGTTGTCGCGTGCGAGGAAAGTCAGCACTACTCATTGGTCTCATCAACATTCAGAGCCTGAAACCGAAGTTGCTCGAGCTGTCTTTCGAGCTCAGTAAACTCCAGCATCATGCACTCAACGAGACCTGGCGTAAGCCCGCCACACCAAACCGTCTGCTGGTTCTGCCGGGTTATCACCTCCACCGAGCGGACCGGCCGGACAAACCAGGCTTCGGTGGTGTGGCCGTGGCTCCCAGGGACGGCGCAAGCGTGACACCGCTGAAAATGACTGTTGAACCACGACCCAACAGCAGGCTCGAGTCATTGTGGACCCTGGTGAAGCCGGACGCCAGGCGGCGATTCATTCTCGGCACTGCGCACCGTCCTCCCCGGCGCAATGTTTCAG
Organism: Ashinkailepas kermadecensis; assembly: GCA_034440615.1. NCBI lineage: Eukaryota > Metazoa > Arthropoda > Thecostraca > Neolepadidae > Ashinkailepas > Ashinkailepas kermadecensis. The sequence goes on from JAOTOM010004118.1 coordinate 173,803, forward strand.
ACTTAAAAGCGACTTTTCCGACCTCGAGTCACAGTACAAACGGATTTTTATTGAGCATCCATCGCGCAAAGTGATCATCTGCGGCGATCTAAATTGTTATTTTACAAAGCCTGATGATGACTGCGAAAAGGCGGCTGAGCGAATTTTGGTCTGGTCACTCGCTGTTTCAATTTGTAACGGCATCTACTTATTCAATCGGTTCTCTACTAGATGTTTCATAGCGAATTGTTGGCATCTTGTAAAACGTCGTGGTTCGTGACCTTGTCATTTTAGCCTGCACAAATTTGTTCGCGTTTTTATCGATGTTCCTCGCTTCCGTCTTGCGTGTCGCACCGTACACTCTCGTAGCTTGCGCCGGATTGTCCAAACTGCTTTGAATCGTGGCCTGATGTGTGTGAATTGGTGGAGGGTGTTTTATTTGCAGAAGCGTTACGTCGATGTGGAACGCTTTCTTGAGTCGCCTTTTTACCGATTGTTGACCGGCATGCCCCAGTTAGGCGGATACGCATACGGGATCCTAGAGCCCCAGCGGTGTCGTACAGAACCAGAGATCCCATGACCCTCCGTCGGGAGGCGCTGCTCTTCTCAGGTCACGGCTCTGTCGTGTATAGAGAGCTCGACAGACAGGTGCGTTCTGCTATTCGGCGCGACTCCCTTGGCGACGTGCAGAAGCGCATCCAGGAGAGCGGACGAGGGGGCATGTGGCGGTACATTCGGTCCACCGTAGGCAATGCCAAGGGCCATCGAAAGGCTCCGACGATACGCCTGATCAGCTGACTGATTATTTTGTTGACGTTGGACTACGCATTGCTGGCAAGACTGCTGGTCAGGGTGCTTCCCCAACCCTGGCCTGCCATTTGCCGCGAGTAGGTGCCTGTGCATTATGTCTAGTGCCACTGTCCCTCTCCGAGCTACGTGTCATTGTGTTCGGCACGAACAGCTCGTCTGCCTGCAGCGGGGACGGCATCAGCGTGGGTAGGATCCGGCTGAGCTTTGATGTCATTGGCAGTGTGCTTCTGCATTTGGTCAACTCCAGCCTCACCACTGCCGACGTCCCCACTTCCTGGAAGCACTCCTTAGCTTATCCCATCTTCAAATCGGGTGATCCTACCAGCCCATCCAATTACCGGCCCATCTCCATTGTCCCGGTCATTGCAAATAATGTGGAGCGTGAAGTCCACCAGCAGCTCTACGCCTACCGGTCCAACAACCACCTCTCTCCTACCCAGCACAGTCTCCACCCCCGGCATTCAACGAAGACCGCGCTAACATACATATCCGACCAGCTCCTATCAGCCAATGATCGTGGTGAGATGTCCCTACTTTTCCTCCTGGACTTGAGCAAATGCTTTGATGTGATCGACCATTCAAAATTCTTGACCAAGTTAAGCCAGCACGGTATGGACACTTCATGGTTTTCGGCCTACCTCCAAAACCACACCCAGGGTGTCAGCCTCACTGACAATCTGGGTCGCAGCATAAAATCTGTGCCACTTCCTAACAACATCGGAGTTTTTCAAGGTACATCTCTCAGCCCATTGCTCTGCTGCGTCTTTGCCAACGACCTCAGTCTGTTCGCTGAGGGCGCAGTAGTCGTTCGGTATGCAGATGACAGACGAATTTTAGTCACCGGAAACAAAACTCGCATCCAAAGTGTCGTTGCCGAGTTGGAAAACATCCTGGCTTTCCTTGACGTTTGGTCCTGCGGAAACGGTCTAAAAGTAAATGCGGAGAGAACCCAGCTTATGGTCTTTGGCAGCCAGCAAAATTTACGTAGTCTTTCCAACTTCACAGTAACGTTTCGCGATCAACATCCGCTCCCCTGTTCGGAAGTTTAAAAAAAACTAGGACTCACTTTTGATCGCACCCTCAGCTGGGACTCGCATGTTTCTAACATTACCAGACGATGTTTCGGAACTTTGGCCGGTCTGTCGCATCTCAGAGGCTACCTGCCACTATCTGTCATCTCGGTGCTCGTCAATACTTTGGTCCTCTCTCAGATCCGGTACTGCATTTCAATGCACAGTAAGTGTACCCAAAATAATTTGTTTCGGATGAAGAAATATTAACTATGGAGCAATATATATTTTCGGATGAACTAAATTTGACCATGTCACGGATCTGTTAGAGCGCCTTGGCTGGATGAACGCCGAGAACTTGGCCTCATGCCACACGTTGTGCCTGCTTCACAAGGTGCGCCGTCTGCAGGAGCCGGCTTCGTTAGCCGGTAACATCACCACAGTAGCCGAGCACCGTGACTACCACACACGTCAGGACCGGAACCTGTACGTCCCCAGATCGCGGACAGAGATGGGCAGGCGCCGTTTTTGCTCCCGAGGCCCCGCCCTGCATAACGAGCTGTCGCACGAGCTCAAGCGATTGCCAGTTTTCCTGTTCAGTCGCCGCCTGAGGCAACATTTGCGCGTGGGACTGGACTGACTGCTCTGATCGCACTTGCTGACTTCTGGTCATACTTGCTGACTTCAGATCGTACCTGCTGACTCTTTCCCTGCCGCTGGTATGAACAATTATATGTTTTCATCATGTGCGCCTGTGACAGCCCTCATTTACTCATGACCTTTGCTTTAAACTCGACAATAGGCTTTAATAGCCACGAGTTTATTGTGGATGCCCGGAATATACGTCTTTGTCTTTGTCCTTGGCTTTGTATACAACCGACGTGAACTCGTTGCACGTGTATGTTTCTTTGGCACTATGTGTGACTAATAGTGAAAGTAGCAACACATCCGTATCCTCATGATGACTCCACTTGATGTTCTTTGGCAGCCCTTCGCCGATAAAAATATTGACCAACACATCATTTTGATTTCACCTAATGAAGGTGGTGCCGTCCACCACGTGCATTAAGCGTTCGCTGCCTTTTCCCACATAGCTCACAGATATTCTATGCTAATGTGCGATGCTCCCCTGAGAATCTGCACCGAAACTCAGAGCACATTCATTTAAATCGGCCATTGTGGAATGTTTCTCGCGTTGACCAGTCGCTGAAGTTGCAGGTCGCCTCAGCGGCCACTTGAAGCAGTCGCAGCAGCAGCGGGGTCCAGAGCGCAGGAGCAACAGCATCGATGAACAATCACCGACGGCCTCGGTCAGCGTGTCCGAGCCTCTGACCCGCGCTTCCGATCGATATGTCATGTTTCGTAAGAGGTAGACAGCGGTGCAGACAATCTGGCACTGTGGACGTCATCGATATGTCATGTTTCGTAAGAGGTAGACAGCGGTGCAGACAATCTGTCTGCACGTGAAGGACGTGAGCGCTGCCAGTCCTGCCAGCTCACAAAGAGTCCGTCTCTGTCACGGGGGCCGTCCTGACCTGGCTGTGGCTGGCACGTGCCTGTGTTCGTTGGCGTCCGGTGGGCGGTCTGGCGGCCGACGCAGCGCCCTCTCCCAGGCGGTCTGCTGTGTCGTGGACCGGTAGGGCGGCGGGGCTGCGCCCTCTCCCAGGTGGTCTGCTGTGTCGTGGACCGGTAGGGCGGCGGGGCGGCGCCCCCACCCTGACGGTCTGCTGTGTCGCGAACGGGTAGGGCGGCGGGGCGGCGCCCTCTCCCAGGCGGTCTGCTGTGTCGTGGACCGGTAGGGCGGCGGGGCGGCGCCCCCACCCTGACGGTCTGCTGTGTCGCGAACGGGTAGGGCGGCGGGGCGGCGCCCTCACCCTGACGGTCTGCTGTGTCGCGAACGGGTAGGGCGGCGGGGCGGCGCCCTCTCCCAGGCGGTCTGCTGTGTCGTGGACCGGTAGGGCGGCGGGGCTGCGCCCTCTCCCAGGTGGTCTGCTGTGTCGTGGACCGGTAGGGCGGCGGGGCGGCGCCCCCACCCTGACGGTCTGCTGTGTCGCGAACGGGTAGGGCGGCGGGGCGGCGCCCTCTCCCAGGCGGTCTGCTGTGTCGTGGACCGGTAGGGCGGCGGGGCGGCGCCCTCACCCTGACGGTCTGCTGTGTCGTGGACGGGTAGGGCGGCGGGGCGGCGCCCTCACCCTGACGGTCTGCTGTGTCGTGGACGGGTAGGGCGGCGGGGGCGGCGGGGGCGGCGAGGGTGGCGGGGGCGGCGGGGGGGGATGGCGTTGGTGATGGGGGGGGTGGGGTCGCAGGGCAGTGGAGGTGACGGAGTATGGTGAGGGAGGGGAGGACGGAGGCGGAAGTAGCGGGGGAGGAGGTATGATGGCAGAGAGTTTGACAGACAGTCTCGCGGCCAGAGCGATAGGCTATGCAATGGTCCAGCCTGCAGACAGAGCCGCGGGCAGCCTGTTAGAGCGTGTCAAACAACATAGCACAAGCTGAGCGATGACCCGCGGGGCGCCAGACGGGCGCGTAACCGGAGAAGACAAGTCTGGAGAGAACCGAACTGCAAAGGAAAGTTAAAACGGTCAACGAAAACATTAGCATGGTTTCGCGCGCGGTGGAAAGGGACAAAACAAAAGCCGAAGGCGCTCTACGTTTGGAAGCATAAGTAATAGGCAATCCAGCGCAAAATTATAATCATATTAAACTGGCAAAACCACAGGGGATTTCCCTTCCCACTAAGGCCAGCTTATTCGATGAGACGCTGACATCAGGTTGTTACATCTGCCAGCTCCCACTCCCACCTTTCCACTCGAGCCAGCTCCAAGATGAGCCGCTGACGTCATGTACCAGCTCCTTGGTGAGCCGTTGGCGTCGTGTACCAGCTCTTAGATGAGCCGCTGACGTCATGTACCAGCTCCTTGGTGAGCCGCTGGCGTCATGTACCAGCTCCTTGGTGAGCCGTTGGCGTCATGTACCAGCTCCTTGGTGAGCCGTTGGCGTGTCGTGTACCAGCTCTTAGATGAGCCGCTGACGTCATGTACCAGCTCCTTGGTGAGCAGTTGGCGTCGTGTACTAGCTCTTGTATGAGCCGCTGGCGTCATGTACCAGCTCCTTGGTGAGCCGCTGGCGTCATGTACCAGCTCCTAGGTGAGCCGTTCGTGTCGTGTACCAGCTCTTAGATGAGCCGCTGGCGTCATGTACCAGCTCCTAGGTGAGCCGCTGGCGTCATGTACCAGCTCCTAGGTGAGCCGCTGGCGTCATGTTCTACACATCGCAACCGTGCAACACCATGACTGAAGTGGGGGCATCGAGCATGTTGTAAATCGTTTCTTTTCAGTTAATGTTACCTGGTTAATGACAACGTTTGGCGTTTAGGATGGAGGAGATGGTGCCCAATGTTCCTGTGGTTTCGGCACTAGTGAACCCCACCAAATGCCATTGGAAAAACATGTTATATTATGGAAAGCAATATGTCCGAAAATATAACTGTCATGGTGGTAGACATGCTGCGTGATAACAGAGCGAACGCTGCTAGTGAGCACAACACAATTAACAGAAAAGGTGAACACATTACACAAATCACTGCAGTGTAGACCAGGATGTTGCTGAGAAACGGGCTGTAGTCGGGAGACAGAGAAACGGGTCAACGGGTCAAGCAGCAGACAGACCATCATAGATGCGGAGAAAAAGAGGAAGGTAAAACGGAGGCAGCAAGTGTTGCTGACAGAGCGGTAGAAAAAAAAGTTGAATGAGAGGCACGCATTTCGGTGGGTAGGGACTAACATGGGTGTAGATGGGCATGTGCATAGAGATGGACAGTGTGAAAGACAGGGGCACACATATTGGTGAACCGTGGTAACAATATGGTACGCAGTGGCAAATCTAGGGGGCAACTGTGGAACCGCCTCCACTCAACGAGTTTCTCAGCCGATGGCGCCCCTCTGAGTAGAAAAGGCGCGCCCAGCTCTTCTGGAGAAATGGTGCCCCTCAAGGACAAGTCCTCCCCCACCGATGACAATTGTTTGACCCGCGCCTGGTGGTAGGTGACGAGGTCGACAGGGAGGCATGTAGTGGGGCAGACACGGCTATAAGCAGAGTTATAGACTGGTAGATAAACATGTGACGTGCAGCACCATAAAGCAGGACAAGCTCGGAAGAGTGTGCCCCCACCTGGGTCGATTGTTGGCGGTGCTATGTTATTCAGTCCGTCTGAGAGGCGCGAGTGTGGGGTGTGTGGCGTGGAGCGTAGGAGAAGATGTGGCCGAACGGACACGGCCAGATTCACTATATGAGTACGCCTCGAGCAGCCGTGCTGTTCACCCAGCAGCTGACCGCCGCCACCTGTCGCGCCCTCTCCACCTACTGCAGTACCGCTCCTGGTACCCAGCAGCTGACCGCCACCACCTGTTGCGCCCTCTCCATCTACTGCAGTACCGCTCCTGGTACCCAGCAGCTGACCGCCGCCACCTGTCGCGCCCTCTCCACCTACTGCAGTACCGCTCCTGGTACCCAGCAGCTGACCGCCGCCACCTGTCGCGCCCTCTCCACCTACTGCAGTACCGCTCCTGGTACCCAGCAGCTGACCGCCGCCACATGTTGCGCCCTCTCCACCTACTGCAGTACCGCTCCTGGTACCCAGCAGCTGACCGCCGCCACCTGTCGCGCCCTCTCCACCTACTGCAGTACCGCTCCTGGTACCCAGCAGCTGACCGCCGCCACCTGTCGTGCCCTCTCCACCTACTGCAGTACCGCTCCTGGTACCCAGCAGCTGACCGCCGCCACCTGTCGTGCCCTCTCCACCTACTGCAGTACCGCTCCTGGTACCCAGCAGCTGACCGCCGCCACATGTCGCGCCCTCTCCACCTACTGCAGTACCGCTCCTGGTACCCAGCAGCTGACCGCCGCCACATGTCGCGCCCTCTCCACCTACTGCAGTACCGCTCCTGGTACCCAGCAGCTGACCGCCGCCACCTGTCGTGCCCTCTCCACCTACTGCAGTACCGCTCCTGGTACCCAGCAGCTGACCGCCGCCACCTATCGCGCCCTCTCCACCTACTGCAGTACCGCTCCTGGTACCCAGCAGCTGACCGCCGCCACATGTTGTGCCCTCTCCACCTACTGCAGTACCGCTCCTGGTACCCAGCAGCTGACCGCCGCCACCTGTCGCGCCCTCTCCACCTACTGCAGTACCGCTCCTGGTACCCAGCAGCTGACCGCCGCCACATGTCGCGCCCTCTCCACCTACTGCAGTACCGCTCCTGGTACCCAGCAGCTGACCGCCGCCACCTGTCGCGCCCTCTCCACCTACTGCAGTACCGCTCCTGGTACCCAGCAGCTGACCGCCGCCACCTGTCGCGCCCTCTCCACCTACTGCAGTACCGCTCCTGGTACCCAGCAGCTGACCGCCGCCACATGTCGTGCCCTCTCCACCTACTGCAGTACCGCTCCTGGTACCCAGCAGCTGATCGCCGCCACCTGTCGCGCCCTCTCCATCTACTGCAGTACCGCTCCTGGTACCCAGCAGCTGACCGCCGCCACATGTCGTGCCCTCTCCACCTACTGCAGTACCGCTCCTGGTACCCAGCAGCTGACCGCCGCCACATGTTGTGCCCTCTCCACCTACTGCAGTACCGCTCCTGGTACCCAGCAGCTGACCGCCGCCACCTGTCGCGCCCTCTCCACCTACTGCAGTACCGCTCCTGGTACCCAGCAGCTGACCGCCGCCACCTGTTGTGCCCTCTCCACCTACTGCAGTACCGCTCCTGGTACCCAGCAGCTGACCGCCGCCACCTGTTGTGCCCTCTCCACCTACTGCAGTACCGCTCCTGGTACCCAGCAGCTGACCGCCGCCACCTGTCGCGCCCTCTCCACCTACTGCAGTACCGCTCCTGGTACCCAGCAGCTGACCGCCGCCACCTGTCGCGCCCTCTCCACCTACTGCAGTACCGCTCCTGGTACCCAGCAGCTGACCGCCGCCACCTGTCGTGCCCTCTCCACCTACTGCAGTACCGCTCCTGGTACCCAGCAGCTGACCGCCGCCACCTGTCGCGCCCTCTCCACCTACTGCAGTACCGCTCCTGGTACCCAGCAGCTGACCGCCGCCACCTGTCGCGCCCTCTCCACCTACTGCAGTACCGCTCCTGGTACCCAGCAGCTGACCGCCGCCACCTGTCGCGCCCTCTCCACCTACTGCAGTACCGCTCCTGGTACCCAGCAGCTGACCGCCGCCACCTGTCGCGCCCTCTCCACCTACTGCAGTACCGCTCCTGGTACCCAGCAGCTGACCGCCGCCACCTGTCGCGCCCTCTCCACCTACTGCAGTACCGCCCTGGTGCACTCCTCTATTGGTCTTAGTCCAGCTTGGTGGACTCATTGCTGACTCCGGTGGACCAAATTTAGGTTGCGGATTAATTTTAGCTATCATCCAGCCCCTGGGTAAACTGAAAGTTGGCTTGGTTGACGTGCAGCTCGTGCAGTCTCGGCTGATGACGGGTGCTACAGATAATCTAGTTGAACCCTTATGATGTTTCTGATGGCCTAACGGCCAACTACAATATAATCTTTGCAAGATAATCGTCGGGTGGAAATAAACTATATTCTGATAATGTGGTCCCGCTGAAATGGTGACTGACCGAGCAGAGTTATGTTCACGTAGTTGCGGGGGTAAAACCAATCTGTATTGACGCTGCGCTCCAACTGCATGGAAGTATCACGCATGCAGCGCTATATCATTGTTTCTCCAGGGTTGGGTGCCGGCTCTAAAGGTAGATACATTATCTGATATCAGATAGTAGCCTCATCATGCACTTCTGCTCGATTAATGGCTGACTGCACTCAATATCTCCTGAAACCCTTCTGTGCTTTCGTCTGGCGATTATTTACATCCAAAGTTGCCATACATATTTCAACCTCAATCTGCTCCGAAGTCTGGCCAACGCCGCTTCAGACTATTATGCAACACTATGGTGCTACAAATATTGTGTAGATCGAACATGGAAGATTCATGTTTGACGAATGAGCACGTGCAATATCGTTTGCTGTCATGTGTGCCCATAAAGCACTTCATTCATCTCTGCTTATGCTACACTACCATAATGAACGCGAGCCCGGCACAGTTCCCTACAAATTGGAAGCAGAAGCAACCCTCGGACCTCACCTCACGTATTACGCCTCGTGCCATTTGCTCACGCCCTACGCATTACGCCTCGTGATCCGTAATATTGGTCTGGTGCCAAACGTATGAGACACTTGTTCCACCACTCTGCCATGTCTGCTGAGTCGCTCATGCTAGGCTATCGCGCGAAGCACTGTAACTACTGTGCCATGTCTGCTGAGTCGCTCATGCTAGGCTATCGCGCGAAGCACTGTAACCACTGTGCCATGTCTGCTGAGTCGCTCATGCTAGGCTATCGCGCGAAACACTGTCTAATTTACCGGGACATTGCTTGATTTAGTGACTATTAAGGATTCATGAAGTAGCATAGTGCACACAATATTCACCAACGCAAAAATCTTCCGTTACCCCAGGGTAGGAGCAACTGTCGGATGGGTATTTATTTCCGGTGTGGATATTTTACGTTATATTGATGCATGTGTCGTGTTCCTTGCCATAGCGCAAATGAATGTATATATGCAATTTTTTTTTAGTGAAGACAGCTTGTCATAGTCAAGAAGTGTCTTGAATTGGCTGGAATGGCTGTGTGTTGACATCACCAGCTGACACGTCGTGACAACAGCAGGCAGGCAGAGCCCCGGGCAGCCTTAGCGGTGCCAGTTGCGGTGTCGTGGCTCCTCTGGTGGTCATCACAGGGCCATCACGGTCCCGGCCAGGCTGCTACCTGCCAGGTGCCTTTTCGTGGCTCCTCTGTTGGTCACAGGGCCATCACGGTCCCGGGCAGGCTGCCATGCCAGCGGTCCCGGTTGCAGTGTCGTGGCTCCTCTGTGCCGCACAGGCCTCTGGTCCCGGGCGCAGTACCTGAGCGTGGTGTCGTGGCTCCTCTGGTGGTCATCACAGGGCCATCACGGTCCCGGGCAGGCTGCTACCTGCCAGCGGTGCCAGTTGCGGTGTCGTGGCTCCTCTGGTGGCCGTCACAGGGCCATCATGGTCCCGGGCAGGCTGCTACCTGCCAGCGGTGCCAGTTGCAGTGTCGTGGCTCCTCTGGTGGTCGTCACAGGGCCATCACGGTCCCGGGCAGGCTGCTACCTGCCAGCGGTGCCAGTTGCAGTGCCGTGGCTCCTCTGGTGGTCATCACAGCTGCGTCAAGCTGGGCGCCCCTGGAGTATTCATCGGACCTCGGTCGGTGCCAGCCCGGTGTCCTCACCACCCTCGGCCGGTGTCAGTCCACTGCCCTTACCACCGTCGGCGGCAGGCAGACCGTCTGGCAGCGTCCATTTATGCCGTAGACGAACCGCCATTCAGCCCGGCAGCTAACACATCAATGGCTGATCAGCGGTTGGCCGCCACCGGTCCGACAGCCGACAAATCAATGGCTGATCAGCGGTGGGCGCTGCCAGCCACAACTTGTCTCACTTTTTCTGATTGCGGCTGTTCGAAAACGTGCCACGGCATCGGCACTTGATTAGCGCACGAATAGCCCAGCCATAGCCCGTCAAATCAAAATACACACGCACACGCACGCACACATACGCACACGCACACGCACGCACACATACGCACACGCACACGCACACGCACACGCACACGCACACGCACACATACGCACACATACGCACACGCACACGCACACACACACGCACACGCACACGCACACGCACCTGCACATGCACACGCACATGCACACGCACATGCACACGCACATGCACACGCACATGCACACGCACATGCACACGCACACGCACCTGCACACGCACACGCACAAGCACACGCACATGCACACGTGCACGCGCACGTGCACGCACGCGCTTATACAAGACGTGTAATCTAGCTCGCCTGCTAATTCTCCTTTCTGTATTTGGTTTGTCCTGTGAAAAGCCTTTCACCGGAGTATTATTACGCATAAAATTCACTAGGCCATAAAATAAAAGAGGTTTGAAATAATCGCAGAAATCGTATTGCGGGCGTAGGCATGGAAGGTATCACTTAACGCGCTAACTAAACTCCATTTCCCAGTGTCACATCACTCTTGAAAAACATCATCTTACTGCGTCTACGATTATTTACCTTTATCAATGATTATGGGCGTGGCACCAACGCCGTCGTCTGGGTGAACCGCTGCGCTGATCGCGCACACAGACAAATGCCAGCTTCACAAAGATCGCTGCTTAATCTAGTCAAACATCTATACACTGCTTGAACGGGCTTTGGAAGGTACCTTGCCTCTGGAACATTGAATCACTTCTGCATAAAAACCGCAATGTCCGCATTAACCGTGGACACCATGGGCACCTTCTGGTTAGACACAACAAGCAGCGATTGTTAGCAGCACCAGATATGTGTAGCATGTCGCTGATTGTGTCGCTGATGCGACATATTGGTTCGTTTTATATGGACGCCATGCTGTCGCAAACCAGTCAGACTTTTTGCCCTCACTGGAACAAATGTGCACGATTCTCACTGGACTTGACCCGTACAAACACGTGGACCAGAGAACATCAGCAGCCGAATCCTCCGCCAGTGTGCCGACAATATCAGCAGCCGAATCCTCCGCGAGTGTGCCGACAATATCAGCAGCCGAATCCTCCGGGAGTGTGCCGACAATATCAGCAGCCGAATCCTCCGGGAGTGTGCCGACAAATCATTAGTTCCGCTGCACAAAATGTGTGGCCTTTCTGTTAGGCAGGGAAAATTTCCGCACCGGAGGAAAATGGCAAACGTCACACCAATATACAATAAAGGCAATGGGAAAATTCCGGTAAACTACCGAGCCGTTTCACTTTGCCCGTGTGGCAAGAATTTGGGAAAACAAAAACATTTACAATGTTTTGAGTGACACACATATTTTGAGACACACATTCTACCAGTACTGACTGACGCTCAGCACGGTTTTATTTCAAAGAGGTCATGTGCTTCAAACCTGGCATATTTCTTGAGACACGCCTGGGATTCGATCGCTGCCGGTTACCAGACAGGTGCAATCTACACGGTCTACACTTCGGCTTTCCAAAGTATCAACCATACACTGTTGCTATGCAAGCTCGAAAATGCATACCATTTTTCAACCAAAATGATCTCTCTGATTCGGTCATACCTGACTGGTCGCCGGCAGCGAGTGATAGTCAACGGGGCGGCCTCGGACTGGGCTGACGTCACTTCCGGTGTACCGGAACGAAACTTGCTGGTCCCTCTGTTATTTGCCTTGTTTGTGAACGACCTGTCATCCATAATTGCCTCGGAATGTCGAATGTTTGCTGATGACGTCAAAATGTTTAGGATGGTAGCGTCTGTGGACGACGCGGCCCGCCTGCAGAGGGATATTGATTCCTTCTGCAAGTGGTCCGCAGACGGGATGCTAACCTTGAACCCTCTAAAATACACGTCGTTCACAATGACTCTCCGTCGTTCTCCTGTGCGTTTCGAGTATAAGGCACACGATAGGACGCTGCAGCGTGAGACTGTGATGCGAGACCTGGGTGTGCACCTGGACAGTACATTGACATTCGCACAGCATGTGGCGAAAACTGTGTCAACTGCGAACCGAGCTCTCGGGCTGCTTATTAGATGAATGCAAGCAGGAGTGCCTGGTAGCAAATTCTCTAAAAGTGCTCTGTTGACGGCATATAACACGATCAGTTGGTATCGCCTTGAGTATTGCTCCGTCATCTGGGCAGGCGCAGCCACAACACACCTGGCCCGGATAGACAGGGTAGAACAACAATTTGGAATGTGGCTTTGAATGTCTAATTCTAATGTCACCGAAGATGCTATCTTTTGCGATATTGGAGTGGAGGACCATGCAAAATTATGCAAAATTCCACCTAAAAGTGCAATGCTCAATCACGGAAATGTAGCCATTCGATATCAATAGTTCTGTTAATGCACAGAACGTTACAAAAATGTGGTCCAGGTTGGTACGCATGTGAGGATATCAAGGTACTTCTAATCAACAATCATTAAAACAAAGTAATGATAAATGACCCAACTACATCTGCTTCTACACCGCGCAATACAAATGGCGGCCAAACGTAGTTCCGCGCGAAACGTGGGACGCTTTCACGACACTGTATAATAACGTAAACAGCATGGCTCTCGGGAAAATAGTGTTGCAATGTCCTTCTCAAGAAACGGTGTCGAAAAACTCCAGTCCATACACTCATGCAAAGCGATTCTTTGATGAAGTGTTTTTCAACTACGCATTGAAGCGTGAATGCGCTCTCAGAAAGCGATGGTCATGGGGTGTGACATTTCACACGCCTTTGAGGAGGTTACATACACTCCTACACGTCATAGAGGCTAGCAAATACGCTGAATCTTGTTGACGACACTGGAAAAGTCGCAATGCTGATAGTCACTTTTTAGTGAACCACATAATTGCTTATTAGTATTAAGTTGTTTGCTAAGACTGTCTGAAGATAACTTTGTTCAATATTTCTGTCGTCAGTCCTCACCCGGCGGAAAAGACTGAACTGAGCAAAAGGTGCAGCTGCTGAATGAACGTTTGTCCATTTCATAAGTGGCATAAAACACAAGCTACGGTCAGCCAAGACTCAAACCAGTATTGTTACTGTAAGCGTGAAATATTGACCAGCGACCTTCATGCACTGACTAGGTAAAACATTGCGTCAAACGTGAGCTTGTGGGGCTAAAATTGTTCGCAAATGCAGAACCAGAAAGGAGTGTAAAGTGGGTGACAGCACCAGTACCTAAAATACAGAGGTATTCGTCGTGAATACAACGCTCCATGGAACGACCTCGAGGGCTGGTGGATCGCATCCCGAAGCGACGTGATGTGCGTTGAAGTCGCCAAGAAACTGAAGAGGAGGAGGAAGTTCCAGAATTAGCCGTCTCAGCTGGACGGAAGGGAACGGAATTTCCGGCAGCATATCCACAGCGCACAGTGAAATTGTGTCGCGGGCAAAGCTAACTCTATCAGCAATGGTTTGGAGACGTTGCTTCGGCTCGGCTGCAAGCCCGGCTTCGGCATGGAGACGAGGACTGAGGGCGACCTCCTCGCATGGGGCGCTATGGCTCACAGGCAACATGATTTATCAGTGTGTGACTGTAACGATGGCATGTTTTTCATCAGCATTGACCATCCTTTGAGACTGAATGATGAGTGAAGGGTAGGGTGTCCCAAAAATATATTGGAAACACAAAAACATCAGATATCTTTGGGGCTGAAGTTTGCCCATATTCTACTACCGGAAAGAGGCTCGTATGCCAATTTTGAGGGGAATCCATGAGTATGTAGAGGTCGTGCCGAAAACACACTTTGATCGGAGTGCGCTATATGCCTTGCATTGAACAAATGACAGATGGCAAACAGGATGTTTTTATCTCGATAATGCTCGCATCTTTCGCAGTACCTGGTGGCTAGATTCGACCTACTTGAACACTTTCTTCATGAGAGAAGCCTTTGTCTTCTTTGGCTACGCTCTGCGATGATGATATACCAGCTGAAGCAAGTACAGCATTTGCTCTTCTGACTTGGCTGAGGTGTTGTAGTGTTTGATGAGAGAGACTTCCCGTTCTGTGGCGGCATTGGCCACCTTGAGAGCCCTTGCTCTTTGACATGCCACTGCGTCGTCCTGCCACTCCTTAGGCTCCTTATCGAGGGAACTTTGGTCCACCTGCAGGTGGATCAGCAGGAGCATGGACCTGGCGATCACGAAGGCTTCGAGCGGTACGTCCAGGTTCAGGCTTTTGCCCTCCAGCTGTTTCAGCGCTTTGCGCTGCGGCTTTTGAAGGTTGATCACCATCTTCACTTTCACGGTGACCCCCACTCGCCCATCAAAGAGCGCCAGACCAGCAAGATCTTCCGAGAGGTGCCAGAGGCGTCTGCGCAAGGGCCTGGAGCGCGTCTTCGTCGAGAGCACGATCTCGGTACAGCTTGAGGTTGCCGGTGAGCTGGTGGTCGTTGTACGGTATGTGTGCTGAAACGAAGACCTCATGCCAGACAGACATTTGACGTAGACGAGGGCCACGAAGATGGCCATGTGATGGATGTCGACTTCGTCCCGGGAGCTGAAATGCATGCTGCGCAGCTGGGGGAGGAAGATGGCCATCATGAGACAGTGGATGATTTTCTGCATCCACCTTGCTTGCTGAAGAGCACCCGGTGAACGGAACTTGGAAACATCGCTCTTCCCGTCGCATATGTCACCGGTCAAGAAGTAGCTGAGTCGCACGAGTTTCTCGTAGTCCTCGCGGGGATGCGAGGATGTTCTGAAGACTTCTTGGTAATGCGCTGCCAGCCCCTGGCAATTGTCCTGGGTCTTCTCCACGGATTCGTGAATCGTCGCGGTTTCTGTTTGATTGATACTTCGCCAATTCTTTTGGAAACTCTCGAAGATGTCAACGGCAGGCCTGAGGGCTTTCCAAAGCAGGCTTCAAACGCGCTCCTGAAAACAACCTCTGAGACATGATGCCGGCCAGCCAGCCACGGGAGGTCGTGACCGAGATCTTGTTCGATGCGAATGCATGCTCATCGGATCATTGCCGTCGTCGTGTCGATTGTCGTGTCGATTGACCGCCGTCGTGTCGAACGAGAGCGCCACTATCTTGTGGTCAAGGCCTTGTTCTTTCAGCTCTTACAGAACAGCCGTGGTTTCCTCGAGTCCTGATCTGTTTGTTGCGATTTGAATACCGAGGAGGAGCTGTGTCCTCCCCTGTTTCGGTTTTGACGTTTCATCGTCATTTTTTGGCTAACACATTGCGATACTTTAAGGCAACAGAGTGGTTGTCATAGTAACAGCGTTTGTTTTCCTCGGTTCTGCGTTGTATGTTTGACTGCCAGGGACTTCGCTATTTCACGGTATTTTTTTTAATGCAAAGCCGTTTAAAACAAGCTGTATTTTCCAATATTCCCTGCATCATAGACATGATAGATTTAATATGTATCAGCTTGCATTTAATGTATCTATGTACCAATGCAATTTATTCGATGCTTACTAATGTATTTTCCGGTGATAACCGGATGGCAAAAAAGTGCACTTCGGCGCAACTTGTAAATATACAATCGTGTCAGTGCTACTTTCTGGTGAGGTAGAATAGGGGCAACCTTCAGCCCGTAAAAAAATCCGAAAAAAAGTTTTATTGTGGATGCCCCAGTGAAGGGGAAACCTCTTGGAGGCATATTACAGTTGGACACCGCGCGCTTAAGAATACTTTCAGTTTCGCCATATTGGAGCGAATACCTCTGCAGTTCCATTGTAAAACAAATGGAGTCATCAAGTTAAATTGCTAAAGCAAATTAAAAGGCAAAAATGCTGTGATGGACTGGAGTTGACTATACTGAGCACACTTGGAGTAACTGATAACAAGACGCTCGTATTTAAATCTCTGGCTCCGTCCTCCGTCCGAGAAAGGGGCTGATAGCCCCGAGGGTTCATTCCGATTCAGCCCAAGGGACTGAGTCCTGGGGCGGGAGCATGATGACCTCTCCCCCGGTGGAGAGCTCGGCGGTGGCAAAGCACGTTTCTGGGGCCCAAGCCAGGGGGCGGGGGAGGGCCCATCTCGTTGACAGACGGAGCCGGTCCCCCCACTCGCCGTCGCGGCGATGGGGTGACCGGCCTTGGGGGATCGAACCTTGTCAGCTCCTTGGCCTTGGCGGTTCTTTACTCCGGCTTTCTCCATCTGAACGAACCGCGCTCGCTTCGCATTGCGGGCGCGCCTTTCGGCCTCCTAGTAATGAAAGCTCGCATCGAAGATTCGAATTGGTCGGTGGGTGCTACGGGTCGGCGATGGCGGTGCGGAAGTAGAGGTTGTGCATGAGGGTGAGGCATGGCTCACGGGAAGGGGAGGGGATTCAGGAAGAGAGGAGGTGGGTAGTATGGATTTGGAGGTGGTGGTGGTGTGTGGTAGGCGAGGGGAGGATGAAGGACGGACGGGAAGGTGAGGTGGGGATTTCAAGGTACGCGGTGGATGGGGAAGAGCTGGGCTTGGGTGGAGAGGACCGAAAAGATGTCTTGGACTGGTTGGCCTGAATCCACTCCTCACATGCAGATGATGATCGGGAGGACATCTCTGATCGGTCGTCAGCGCATCTATACGTGGGGGGGGGTGGAACTTCGATATATTCGGCGTCGTTTTGGGTTTGCTGCCTCTGCATTACTGGTACTGGTTACTGGTGACACGACTAACCGAATAAAACTGAGTGGACAGATAGACCAGGGGAATCTGACCTAACTGCTCGTGACACAAGGAGGAGTTGTTGTTGCAGGGTTGGATGAGGGACATAAGCAGTGACGTTGTCAGTGAATGGACAATGGGATAGTGAGGGAAAAGATCAATGACGATAAAACCGCTTAGTTTAATACCTCACTAAGAAATACCATAAGGCCAAAGGAAACCTAAAGCTGAGTTAACGATCAAAGGGAACATGTTTCATATGTAAACCTGTACCCCTGCTCACCTGCAGACCTATGCACACACATGTACACCTGTACAACTTTACACATGTAAACCTGTACACCTGCTCATCCATACACCTACACACCTGTACACCTGTAAGCCTGTACACCTGCTCACCTTCACGTCCAACTGATTTGGCAGTGGAATCGAGCACAATGACCCGCTATAAAAATGGGGTGCTTGGCTTGCATTGAACGGAAACTTCGGAATCCATGCGTAGTAAGAATAGCAATACTTGCGATTTGCCCTGATTATCAGGGCAAGCAGATTTGTTGCAATACCCGCAGACTTGTTGGAATGTTCTTTATCGTCTTTACTGCAATGAACATGCATAAATTTTCATAGAAGGATATAGAATGAGATATCCTATCCTATATCCTTCTATCAAAATTATTCACGTTCATTGCAGTAAAGACGACAAAGAACATTCCAACAAGTCTGCGGTCCTGCAGACGTGGTTTCGAACATTTGAATGCTATTTCCCTACGTTTAAATATAAAAATGTTGCAACATCCATAACATCCTAAGAAGCAGACATGTAGGCTTCGTAGACCTTTACCAAGGAAGCGCGTCCAAGGTAGCGGGTCAAACCTTTGGAATCCATATCATATGGTTGGTGTGGCATTGAGAGAAAACATGTTCTATTGGAACGAAATAGGCGACAACACAGTACAAATAAATCTATGCGGATCTCGGAACATAAATATTTATTTTTGCTGTGTGATGTTCGCTACAGAGGACATGCAGTGCTTTATGTGTCCCTATAATCAGCTAAATACTGAAATGTTTGAACAAGCAACGATTGTGGTACTGATACGCTTTCATTGCTACTATCGTCGATCTTCGGGTGACAATTTGGTAATCTTTACCTTTCGGCCGACACATACTGCCAAGGTTAGTGATTTGCAAAGAGGTGTACAGTGGGGAACAGTGACGTCACAGGAGTCAGAGAAGTGACGTCACGACGTCACAAGTGCTTCCGAGGATTCTGGTTTTCCGGTTAGGTTACGTTAGGTTAGGTTAGATTATATTATGCTATGATACATTTTGTATATTATGCTACATTATCTTAGTCTAGGTTAGGTGGTAATCTTTACCGACACCCGACTCCTGTGACGTCACTTTCCTGACTCCTGTGACGTCACGGTTCCCCACTGTACACCTCTTTACAAATCACTAACCTTGGCAGTATGTGTCGGCCGAAAGGTAAAGATTACCGACAATTTCTATCGACGAATCCGTCGCAAGCCATTGTAACCATAAATATAACTTTGGGAAGTATGAGAAATTGTACTGTTATGGATCAATAAGGGTCATTTATAAAAACCCATGTTTTGCACCTAGTTACCGCGGTGGCGGTTTTGTCACGT